>PVKV010000050.1:251937-474919 GCA_004027835.1 Alouatta palliata
CCCACACCAGGTCCTATGAGGAGCCGTGGACACGTGCATTCACAGTGCCTCAGTGTTCTCTGTTTCTGTAACAGAATACCTCCCACACCAGGTCCTATGAGGAGCCGTGGACACGTGCATTCACAGTGCCTTAGTGTTCTCTGCTGCTGTAACAAAACACCTGAGACTAGGTGATTTATGAAGAAAAGAGGCTTATTTAGTTCATGGTTCTGAAGTCTTAGAAGTCTAGGAAGCATGGCATCAACATTTGCTCAGCTTCTGGTGAGGGTCTCTTTTGCAAAAAGAACTTATCTAATTCAGTCTAGAGAAAAAGAGATTCATCCATTGGAAAGAACTCATTACCTGTTAAAGGCCCCACCTCCCAGTATTGCCACACTGGGGACCAGGCATCCACATGAGTTTCTGTGGGGACGACCACACCACAGCCCAGTGTCACCTCAAAGGGGCCTCTGATTCTCCTCCCCGCCCCCACCTGCGTCACCCACCAGGTGCGTCACTACACTTGCCAGGCCACTTCTGCTCACCTTTGGTCACATATGGAAGGTAGCTTTAGAGCAATAAAGAAACCTGTTCTCACTCTTGCCCTTTTTTTTTTTTTTTCCCCCAGAGATAGAGTCTTGCTGTGTCGCCAGGCTGGAGTGCAGTGGTGCGATCTCGGCTCACTGCAACCTCCGAGTCTCAGGTTCAAGCGATTCTCCTGCCTCAGCCTCTGAGTAGCTGGGATTACAGGCACCTGCCATGACGCCTGGCTACTTTTTGTATTTTTAGTAGAGATGGGATTTCACCATGTTGGCCAGGCCAGTCTTGAACTCCTGACCTCAGGTGATCCACCCGCCTTGGCCTCCCAAAGTGCTGGGATCACAGGCGGGAGCCACTGCACCCAGTCTGAAATCCATTCTTTTCTTTCAGTTTCTAGAAATCATATTCAATTTAAGCACCTTTTTGTTTTGAGATGGAGTCTCGTTCTGTTGCCCAGGCTAGAGTGCAGTGGCGCGATTTTGGCTCACTGCAACCTCCGCCTCCTGGGTTCAAGCGATTCTCCTGCCTCAGCTGCCTGAGTAGCTGGGACTATAGGCATGCCCCACCACGCCCGGCTAATTTTTTGTATTTTTAGTAGAGATGGGGTTTCACCGTGTTAGCCAGGATGGTCTTGATCTGCTGACCTCGTGATCCACCTGCCTCAGCCTCCCAAAGTGCTGGGAAAACAGGCGTGAGCCACCACGCCCAGCCCATTTTAAACATATTTTTACACCCGAGACACATCTGAGGGATAACTGAGTGACGTCACCTTTCTTTTCTACTCTTGTGAGGTGACCTGCAGCTGCCCTGTGCTGGGGAGTGTGCAAGGATCGTCAGTAATCCTCCTGGTGCCAAGTTCCCTAGTCTGGTCTGGCAAGCACAGGGGCTGCCCCCTCCATGCCCAGCTCCTGGGGTTGGGGGGAGGCAGTACAGGCCGTCTGGGCTATTCACAGGGGCAAACTGATGACACTGTGCATCCTGACCAGACATGGGGCTTATAAAGAAAATGCTCTCAAGGTACTTGGTAACACATCTGGAATGCTCAGGGCAGCAAAGTGGATCCTTAGCAAGATTTAGGAGTCGCTTCCTGAGGAGCTGACCTTCCCATGAGGAAGGGAAGGAAGGAGGGCGTTCTTAGACTAGTGCCATCTGAAAAGAGGACCTCTGCCCAGCGGGCTCATCACCTGGTACTCTTCATTCATGTCAGCATTGTAACTACATTTAAAATCGTTTTATACATCACCTTATTTCATCCTGAGGATATCTGTGAGGCAATATTGTCCCATTTTATGGATGACGTTGAAAGCAGCTGTGAAGTGATGGCGGAGGCTCACTCCAGGCAGCCAGGTCCACTGCCCCAGCACCTCCCCAGCAGGAGAATCCACCCAGGCAGGACGCATTTCTAGCCAAGTGTGTTAGTCTGTTCTCAGCTGCTAATAAAGACATACCCGAGGCTGGGTAATTTATAAAAGAAAGAGGTTTAATGGACTTACAGTTCCACAAGGATGGAGAGGCCTCACAATCATGGCAGAAGGCAAAGAAGAGCAAAGCCACGTCTTACATGGTGGCAGGCAAGAGGGCGTGTGCAGGGAAACTCCCCTTTCTAAAACTGCCAGATCTCACGAGACTTACCCACTATCACAAGAACAGCAAGGGAAAGACCTGCCCTATGATTTAATTACCTCCCACTGGGCACCTCCCATGACACGTGGGGATTATTACAATTCAAGGTGAGATTTATGTGGGGACACAGCCAAATCATATCACCAAGACACAAGTTGGCTTGGCTTGGGGTATGGATATAAAATGAGCTACACTCAGATACAAGGCTGGATGGGAGGTCAGCCTGCCCCCAGCCTGATCCTAAATGCATATATCAAGAAGTGGCCTCCAGGGGAAGACCTGAGGCCTAGTTCCCAACAAAGCACTTTCTTCTGAGATTTCTCTAAAATCTCTTCTGAGATTTTTCTTCTGAGAATGGCCACCTTTGTGAGCTGGCTCACCCTTCTCAGGAATTTGCCTGTGTGGCCTTCTCTATGGGGTCTGGTCCGATGGCAGGTGTAGCAGGAAAACCCCCAGCCCCGCAGTATGGGCTGTTCTGCAGCAACTTTGATGCCTGTCTCCCACTCTGCTCTGTTCACAGGAACAGCTCCAAGCATCACCAAACATGCTCCTGGAGTCACAGCCTCAACCTCCACCTCTGCATCCAGAAGTGCCTGCCGTGCCGCTACCGCAGGGAACCCCTGGGGACCTCACAGGCTCTGGTGAGCTCAGTGGAGCCAGGGAGCAGAACTGGCTCTGACCAGCCGCTACGACAGGAGAGCTCCTCCACCTTGCCCCCAGCGGTCTTCCAGACCCACCCCACTCTCCTCTGGGAAATGACCCTCGATGGGGGTCCCTTCGTCAGGAGCAAACCCAGCAAGCCTCCCCCTGGAGACAGGACCTCTCGATTGCAGAACTCATGTCAGTGAATCATGGCCATAGCTGCGTGAACTGGTGAAATCAATGCATGAACTGGTGAAATCAAACCCACCTGGACACATCCATTCTTTGTTCTTATTGGCTGTTTGCATGTAGCAGAAAGGGCACCTAGGTCAAGTGTGACTACAGCAGGGGTGTCCTATGCCTTTGACAAAGACTGCAGTGGCCCCTCGAGTGCAGAGGTCATCCCAGGTGTTGCTGGTTTTACTAAGCAGTTAGCCTGCTTGCTTATGGCTAACGTTTGCTTAGGGAATAAGAAAATAAAATATATGCAAATCAAGAGGAAAGGCTGTTTGCTTACTAATCTTTCCATGTCACTTTACCATTACTGTGCAACGTGTTATCTGCCTTGAGTTCACCTGGTCCATCTGTACCTTTGTCAAGATGCTGTAAGTTCCCATCCAACCTCCACTGACACCCTCTGGCTCCCCCAGATGTGATGGCATCTGCCCCGCCAGGTCAGCTTGCTGCAGTCTGGGGACCTGAGTCACACCTTCAGCCTCCCCATAGCCTTTCAAAGACAGAGCCTGAGGAAATGTCTCCCCTGGAGGGCAGGCAGCCAATGGCTGTTGGCGGCTAGGGCTGGTAGGCAGGGCCTATGCCCAAATGCTGTCACAGAACACAAAGAGCCCTGGAAGCCGGCAGCAAAGGTCTCCTTCTGGATGTGACTCTATGTGACAGTGGATGTGGGGTCCCTGAAGGATCTAGTCCTCTAGTACCCAGCAGCCTTGGCCCTGGAAAGGAGACAGCATCACACTGCAAAGCCCAGAAAACCCACGTGTCCCCTATAGCTTTCAGGCAGGGAGGGAGTTGGTGGGTTTTATTTTTAAAATAACTGTGCCCCCTGCCTTTTTTTTTTTTTTTAACCATAGCACTTACAATATTTATAATTTAGCATTTTCTATTTCAAGTCAGGTGAAGACCATGTACAATCTATTCTCCATGGGAGGAGATTCCCTTTCGCCACACTAAGTGACTAGAAAATTCACCGACAAGGTCAGGGCAGTGGATGTGGAAGGGAGAACAGAGAAAAGCGGGACTGATGAGCTCCAGAGATGCGGAAACGAGGGGGAGCTGCTGAAAACAGGTCCTCACTTGACTGAGCTGGAACTCAGCTTTGGAGCCCTGAGGTTGCATGTATTTGACTTGCTGGGCCCTAAGAAGACGGGAGAGAGCTCAGGCCTGGAGCCGGGTATGAAGCTATGAAATCCACCCGGCCTGCTCGCTGCCCCTTCCTGTGCCCCCAGAGGCATGGGGTTCAGGGATACTCCCCAGACAATGTCCTTCCAGCCAATGCCCTCTGGATAAATGAACAGAGGTGCCTGTAACCAAAGGAGTCCCCATAGGCATGCTGTGGACAGGTGGATAAAGATAAAGGGGAACCAGGAAGAGAAGGCTTCGCTGGAGCAGTGCTTGCCTGAGTCCAACTTGGATCTAAATGTGGAATTTCAACTTCAGGATCGTCTCAAAGAATAGCGTCGTAAGGTTTATTTGGGTAGGAAAGGGGACAGGGGAGGCAACTGACCCTTGCTTTGTAGACAATGAGCCCTATTTGTGTGAAGGGACTGTATGCTGACAAGCATTACTCATGCTTTGGTTAAAACTTTAAGTCACCAGCTGGGCGCGATGGATCACGCCAGTAATCCCAGCACTTTGGGAGGCCAAGGTGAGTGGATCATCTGAGGTCAGAAGTTCGAGACCAGCCTGGCCAATTTGGTGAAACCCCGTCTCTACTAAAAACACAAAAATTAGCTGGGTGTGGTGGCGGGTGCCTGTAATCCCAGCTACTCTGGAGGCTGAGGCAGGAGAATCGCTTGAACCTGGGAGGTGGAGGCTGCAGTGAGCCGAGATCAGGCCATTGCACTTCAGCCTGGGCGACAGAGTGAGACTCAGTCTCAAAAAAACACTTTTAAGTCACCTAAAACAGAAACTATTGTCAAGAACCCTGATGGAAAATAAAAGCGTAACTTTCAGACAAAACCGAGGCACGGTCAGTGCTCTGCATGTTACATGGCAAACAAAACCACTGCGTCCCAGGCTGCAGAACACACCCCGAGCCCCAGCTGTGCAAGAGAGTTCGAAAGGAACAGACAGAAATTTGAACTGTGAAAAACACGAAATTTCATGGTTTTTGTCAACTGCAATACCAACTAATATATGATCATTAATAGTAAAATTCTGAACTTTAAAATAAATGCAGAACATTTGTGGAACAAAAATAGCCTCTTAACATCAATATCAATTAAAGGAAAACACAAAAACTTTACAAAAATAGACATTTATTAAAGCAGTTATAAAATTCAAAACCCCCTCTTTGAAGTATAGCTTTAAAAATTATAGGCTGTCTTCTCAAAGCAGAGGTCAAATCACTTTTATACTTTAAGGATTCAGTGTAACATCCTTTTATTTAATAAAATAACAAACACTGGCAGAAATTAACTTATTCAAAAAGTCACATTAAACTTTGTTATGACTTTTTATAGAAAAATAAATTTTATTTCATTTATTTATTTTTTAGAGATGGAATCTTGCTCTGTCACCCCGGCTGGAGTGCAGTGGTGCGATCTCAGCTCATTGCAGCCTCCACCTCCTAGGTTCAAGCGATTCTCCTGCTTCAGCCTCCCCAGTAGCTGGGATTATAGGCGTGCACCACCATGCCTGGCTAATTTTTGTATTTTTAGTAGAGACAAGGTTTCACCAAGTTGGCCAGGCTGGTCTTGAACTAATCTCAGGTGAACCACTCGCCTTGGCCTCCCAAAGTGCTGGCATAACAGAAGTGAGCCACCGTGCCTGGCTGAAAAATAAACTGTAAACATCTCTCTTCATTTTCATCAAAAAATATCTGACACCTTTTGACATTTCAGCTGTAACACGCATGAATCTCTTCAGCATTCAGAAGTGCTGTCTCAACTTGAGCTATTTCCTGTGAATGAGCTCCAAGCCCCTAGAGAGGAAGGGCTGGCCTGACGAGGCACTGGAGGGGCCTCATGGCCTGGAGGTCCCCACATTCCCTCCCTGCAACTCTGACGCTGGGCACACAGGCTTGAGTTTATCATTTACTGGCCAGTTCAATAAAGTCCTTCCTGTGCCATCTCTGGAAACCCCTGACTCAACCAAACTTCTAGAAGCTGGTGCTGTGCTCGAGGCTCTGGTCATCAGGGCCTAAGGCGCCGGCCAGCAGGAGTCAAGCATCCGAGGCTGCGCTGGCAACGTCTTTGCACAGCACCACGATGGCCTCCTCTTCACTGCTCAGGGCATCGTCTGCGGCCTCACATACCATCCGGATGTGGGTTAAGAGGGTATCCGGCTGCTGGGCCCCCAGCCAGACATCCTTTATGTAGAGGGACACCAGGAATGCTGCGGAGGCTGAACAGGAGCAGGAGATAGGCCGTTAGGACGCACACATGCTCAGCTGGAAAACGGGCCATTCTGCCCACGACATACTGGCTTTGCCAAGTGCCCACATGAACCGTGCCACCGGCCTGTGCAAGCCAAGTGAGCTGACCGAGACGACAACTCATTCTGCCTTTGCTTAACTTTTGTGTTATCTTTTTTATTCACTTAAACATTTTTTTTTTTTTTTTTTAAGATAGGGTCTCGCTCTATCACCCAGACTGGAGTGCAGCAGCGTGATCTCAGCTCATTGCAGCCTCGACTGCCTGGGCTCAAGCGATCCTCCCACCTCAGCCTCCAGGGTGGCTGGGACTACAGGCGCATGCCACAACGCCCAGCTAATTTTTTGTAGAGACAGGGTTTCACCATGTTGCCCAGGCTGGTCTCAAGTGATCTGCCCACCTCAACCTCCCCAAGTACTAGGATTACAGGTGTGAGCCACCATGCCTGGCAAAAATGTATCTTTCTTCTGACGAATACGTATGGATCCCCTCAAAAAGCTGTTATAAGACAAGTCTCTTCCTGGTTCTGACTGCCAATGCCAAGAATGAGACTGAAGTTTGAGAAGAATCTCCCAGAATCATTTCATACCATTTCTTCAGTGGCATGAATGAGGAGGAGGAGAAAGCTTTGCAGGCAAAACAACTCAATTCTGCAATTGCGGCCAGACCAGAGGACGAGGTCACCCCTGCTACCGGGTGAGTCTACCCACTGGGCTGCGAGCCCCTCCCTCACCTGCACCCCCACATTCCTCCATGAGGACAGCCCTCTGGGTCACCACACCCGCCTCCCTGGAGCTCTCTAACAGCCCCCTGGAGCCTGTGCTACTACTCATTCATTCACCCAACTCACTCACACTGTCAGGCTCCTAGTGACGGCCAAGTACATAAACTCCACGTGTGCATTTCTACGCATGTGAGGCTACATGTGTGCACGCACACACACACGCACACGCACACACACAGAGCCGGCCATATGTGAAATGGAACTCATCACGTGGCCAATGGTCAGAAGCCCACTGCCCTGCAGCGTGGAGGGACATCAAGGTTCTGAAGGGGCCCTCTCTGCACTGTCAATGTGACCAGCACTAAGGGTTTTGCCTGCAAGCGAAAGCAAAGACATTTGCCCCTTCCCTCCACATTCACTGCCCAGTGGCAAGCTCTCTGCAACTCCAGAACCGTGGTGAGGGGCCAGCTAAACAGGCACAACACCCAGCTGAGGAAGGCGGCAGAAACCTAGGCATGCTAAGCACAGAAGTCACTCCCACCCCCAAGCCCACTCCTGCATTTATTTCTTCAGCCTCCAACAAATGAACCAGGCTTACCTTGTGTGGCTTCATCCTTCTCGCTCAGAGAAGACAGGCAGAGGGTCTCCATGGCCGGGTGGAAGGGGCTCCCTGCCCGGCCCTGGGTGGCCACCAGCTGCAGCATGACCGTGTTGAACAGGCAGGCCACCTCCTGTGCAGGGCCTGTGAGCCCCTCGGCCCCACAGAGCCGGCTATACAGCTTGAATATGCTGCTCCTCACGGCACCGTCCCTAACGAGGTCAGCCACGACCACAGGGTGTGGCAAAATGTGGCTCTGAAGCCAGCCAATGAGTCCTGCAGCCTCTGCCCTGCTGAGCGGGTGCTCGGCCACCGACCGCAGCACCCAGCTGACCACCAGGGAAGCAGCGCTGCACACAGGGCCGCGAACAGCGCTCTCAGGGCTGGCTGAGTCCACAGGCTCCTGAGTGGGGTCAGGACCCGGGATCACTGGTCCCCAGTAGGTCAAGATGGATCTCAGGAGGCCCTTGCATGTCTCCAAGGTAGATGCCATCAGCTCAGGGTCGGCCATCTCCTCTGCCTCCCCAGGGCTCCTCTTTCGGCCCCGTGGGCCTTTAGCTCGGGCTGGCATGACAGGCTTGTTCTTATCCTTGAGGATTTCTGTAAAATGCACAAAGAGAAGGTAGTGAGACTGGGGTCTCTCCTACCCACACAGATCCAGATGTGGGGAGCTGTCAGTGGGGGAGAGGAGGGGCAGTGTGCATGTCCTGAGCACCCAGCCCTGCTCCCACATCAAGAGCCTGGTGAGTGCTCGATGTTTCACTGTGCCTGTCATCACTGTTACTATAACCAACTCATTAATCCTCACACCATGAGGCAGGCGCCGTTATTGTCCTCTTTAAACACAGGGAATCAGGGCAGCATCAGAGCTTCAGTCGAGGAGGCCTGGCTCCAGTCTATTCCTTAACCCTGCACTACAGGATGAGGTGGGGGCAAGCAGCTCATAGCCACCCAAGCCTCTTTATGGGTGAGCACCCTGACACTAAGGAAGGTTAAGTGACTTCTCCGAAGACAGAGAGCTAGTAAGCAGCCAGGCTGAAACTCAGAAGCAGGGCTGCCCAGCTCCCTCTCCAGGCTCCGAGACACATGTGCCCCAACTCTCAGCCTCATTAACTTTGGAAATGTGGCTGAGACACAGAGAGAGAGAGAGAGAGAGAGAGAGAGAAAGAGAAAGAGAGAGAGAGAGACGGAGGGGAGGGAGAGAGGGAGAAGGAAAGAGAGACGTGCTGGCTGCTCTGGAGCGGTCCTGGGTTCCGACACTCACTCATGAGCTCCCGGGCTTGGCCCTTCTCAATGGCTGCTCTCAGGTCTTCTTGGAGCTTGAGGTCTCTTTCAATAAGGCTCCACTTGTGCAAGAGGACAAGGACGTCCTTGGTGGAAAGCACTGTCTCATTTACAGTGAATCTGTTCATGTCCTTGAAAGCCTGTATGACGGTGGCCCGGTACCTCAGCACGGAGTCAAGTGTCCCAAAGAAGTTGGTCAGCTGGGCGGGAGCCAAGGTGGGCCTGTTTGGGAGCCAATGTTACCGACAGCCAAGGCCGCCTCCCCGGCCTGGCAGCCAGCACCGCGACAGCCTGGCGATGTCCCACACCCAGAGGTGCACACTGTCTCTCCAGGAACTGGGTTTTCCTGCAGAGCAGACATCTAGCATGGGCCCCCAGGACGCAGAAAAGGAACAAGTGAGCCACTCAGGAAGTCACAAAGGGAACCTGGAGTCTGACCTGCACCCCAGAGGCACAGAAACCTCCTGAAATCCTGGCTAAACGGGGTAGCCAAACAGAGACAGCTTGAGGGCCAGGGTGCCAGAGCCTGTGAGGGCTCCACTCCGGGCCTGCTAATTTCTCTTGCCTCACGGACCACCAGTCTGAAGTGAGAAAAACCCAGGGATGCCCTGGGACAATGTCACCACCCATGGCCAAAACCTGACCGATGGCCACCAGGAAGAAAAAGAGTTCCCTGAATTCCAAGGAAGTGAAATCCTGCAACATCAGTTCCACCCAACTGTAAACGTAAAACCAGTATTTTCAATAACGATTGATTCATAGACACCAGCATGTCTTCTGACAACCCCTACACAGGAAACGTTGACTATCCACTACAGATTTCACAAATTAGTTTTGAACTATAAAAAGGCCTTCTTATCAAGAAATTTTTCGTTCTGAGATGACAATCCACTTGATATCAACTTTCTGGCTCCAGTTAGCATACCCTGGCTCCCAAATCAGAAATAATGAGTGCACAGTGTATTTTTTGTAGCATGGTAGAACTGGAGGGACATTTAGCTCTTCTGAGGAAACCAAAAGCATAACTCTAAGGAATCGGATCAAAATACAAAATATCCAAGAAAATTCATGGGCAATGAATCTTCGCAGGCTAATGAAGGTAGAGGCAAGTTTGGGAACACCCCGTATTATGTGAGAGTCACAGGAAATATTTTACGTCTACGAAACATCACTTTATTCAAGTGTTTGAATCACAACATCAAGGTAGATGACTTGTCTGCTGAAAATGACCTCATATGATGCACATTAGGTTTTTAAAAGTGTGTTACATTCTTGGGGACTTGATAAGAAGCCTCATAAAGTTGAAGGGGAAAGAAAGAGCTAATAAAATAGATGCTCTGATGTTCCCTACACCTGACAATGGTACTCTGCCCCAGTTCACAGCAGGCCATGGCCCAGTGTCCCCGGGACAGCCATGGAGTTGTGCCCGAGACATAGTGTCCGCAGGTGGCAGACCAACACAGCATCTAAGAGGCCAGGAGGCGCCCCCATGGTTGGGGGAGGACTCACCTCAGGTGCTTCATGAGCACGATGAGAACATAAAGGAACTCATTGACTAGGTGCAGGGCAAGCCGCTTGGGGGGCTCCCGGGAGCTGGTCTGGCAAGGGCGCTGGCTCTCCCACTCCACTGCCTTGTCCCCCAGGTTGGTCACCCACAGTGTGTGCAGCAAGGAGATCACGTTAGACAGCAGCGGAGTCTCCAGAAACCTGAAATCCAGCACAGCAGCCTTCAATCTGTTACATCCTGTCCTTTCAGCAGGATCACACGATCCCCCTCCACAATCCTATCTGCTCATCCCCCTAGAAAGGCACAGCCTCCAAGTGAAAACAGGGCGCCTGTTATACAAACGCAGCTTCGACACAGGATAAAGCACTCAAGCTCCTTCCTAACAGAAGATTGCCCTACGTCCTTCCAAAAATTCAGGAGCTACTGGGGCACACTAATAAAAACCACCCTGTTCATGACAAGAACTCAATTTCTAAAACAAGAAATTAATAGCCAGGGACATTAGCTAAGTATGCCTTTTGTAAACCTGACACAGTCTTGAAGTTGATGTCCAAAGACACATTCCAGATTTCGGATGTTACTTTCTTCTCCCTACCCCTGCCCCCTCTTTTTTTGTTTACAGATGTACTTGGATATATTACTTTCTTTTAGAGAAATTTCAGGAAATACTTTTAAAAAATGCAAAAAAGGGCCTGCATTCTCTCAGGCTTATTACAGTAGTTAGCTCTCTGTAAGACAGAGCCCTCCCACCAAGTGCTGTCTGCTGTGACAGGTCTTCATCTCTTCATACAGTCTCAAGCCGCAGGAGAATCAGGAATCACAGTCAATCATGAAGATTCAAGCAGCAGCCCTCGGTGCTGCCCCTCTAATGCGGGCGCGTCACTGAAGACTGAGACCCTGCACTGACAGCAGACTCCTGCAACCCATCAGCCCTGCTTTTCTGCCACCGGAGGGCTGCAGTTGCTAAAGCCTTAGAGAACAGGACCCTGCTTCCTAGCACAGAAGGCTGCTGGCACACCAGGGGAGGAGTCTGACCCGCGCAGAACACAGCCAGACAGGCTGGTGGAGACTCTGCCAGATGTGAACAGCAGCTGGTGTCTGCTGTCCCAAGGCAGACAAGAGACACTCAAGGGAAAGCTGTGAATGGAGGAAAGACATTTTGGCACTGCCAGAAGCAGGACTGCCAGGCATATGGGAGCACTGGAGGACACTGCATTTCAGAGAGCATGGATTCTACTGGACGTTTCCAACCAGAAACAGAGCTGGCAGCAGACATCCTCACTTCTGTTCCTTTCCTTCCCACCTGACACACACCATTCATGCAAAAGGGACTTACTTGCTTTCAAGGATGTGTAAAATCCATGTTAAAAGGCTATAGTCTCGTATGATTTCATAGGCAGATCTGGCAACCTGGGCAGCATTCTGTAGAATTTCCAGAATCCAGTTCTGAAAACCCCAAACAAGAAGTTACTCTTCAGTGAGAAAACCCAATTTACTTGATTAAAGAAACCGTTTTAAAAATGTGATGGTATGCTGCCATTACAGGCGGTGGCTGCAAACGAGGCCTGCTTTGCTAAGTCCGTCAGAGCGCGTATGGACGCACTCTTCCCCACAAGTGACAGCCAGAGGCCACAGACTTCCACAGCAATCTCTGAGCCCAGGGCAGCCTCACTTCCGCTAATCCATCACCTGGAAACAACCCACAAGCAAAGTTGCACCACAGAAACCAAATGGCCCAGACGCACAGCAGCCTGCACAGTGAGCGGGTAAGGGACCGCCTCCAGGACAGCCACCAGCCTCTAGCCACAAGCCACACAGCCCTGTGTTTACCACCTGGAAGGGAGGACATAAAAATGGGACTGTCCCCCAACTTGTTCATGGGGTGTTGCAGAATTCTCACATGCCATAAAAAACAAAAAGCTACCGCACTCAGATTTAGTTTATTCAAATGGACTTGTGAAGAGAAGGCTTATTTACCCACATTTTACATATGAGAAACAAAAGCTGACTAAATAGAAATTAATCAAAATACCAAAGGCTTTTCCTATTTCCTTCTACCACATACCTGTAATATTTAGAAGGCACACACACCAGCTCTCTGTTCCTGACTGGCTAGGTGAGGCTGTCTGTTTCAACACAACTCTTGCTTTCTAAATGAGTTCTATGACCCCCAACTTCTGTAGTAGGTGAAAGTGCCTCAGAATAGCTCAGTCACTGACAAGGGGTCTCTAGATTTTTTGACCACTCCGAAGGCTCATGATTATTGATCAGTATCCCCTCTTGATGGCCTTCGTATATATGCCAAGGGCCATATATATAGTAGGAGGCCTCAGTAAAGAGTATTCAGAAGACAAATGACACTGGGGGTCTCAACACTGCAGCCTCGAGCGACTCCATCTACTCCACATGCAGGGAACAGGACGGGCGCTAACAGTGTCTCCCTTTCCCTAACTGAGAGCCAGGAACAGGCTGGGAACAGAATTCACACGGACTTGACTTCCAAATAAAACCTTAAGAAGTGGCACAGGCCTCTTACTCTGGAACCATGTACCTGTGCCGCCTGGTCACACAGCGGGCTGTGGAAGAAGGACAGGATGATGTGGAAGATGCCACGCCGGGCACACAGCTCATAGCAGTGCTTGTCACGGATCCCCTGCCGCAGAAGGCCAAACACCCACTCCTGCTCCGTTTTTTGCTGTAACCCAGGCACACAAAAAACCGTTGTTAAGTAAGTGAAAGTCTTTTCATCTGACAATTGTTCCAACATCACTATTTTTAAGTGGTGGCAAAGGTTTTAACACGGCAGCCCTGACCTCCATGTCTGGTTATAAAAGATCCTTGATCTCATCTTTGATTTCATTTCTTCAGGTCAGAAATAGAGGATCAAGTCAAGTTTAAACACTGAACTTAAGTCAGATAGATCTTCTATAAAAGAATATTTAATATGAATATCTAATAAAAGAATTTAGTATTTAACCCAGTGATTCACCAAGAAAATACAATGAGAATGGGATAAAACGCAGGACTCTGCAGCAGAGATTTTAAGGTTTGAGGCACCAGGGAGAAGGGAGCTCACAGCACGGGGATATTCCTAAATGCAGGCCTGCGCGGCCTCGGCGCTCGCACACTGCCGGCACAATCGTGTTGGCTGAGCAGCACACTGTTGATGTGGAAAAGGTCAGAATGACAACGGTGGCTGCATAAGTAATTGAGGGGCCTGTGGAAGGCCTTGAGGACTCTACAAGCGTACCTCAAAGTCGGAGCTGTAGAAGAACTGGTAGAAGCCAGGCACTTTGTCCATGTTCAAGTACTCGTGCGACAGCAGGAAGTTGCTGACCTTCAGGTACATGTGCTCCTCTGAGAACACAGGCAGACAGTCAGTCACGGCAGGCCCCAGCAGGACACCCCCTGGCCTGGCAGCACTGAGAAGCAGGTGTTGTGAGTATCAGACATAAATCCCCTCCCAGGAACTTTTGTATCCTGACCCAGATCGAGAATGAGAACACAGACACCTCAGCGCCACACTGCACACAGGCTTGCTCTCCTGGCTCAGAAACCGCTGCTGGATGTTGAGTCCTTCAGGGACCTTGCCCCTCCCGCTCCCCAGCTCCTGTCCTACAGCACAGGCTCAAACCAGCAGGTGGGAAGGGTGAACTTGGTCATACACCCCACAGATCAGGGCTGACACCACACCTACCTGCTGCACATGCCTCTAGCTTCTCACTGAAAGGAACCATCACTGCAAGGGAGGCTCAGACACTCCCGAGTGCCTCTGGAATGGACTAAGGCAGAGACAACAGACACCCTAGCCCCTGCCACCTCTGCCCTTGCATTACCATGAGTCTCCCTCATGACCACTGCTGTCCTGCACACGCTCCACCCTGACACGTGCACCAGTGTGGGACAGGGCCACACCCAGGACCGAAAACGTCATGGTCTCTGCCAATTATTTTCTTTCCTTTCCAAATATCCAAGGCAAGTAAAACTCATGGAATAAAAATGAAATGGGAGCGGATAAAAATCAGATCTGAATTCTAATAGCAACTTGATTATGAACTAATTGTGGGGCCTTGGACAAGCTATCTAACCTTGGGAGCCTCAGTTAGTGTCGGGGGTAGGGGTGGGAATAGGGTGAGTGGGGGGGCTGTTTCTTCATCTGAAATAGAGCTGTGCTATACTAAAAGCACCCTGTGGTCCCTGATGGTACCAACTTTCTATGATTTTTCTCTCAATAACCAAAAAAAATCTCAGAATGAGCTAACTTCTTGTCACACTATTTTAGCAGTGGTACCCCATTCCTGTAACAAAAAGGAGTCTTATTCTAACACTGTGGGTTACACATATACAGTACTCACACACCAAAAGCTCTCTAGCTGAGGACCCATGAGCCTAGGCGTGAGTCAATGATGAGTAACGGCGGTGATGGTGACGGAGCTATCACCGATGGGTTGTACTATGCCAGGCACTTCCATGTGTGCTAGTGTGCATGATCCAGGCCGGCTGTGGTGGCTCACACCTGAAATCCCAGCACTTTGGGAAGCTGAGGCAGGCAGATTGCTTGAGCCAAGGAGTTTGAGATCAGCCTGGGCAACATAATGAAATCCTGTCTCTATAAAAAATTAGCCAGGTATAGTGGCATTCACTGTAGTCCCAGCTACTCGGGAGGCTGACTGAGGTGAGGGGATCACCTGAGCCTGGGAGGCTGAAGCTGCCGTAAGCCGAGTTCATGCCACTGTACTCCAGCCTGGGTGACAGAGCGAGACCATGTCTCAAAACAAAAGCACCAAAAAAACAAAAAAAAATATGTGGTTCTCATCACCCTCATAGCAATCCTGGAGGCAGTGGGTCCTCTATCATCACCCCGTCTGATAGGAAGAAACAGGCATGGGGAAGTCCGGGACGGTTTCCAATCCCTATGATGTGATCAGCCCACATTTTAACTTCAGTTTTATTTGCTCTCACCACAGTTTTCTGTAACTACAAGCAAATATGAATATACATGCTATTTCCCTCCATTATAAACGCTGTTCTGCACTTTGCTTTTTCATCTCATTTGTTCTAGATTCCACCCACAGGGGTCCATGAAGAGCTTCCTCACAACCATCGCCTATGCACCATCCAGTGCTGATGGGTACTTCGGTGGCTCCTCATCTTCCACAATCATGAGCACGAGTGGCCCTGAACACAGATGTGTGACCCACTATACCTGTGGGACGAATCCCTAGAAGTGGACTTGCTCAGCCTCAACTTTTCAATTTCCCCTCAACCTCAATACATCAGTGGTACCTGGTTTCAAAATCTGCATGGCTGCTTTGGCAATGAAGAGAGCCAAGGTAAAAGTGAGTCTCATGTCCTGAGTTCGAATCCCATTCCGGACTACATCCAACAGGTAAAGTAGCTTGAAAACAGAACAGAAAAAGAAAACATAAGATGAGCATGTTCAGAGCCATGTTCAGTCTTATCTGGTGCAGCTGAACTGAGGCTCGGCAGGATGTGCCTGCTCCTCACATCCCAGGGGCCGCCAAAGACGAAGCTCACAGGAGCAGACACACTACCCACCAGCATCTCAGGAACGCTTTCTGTTTTTATTTTAGGAGTCAGTCAGCAGAGAGAAGTCTGGCACCATGCCTTAAAAATCTAATCTGCTCTTGTTCCTCCAGCACCATGGGGTACAGGTTTCTGAGGTTCAGTGTGTCATGGATAACAGCCACCTTAACCACTGAGTTTAGACCAAAGAAATACTCAGTAGAAGTCAAATCATTTTGTCTACCCACAACACAAGAAAGCCTATAAGGAGAAAGTTTTTTCAACCTCCAGAGGGTTGTGGATCAAAGGCAACCTCCAGCATCACCTCCTAAGGGAACAGACTTTTGCTCTTCAGCAGAGATCTCCCAGCAACACGCCACCGCCGTGTTCCTTAGTAAATCCTTCTACCAAACCGAGTGGACAGCAGCTTTCTGAAGCCCACCAGGCCCACCCCCACCGTAGGACGTCTGCTCTTCCCACTTACTTGGGACTGCTCTTGGAACCGTGCCCCCTCCAAGTGCGAGTAGTAGGCCGCCAGGACGTGGTAAGCTATGGCTCGCATCTGTGGGTCATAGCTGCTGAGGGCTGTGACAGTTAGGCCCAGAGCATTGGAATCCAAAAATTTTCGACAATCCACCACAAACTCTACAGGAAATAAAATACAGCATGAAACACACACAATATGATTTCATCATTCTTGTTAACTTGGAGAATTAAATTTTCTCTTGCGTTTTACCAGTATCAACTACATGTCCCAAACACAAGGAATGCAAGTCTCTCTCCAACTCCTCCTAACTTCTGCTGAAGTTAGACAAAAAATAAAATCTTCCTTTATGTGGCAATAATGACCATGTCTTCAGGTCCTAAAATGCTCATACATCCCAACCATGATAATTTCATTACTCTCATAAACATCCAATAAGCCAGGAGAATGGAGGTGATACTGAGACCTACTATGGAGACCCCAGCATGCGACGAACCTGGGCAACACAACTGGGAATCAGCAGAGAGACTGCTGCCTGGTATCCATTTGCCATTTGTGAGGCCTAGAGAAGCTGACAATCACTGCAGGAGAGGAGAAGACTCAAAGAGAGATGGAGAAGGCCAGATACATGAGGGATGTGCCTTACCACAACCTAGACGGTGGGATGGTGACTAGATGGTGGGGCAGATTTCCCCCTTGCTGTTCGCATGAGAGTGAGTGAGTTCTCATAAGAGCTGGTTGTTTACAAGCATGTGGCACCGCCCCACTTCCCTCTGCTCCAGCCAGGTAAGACGTGCCTGCTTCCCCTTCGCCTTCCACTGTGATTGAAAGTTTTCTGAGGCCTCCCTTCCATGCTTCCTGTACAGGCTATGAAACCGTGAGCCAATCAAATCTCTTTTCTTAATAAATTATCCAGTCTCAGGTTCTTTATACCAGTGCAAGAATGGACTAATAGAGATGGGATTATCAGAGATTAGACACTAGTTTCAGTTTCTAAAAGGATTAGTGAACTTAAGACAGCATTAGAAACTATCCAAGCTGAAACACAGAGAGAAAAAATAGGAACAGAACATTAGTGTCCTGTGGGTATGTGTAATTAGGGTCCCTGAAAAAATATGACGAAATAATGGCCAGAACTTTTCTAAATCTGACCAAAAAAACTATAAACCTAGAGAGCCAAGATACTCATTAACATGAAACATTAAGAAAATCATGCAAGCATTACTACAAATAAAGCATATATATAAAAGAAGAAAACCACACCAAAGCACATCATGATCCAGCTGTTTAACACCAGTGATTTAAAAAATCTTAAGAGCAGCCATATGGCACACAGAAGAATGAAGGTAAGAATAAGAATGGCAGATTTCTTGTCAGAAACAACCCAATTCAGAAACTAGAGGAGCAACTTCTTTAAAGTACTGTAAGAAAAAAAACTGTCAACTTTGAATTTTATACCCCATCAAAATCCTTCAAAAGTTAAGACATTTTTCAGACACAAAAAAGGCTAAAAGAATTGGTCACCAGTAGACTTGAACTATAATAATTCTCAAGGAAGTATTTTAGGAAGAAAAATAATGACACCAGATAGAAATCTAGATCTACACAAAGGAATGGTCACAATGTGGCAAATACCAAATATTTACACTTCTTTTAAAAATAATGACAATTTGAAACAAAATCAGTATTGTAGGGTTTACGGCACATTGAAGTGTAATGCATAGCAAGAATAGCAGAAAAGCCAGAAGGAAGGAAATGGATCTATACTGTTACAAGGTTCTTATACTGTACATGAAGTGGTATCATCTCACTTGAAGATAAACTATAATAGATTGAAGATGTGTACTACAAACCCTAAAGTAACCAGTAAAAATATGCATGCATGCATTCACACACATACACAAGTTGCAGCTAAAAGTCAACAAAAAAGATAAAATGGAGTCAGATCAACAATCACATTAAATACAAATGGTGCATCTGCTCCAATTAAAAGGCAGAGATGGTCAGATTAGATAAAAAGCAGAGCCTAGGTACATGCTGCCTTCAAGAAACCCACATTCAATATCAAGATACAGACTAAAATTGAAAGGATGAAAAGAGCATAGTCAGATGACTCTTGGGCATAGCAGTTTAGGAACAAAATTTTCTAATTCTCTTATTTCTATTTTTTCTTTTTTTTTTTTTTTTTTAAGACAGAGCCTCCTTTGTCACCCAGGCTGGAATGCAGTGGTATGATCTTGGCTTACTGCAACCTCTGCCTTCCAGATGTAAGCTATTCTTGTGCCTTAGCCTCCTGAGTAGCTGGTACTACAACAGGCATGCACCACCACACCCAGCTAATTTTTGTATTTTTAGTATAGATGGGGTCTTTCCATGTTGGCCAGGCTGGTCTCAAACTCCTGGCCTCAAGTGATCAGCCCACCTTGGCCTACCATAGTGCTAGGATTACAGGCATGAGTCATCATGCCCGGCCTAATTTTCTTATTTCTCACAAGTGACTGTTTTTGATAAGAAGGGAAAAGAAATCCAAAAGCTTTAAAAGCACCAAACTGGATAAAATTATATTGTTTTAGAAAAGATGGGATAAATGTGTTTAAGAGACACCTACACAATACATAACAAATACAGGTAAATGGAATACATTTGGGAAAGAGAACAGTCTAAACATTTAGTTTATACTCACTAAAAGCAGCTAATATCCAGCTGGCTGGGATATTTTTAGTAATCACTGACATTCTAAGACAAACAGATTTTCCACGTGTTCATGAGGAAAAGTCAATTTCCTGTTTTGTGCTCACGTCTGCTACTCTATGAAAATCTTGGCTTTGTAACACTTATGGAAAAGAGCTGTCCTCAAGATGTTGAAAACATAACAGGCTATTTAAAAAGTTATAAATGCCCTTCTCCTTGTTTCAAGAACCTCATGAATAGCAACTTGGCCTTAACAGACCTTGAGATCGAAATGGCTTAATCAGGACAGTTATCAAGGATTGAAATTAAAACTGTCCCAAAACTGGGTGTAATGGCTCACACCTATAATCCCCCAGCAACTTGGAAGGCTGAGGTGGGAGGATTACTTGGCGTCAGATGTTCCCCTGGTAACACAGAGAGTCTCTACCAAAACAAACAAACAAAAAAATTAGCTAGGCATGGTGGTGCACACTTAGTCCTAGCTACTCAGGAGGCTGAGGCAGGAGGATAGCTTGAACAGGAGTTTGGGTATACAGTGAGCCACGATCACGCCACTGCACTCCAACCTGGGCAACAGTGAGACCCCGACTCAAAAAAAAGCTGCCTCGGTTTTAGTGGGCTTCAGCAGCAGCCGCATCAAAAACCTTCCTTACACCTCTTCTTCCATAATATCCCCGAGACACCCCCCTGGACCAGACTCATCACAGTAAGAAGAGTCAGAGGAACCTGCTGGTCATCTGGTAATGAGGCTCAGAGAATTGCAAATGAGGCTTCCTGTTCTGACTGCCTTGTGGCATGTGTGAATTATAAGCTGTAGATTTCAGTCCAGTTCTGTTGAGGACAAGAGTTTGCTGTGGAAAAAGCATTTGTCACTGCCATTGCTAACAGCCTTGGCTGGCCCTGTTTCTTGGCCATGGACTCAAAGAAGGGAAGCAGTAAGGTTAAGAAAATAGGTTTCCATTTTCAGTACAGGGCTGAAAATGGAGCAATGAGACTGTAATCACTCTCAAGCCTGGCAGCCACATATAAAAATTAATCATATGCGCAATTTAGGATTGCAGCTAGTTTAGCAATACGTGGCCCCAGGTGCCACTGCAGGAAGTAAAAATATACTGTTGAGAATTTCTACTACACTCTGCACTGCTGATTCTTACAAACATCACATGGGGTAAATGCAGCTTGGCAGAAAAGATGACATCATGTGTATCGCCATTTATGTGAAGTTCAAATACAGGATTCTGGCCCCTTCTAGGGAAGGAGGGGCTCGAGGAGCTGCTTATTGCTCTATGCCCTGATCTGGCTGGTGGTGTCACCAGAACTGACACCATGCACATATAATTTGTATACTATTCTGTGTGTCACACTTCAACTATTTTAGTGCCAGGAATTTGCCCTTTCTAATGAATGGGTGTGCTTCCTTTCAGCAGTCAATGAAATATGTTTAAAAGCAGGCCTCCATTTTTTGTTCAGAGAAACAAGTAAGAAACTTACTTTTCAGAGAGTGGTTTTTTGTTTGTTTTGGTATATCCATTTCCCTTTCCACCTCTACGTCTTTTGAAATGTTCTACTTTGATGTGAATTTTTCTTGTAAATTTTTGGCTACTGCAAATCCTTTTCAAGATTGGGACAAGCTCCGCAAATTTTTCTACCTATATTAATCCAATAAAACTTAAAATAGGATATATCTGGAAATTTAAAGTAAGGAAACTGGTACCTGGTACATTTTCCTAATTTGAAAGACCATTTACTAGTGACAGCTCTTCAAAAAAGTCCTCCCAGACCAAGAAAAAAAACACACAAAGTACTACAGATTTCATGAAAATTAACACCCTGATTTTGCTATGAAACATTTTCCAAGTCTTTTTCTCCTGAAAGTTTGATTGTGAGGCAGAGGATAGATGAAATGATTTGCTATAATTCACTAAAATTAAAATGTCCAGTAGTCTTGCATTTTTTGAGTCTAGAAAATTTATTTCCGTGTTTGATGAGTAACAGACTTAGCCAGCACCATCGAGGCAAACGGGAAGTCAGAAGAGCTTCCTAGCCACAGACTAGGAGATCTGCCGCGGTTAGCCTACTGCCAAAAATCGCCATCAGGGCCATTAAGATATCCATCTGCTATTACCGTAATCTGACATTTGTATGAACTCCCCCTGCTCTCTTACAAACAAAATCCAGCTTCAGCAACAGAGCAAAGTACTCACCAAGGGGAGCTAGAGCCAGCTCAAAGGCCTATTGACGGGAAGATCTCTAAGAAATCCCAGCCTCTTTGATCTTTTCAAAAGGGATATAAAGGGCACTGATAGAGGATTGGCAAATCTATTCAGAAGTAGGTGCATTTGTAGAGAAAAAGAAATTTCAAGTCTAAAAAGGAGGAAAACAGGATGAATAGTGGAACACGGTCTGCCAGTGCACCTAAATCTCCCCAGTGATGAAGTCTGGGAATTCATTCAGGGATCATGTGAACCAGCCCAGAAGCAAAATGCAGGTCTCCACACCCCCCAGCACACCCCACTGAATCTCAAGCTGGACCTAGGAAAACAAGAGGAACTGTTAACAGTTCTCCCTCTAGAATGAGGAAACCATGGCCAGAGGTAGAGGAGGAAGGGGGTTTTCCCTGTATACCCTTCAGCATCTGCTGAATTTCAAACTATGAATGTTAAAAATTAATTAACTTAGATTTCCCAATTCTGACAAGACGGAGTAGACATACTTTTTCCTATTCTTCCTATCAAGCACAACTAAAAATACTAAACATCACAGGTAGAACATACATAAGATGACTCTGAAAAGTAGAAAGAAAGCAGACCAGCCAGAGACCCTGAGACCCAAAGAACAAGGTAGTGAGGTCCTGGGTTGTCGTCTTGCCTCATTCGTCCTAGACTCAGAGCTCAAGTCAGCAACCTGGCAACGTGGACAGGCTCTCACACACACAAAAGCCGGAACAAAAGTCTGTTCTCTCTGACAAAAACAGAACGGAAAAAAGCCTGCCTGAGACAGAAAACTCTGAGATAATAACAGCGATACTTAGGTTGAACAGTTCACTGTGCCCCATTCCCAGCCACACCAGCAAAGGCGGAGCCTAGACTCCCACTCCTGCCAGGCTGGAAGAAGGAGCCCCAAATCCCTGTTGGGGTGGCATCAGAGAATTCCAAGTAGGGAGGCAGGGTGTTCCTCTCCTGGGCAGTGACAGTGCACTTCTTCTGACCCCAGTGGGGTGTCAGAGGAAGCCTAGCAGAGAGCAAGGATGCCCAGCCAGTGACACGGCTGCCCTCACTTTTACCCCTCCCTGCCAGGAAAGACCTGCGGAGTCCCAGTGGGCAGCTGGGACCACCACCTGGGCAGCAGTCACAAGGGGGCCAGATGGACTTTTCAACACACGGAGGCTTTAACAACTGACAACAGCAGGCGAAGCAGTATGAACCAGGACCAAACCTCACACCTCACAGAAGAATGAGCTCAAAAGAGAGACCAGGCTTAAATGTAAAGAATAAGACTAGAAACTTTTAGATAGAAACAGAAGAAAAATTCCTCAGGACCTAGGGGTAGACAGAGTTCTTAGATGCCAAAAGCATGATCCACAAAGGAAAAACTGACACATTGGAATTCATCAAAATTAAAAGGTTTTGCTCTGTGAAAGAGCCTGTTAAGAGGATTAAAAGATAAGCTACAGATTGTTAGATATTTGTAAACCACAAATCCTTCCAAGAACTAGTATCTAGAATATATAAAGAACACTCAAAACTCAATAGTTTAAACAAAAACAAAAACAAAATATAAACACACAAAAAATCCCAAAACTCAATAGTTCAAAAAACAAAAAATCCCATTAGAAAATAGGCAAAAGGCATGAACAGACATTTCCCCAAAGAGGATGTGCAGAGAGCAAATGAGCCACAGGACGTTCAACGTCATTAGCGGTTAGAAAAATGCAAATTCAAACCACAGTGAGCTGTCCCTACACACTGTGAGAATGCCCCAACCAACAGACCTGACCAGCCTGGGAAGACCAATCAATCTCAGCGTTCATCAATGTGTGTTACATGGACATGTTTCCCTGTCTCCCTACAACCCGTTCACCCACAAAGACTCCCACTCTGAGGCTACTAGACACAAACTATAATTTCCAAAACTTACTTAAGCCAAGAAAAAGGCAACCTCAGCAGGCTGACTCCTTTTCAGGAATCAAATCTCTCATTTCTGTTGGCATTTGACCAGTAACTAGTAAAAATCCAGAAAATGCTCATCATTAGGCATTAGGAAAACATCAAGGACAAACGGACATTCCCAGATTTTAAAATTACACTTAAAATCATTGTATGTTCAAAACACTAACTATGACTTTGCTGAAAACCACTGGAATGAACAGACAAGAGGATGGCTGAAGATCCCTTAAGAATCATTTCCAAGATTCAGGGCCTCATCTGGTAATTATGGCAATAATTACCATAATTGACCTGACCTCTGAGAAGTCATGCGTAGCAGGCCCTGACCCCAGAGAAGGCTGCAGTTACCTGGCCTGGTCAGCTCACTGAAGAGCTGGAGGAGAAAGCAGGGGTCGTAGAGGCCATCGAGCTCCACCCTGCTCTTGTCTTTGAAAATCGACTCCTGTGCGTCCTGAAAGAGCCAAAACCAACAAAAATGTGTGATTCAACCTCACAGTGTAATGCAGGTTGAGTACCTCTTAGCTGAAACACTTGGGATCAGAAGTGTTTCAGACTTTAGAATATTTGCATACATAATGAGATATCTTGGGGTGAGAGCCAAGTCTAAACACGCAAATCATTTGCTTCATACGCCCACAATATAGATAGTCTGCAGGTAACTTCATACAGGAATTGAAGATAATTTTGTGCAGGAAACAAAGTCTCTGTACACTGAACCTCAGGAAAGCAAAGGCTGTCACTATCTCATGTTAGTGCTCAAAAACCTTCAAATTCTGAAGCATTTCAGATCTGGGATTTTTAGACTAGAGATTCTCAAACTGTATGACATAACAGTTTACCCGCTATTGCCAGACCTCAAATTATTTGGAATATTTAAGGGCATAAAACAAAGTGCTCTGTAAAAAGCAGTGCTTGCACATGAAATGGCAGGGTCCGTGGGACGTGCTGCAAAATCACCTTTTTGGGTAGGGGAGGGGGTGGTATAAACAGAACAAGTGGGGCCAGTGCAGACCATGGTTGCAGCTGGGTGGTGGCTTACGAGGGTCTGGTCTCGGCACTTTTATATACGGTAAGATTCTTACTTAATAAAAAGGTAAACAAGAAAAATGAAGCTGAGGGTGCAGATGGAGCCCCTGCGGCTGGGGTAGGGGGGCCGGGTAGGGATAGAACAGCAGCAGCCGCACCTCGGGGGGCAGCAGCCTCAGGTTCTGGGGAAAGTGCAGGATGGTCTGCATCATCCGGTCGCGGTCCAGCAGGCGGAGGATGTCCCCGACGCTCGGCTGCTGCCACAGTGACTTGCCCAGGCTCCGGCACGTCTTGTGATGCTCCACGGCCGCTGGGCCCCACAGCAGCACCCTAGGGCCAGAAAAGGGAAAAGAGACTGGTCGCAGGCCCCGCCGGGAACAGAATTAATCATGGTAATGACCACAACAGGTAGCAGCTGTCAGGCCGCCAGTTCACACCAGGTGCTGTCCTGGTCATGCGGCGTGTTACATCACCCAATCTCATCACAGCTTGCAAAGTGGGTGGTGGTGACGGTGATGCTGAGGGTGGTGACAGTGTCAGTGACGATGACAGAAGCCAGCGTCTACTCAGAGCTTACGATATGCAGGCCCCGTTTTCAGCCCTTCATGTAGATCAATTCACTCAATCTGCAGAACAACTCCATAAGGTGGGCACTATTATCATGCCCCTTGTGCAAATGAGGGAAAGAGGTGCAGAGAGCATTAAGCGCTTGCTCAGCTGGTCACCTGCCCAGATGGTATGCTGCAGGGTAGGGATTCAGACTCAGGAAGTCTGGCTCCTGAGTCCATGCTAGACCACAGCGGCAGAATCCTGATCTCTCACTGCTCACACGTGGCCACAAGTGAACCAGGTCTGTCTGCACAAGCCTTTCGGCTAAGCCTACCATGTGTATGCTGTACACAACCTTCACACCACAAATGCCACCGCAGCTGTCAGAGGCCACCTTGCCTTCCTCCTAGAAAGTGACTCCAGTCTCCTGCTTCCCCAATCTCTTCTCCTCCCTCTCCCTATCCACTGCACCACTGCTCCTGGAGTCCAGCTCTGATGAGGACCAAGTCTCTGCTGTCTCCCAGATGGAATGGAAATGCTTCCGTCTGGTACTTCCACCTTCCACTGCCAACATATTAGGCCTTTCCATTGCCTGCTTCCCTGCACACATCCTATAAGCCGGCCCCGATAAGCTGGCCCACTCACCCTTTCCCCAAATGTCCTGATTTTCCACCTCATGCACGCTGTTTCCCCCTCCTGCTGCCTCAGGTCCCTCTGCCAACTTTATCTCAATTAAATCCCCCTGACTGGCCAAATGCTAACCCTGGCACAAAGCACTCCCTGTCGTCCCTGGGCACACAGGGCCTGGCTCTTGGTGCTCCTGTAAGAGCTGGCTTACACCATGGGGCATGAGTCAGCTGCCACTTTAAAAAGGGCTAAATTTCTGACAGTCTGATACCTTCAGCAGACAGGAAGACTGTGTCTCATTCCTGTAGGTTTTCCTTAGAGCACCGAGCCCAGCACCTCCAGACACTCAAGGAGCATCTATAGTGCTAAATACTTCTAAACAAAATTCTTCTAAATCCAGACTCGCTTCTGTGCAAGTCAACAACAGTCACTAATGTTAGAAAAGGAAAGAATCATCCTTTCAGGGATGCTCGCTCTTCACCCCGGTTTCTGGCAGGCAGGCAGCCCATGTGCCAGGCACACTCAGCAGACTGCCCACAACTGACTGGCAGGAGAACTGCCACAGAGCATCCAGGGTCCCCAGCACAGCTCCCCGAGCTCAGGCCTGCTCCTTCATCTAAGGATGGGAAGTTTACTTTGTTTGTAGAAATGCTCTGTGCCCCTTAGAGCCACAGAGCCAGTGAACTGCATATCCTTGATTTGCTCTTCCCCGGGAGCTGAAACTAGATTCCCTTCACAACCAGCCCTAACCTGCGACTCCCTGGGCAGCCTGGCTGGGCTTTCATTGCTCTCTGCGTTAGAGGGTGTTCTCCTGCAGGAATGGGCAGCTGCAACGCCTTACTGTGGTAAAACCCGCCTGCGATTTGCTCTCCCCCTCCGTCACGTAAGGACTGTTCGCCGGGCATGGTGGCTCACGCCTGTAATCCCAGCACTTTCGGAGGCCGAGTCTGAGGCGGGCAGATCACAAGGTCAGAAGATCGAGATCATCCTGGCTAACATGGTGAAACCCCGTCTCTACTGAAAATACAAAAAATTAGCCGGGCGTGATGGCACACGCGTGTAGTCCCAGCTACTCAGGAGGCTGAGGCAGGAGAATTGCTTGAATCCAGGAGGCGGAGGTTGCAGTGAGCTGAGACTGCATCACGGCACTCCAGCCTGGGGGACAGAGTGAGACTGTCTCCAAAAAAAAAAAGGACTGTTCTACTTCAGAAAGGACGTAACTGACAGAGCACCAGATCCGATGCCGAGAGAGCAAGGCTGATGCAGGAGAAAGGAAAAGTTTCTATGCAAGCCCTGGGCATTCTTAAGAGACACAAAAAAGTGTTTTAATTTCCTTTTTCTTTTTTGGGGGGGGAATGGGGTCAGCAGATAGCTTCTGAGCTGATACAGCTCTCATCTTTAAACAAAGTACTCTGCAGTAGAAAGTGTTTTCTCCTCCCTGTGAGCTCTCCTGCACGATCTTCCTTGGCCCAGTCAGCCCACCTCCTGTCTGAACACACACACACATTCATATTGAGCAGATGTGCCGGTGCTAGTCCCAAATGGCAAGGAGAAAAGAAGGCTCTAGGGCAGCAAAGAGGATCCCAAGATGCATTATATCAGTGGCACATCTGATCAAGCTCCTGCTTAGCTGCGGCACTTGCAGAGGCCAGGCAGGGCCCACAGGGAAAGGTGTCACACCCAGCCCTGTAGGACCAAAGCCTGTCTGACCAAGAGACTGGGAGCCCAGGAGAGACAGACACATTCTTGCGCACGCACGCACAGATAAAAAAGAGTAGATTTTATGTAGTTAGGCCTTGACGCTTCCCCTGAAATCCCTATGGCATAAGTCAGTCTACCTAAAGTAAGGGATGAGGAGAAAAGTTTTCAGAAAAATCAACCAAACCAGACACCACAGCCTAGCCAAAAGTGAGCCTAGGGCAATTCCAGATGGACAGGTGCCCATCAGTCACCTGGAGTGGCCCAGCAAGAGGCCAAGCTTCCCAGAGCAGCCTATGGGGAAGCCGGTGAGTCAGGGAAGTGCTGTCTGCCTCACTCTTTCCCTGAGAACCAAAACGGAATGAGAGAAAATCTCAAGTCTGGAGCTCACTGCGTGGAGAGGGGGCTGCGACCTCAAGGCCTAGTCCACCTCTAGCCCAACACTCACCTGAAGTTGATGAGGCTGAGCTTGTTCTGCTCATATGCTCGAAGCAGAAGTAAAATCTTCTGGTCTACAAAGTCAACGAAGAATGGGTTTAGAAAGCTGAACCCGACACCCTACTGCTGCTCACACTACCCGCCCATATACCCTCCCCTGCTCAAATGACCGGGTCCTCAAATCTTCACCCTGCTCTCACCCCCAGGTCCTAACTCCCCACCCTCCAAAACATCCCCGCCCTTACTCCCTCCCACTGGTCACACCCTCACATCCCTTGGCCCTCACTCCCTCCCCCTGCTCAAACCACCCAGCCCTCACACCCTCACCTAGGACACTGAGAGTGGCGCCATAGGCCCCAAGAAGCACTGCAAAGTGGCTGCTCTCACAGACAGAGGGGCACATTTCCACCACTGTCAACATCAGGTCCACCAGCACTTCTGCAAGAAAACAACCCTGAAACACACGGCATGCTGAGGTGGACACACTGAATACCAGTAGAGAGCCTTCCAGGGAACATTTAAATGCCTGAAATCTCCTCCTCTGAGTAATACTGGTGTTTGGAGTGCCATCTAATCCCTTCCCCACTTATTTCTGTTATTATTTTCTTTCTTTTTTTTTTTTTGAGATGGGGTTGTGCTAAGTTGCCCAGGCTGGTCTTGAACTCCTTAGCTCAAGTGATCCTCCTTGGCATCTCAAAGTGCTGGGATTACAGGCATGAGCCACCGTGCCCAGCCCCCCACCTTTTCAATGAAGATATCTCCACAATCACCATTCTTCCTAGCCCTTTGACAAGGCTGAGTATCAGTCTCTGCTCATTCCCCCTCCCAAATGTTAAGCCAATGCAGATTTTTAATCCAGGCATGTTCTCCCCATGATTGTGCTACCAAAACCTCTACTCTGTCTACTCTTGCCTGAATTAAAGGGTGGAGCCCTTTTTAGCTTTTCTACTACCCATACCAGTGACGTAGCTAATGGTTGTCTTCAACTTATTAGAACAGTTTATTACAGTCCAACCCTGTGGTGATTGCTAATACTTCCGGGTGTTAATTTTGTCTGTCTAAACAGAGTGTGGCTTCAAGAGGGCAGGAACCCTCAGATTACCTTCTCTGACATCTGACCTGTGAGCACTAAAGTGAGCACTTAATTAGGGATGGAGCCTACACTTGGGCTTCTGAAGTGTTTTAGCTCTGAAGTGTCAACAGGCAAGTTCTAACCATTTCCCCTTGATAAAAGTTTCAATCTTCCCGAGCAGAAATTTCATGCGACTAATCAATTTCTCTCAGGTCAGACATCCCCACTTTTTTCTCACACCTAACTTCCCCTTGATCCCAGATTTTAACCTGAGCCCATGATACAGCAGTAAGATCTCAAACACAACTTCTGTAAGCCAGTTAAGGCCTTGGAAGCAGGTTTGTATTTGCTGTTTGACCACAAGTCAGCAGAGACATTTCTTGATCCTGGATTTGACAGAATGAAAACATTCCGAGATTGTCTTGGTGATACTTCCTTAGCTCCGAGAGCCCAAGGGAGATGAGCTTCAGTGCAGCTGGTGTAAAGAAATCAGGAGATGAAATCTGGATCTGGAATGAAAGGGTCGGGGTGAGAGGGTCACCTTTTACTTTGCTGTCTGGGCTCTCCTCTCCATCAGACTTCAGAAGAGTTGGCAGAAACAGCGAGTGCTGCGTGAGCATCATGTGGACCACCGGGAGCTGGATGAGCTTCGTGCGCACGGAGCTTTCCGGGCCGTACAGGAGCTGTATGGCGGCGAGGAGCGTCTTTAAAAATGTTTGGTCCTGGTACCGAAATCTAGGACGCGAGAGTCAAAGGGAAAAGAGCTTTGTTAAAGGGGAAAAATTTATTTTACAGGAAACAATAAAAATTATTTTTCTCAGCAATTTATTTATTTTTGAGTTGGAGTCTCATTCATTCTATCACCCAGGCTGGAGTGCACTGGCACCATCTCAGCTCACTGCAGTCCCTGCCTCCCGGGTTCAAGTGATTCTTCTGCCTCAGCCTCCCGAGTAGCTGGGATTACAGGCAGGCACTACCACACCTAATTTTTGTATTTTTTGGTAGAGATGGGGTTTCATCATGTTGGCCAGATTGGGCTTGAATTCCTGACCTCAGGTGATCCGCCCACCTCGGCCTCCTAAAGTGCAAGGATTACCAGTGTGAGCCACCATTGAGAATTTTATAGCAAATATCCTATACCCATCATCTAGGCTCTACCACTGACGTGGCATTACATGGCTCTGTCACAGTCTTGTTTGTCCACTGACACAGGGAGCACTTCTGAAAACAAGGGAGGGATGCAGTGCATTTATTTTATTTATAACTTGAACACTAAACGAACTTCCTGCTTAGTGGAAATGCCAGGAGGCATGAGAACAGCTGTGCCTGAGAAAAAGGCAACTTAGTGCCTCCCAGGTCACCTTGCCCGGCCTCCCTCCTTCCTCACTCTCCTCTACTCAAAACTTCCATCAAATGGTTCAGAAGCCTTCTATGTCCTAAATCCCTTCAAAACCCACCAAGGAAAGGAAAGCAACATGCTCTAAAAAAAAGTGTTTTTCAGTCCTACATGAATAACTTTAACCTGAGATGGAAAGAAATGTCATCATTCCGTGATGGTAACCTACAGTTGTCATTAACCTAGGACCCACTCTCACTTCTCTCTCTCCTCTTCTGTGAAATACTTTTCTCTGACTGTTTCAAGTTCATGGGATGGTCAGGGAAATGAAAATAATTCATGACTATCTGACTGCCCCAAACTGAAGAGTTGGAATGTATCAAGTGTCAGGGAGGATGTGAGGGAAAATGAACCCTCCCTCACACACACTGTGTTGCGAGTTCAAATTCGCTGGCCGGGCGTGGTGGCTCATGCCTGTAATCCCAGCACTTTGGGAGGCCGAAGTGGGCGAATTATCTGAGGTCAGGAGTTCAAGACCACCCTGGACAACATGGTGAAACCCCGTCTCTACTAAAAATACAGAAAATTAGCCAGCCATGGTGGTGTGTGCCTATGGTCCCAGCTACTCAGGAGGCTGAGGCAGGAGAATCACTTGAACCCAGAGAAGGAGGTTGCAGTGAGCCAAGATCACACCATTGTACTCCAGCCTGGGCAACAAGAGTGAAATTCTGTCTCAAAAACAAAACCAAGTAATTTACTCAACAACGTTGGAGAACAGAACTGAAGATGCACCCATACGAGAAGCCAGTAAGTCCCCAGTCCACCCCAAGAAACTGTTGCCTGTGCACCAAGAGACATGATAGAGACCACAAGACTATAACGCGAGAGAATGAGAGAGAGAGAGAGAGAGAGAGAGAGGAAAAGAGAGATGTAAAGGGGAGAATAGGGAGAACAGCCTAGACGTTTGTCAGTACAGGACTGGCTAAAGAAACTGGAATACAGTCAGAAGACCGAATATTCTACAGCAGTAAAAATGAACGACTTAGATCTACAAGTATCAACATGGGTAAATTAGATACATCTCAGCTAACAAAAGCATGTATAAAGAATGATACATTAGGCCGGGTGCGGTGGCTCATGCCTGTAATCCCAGCACTTTGGGAGGCCAAGGCGGGTGGATCACAAGGTCAAGAGATCGAGACCATCCTGGCCAACATGGTGAAACCCCGTCTCTACTAAAAATACAAAAAATTAGCTGGGCATGGTGGTGCACGCCTGTAATCCCAGCTGCTCAGGAGGCTGAGGCAGGAGAATTGCTTGAACCCAGGAGGCAGAGGTTGCAGTGAGCCGAGATTGTGCCACTGCACTCCAGTCTGGCGCCTGGTGACGAATGAGACTCTATCTCAAAAAAAAAAAAGAATGATACATTAATGTAAAATGTTAAACACTCTACATTAATATTGTTTAACAACACTCAGTGTATGAAATACAAAATAACATACTGACAAGACGAAGCAGAACCTCCGAAGCCTGTTGATCTTTGGTTAGAGAGGGATGAGAAGGAAACAGGACAAACACAGAACACTACCAGCATTTATTAAATGTGGGGGCTACTATTATTCTCTGCACATTTCTGTATTTCTTAAATAGTCCTTAAAAAAAAAAAAGACTGCTTCTCTCACCATCAGAAGCACCCTGTGTGTCAAGAGGCAAATCATCTAACTTCTCCAAAGTCTATCTCTAAAAACGAGGTGACATCTGCTCTACCACGTGGATTATGCTAATAACTAGCTATAAAAGAGGCTGTGCATGCTGAACGACATTCACACCTTTACTAAAGGGCACCAAGAAAATAAAATCAACTTACTTGAGTCCCGTCTTCACAAATTTCTGCCAATCACCAGGATCAACTTCATTAAGTGCATGCTATGAATAAAATAAGAAACACACATGAAACATCTCAATCTACAAAATACTAAAAGGCCCCGGCTGCAGAGCCTTCAGGAAGGCAACTGCCTCCGTGGACCTGATTCTTGCTCTGTAAAACCCATGATCAAAGGGTTGAAAAGAGGAGCACCGGTGTCCCCTCCTGCTCCAACGCTTGTGATTCTACCCAGCAGCTCCTCTGTTCTGGCCTCTTTGTGCAATTCTTTTCTTTTCTATTTTTTTTTAATATAGGCATCCAAATTTATTAATGTACATGGGAAAAATCACTGAGCAGTTATTTTTGTTTGGACAATTCTTGGCAAGCATGTGATAGCTCAAACTTAACAGGAGCAGAGAGCAGAGCCAAGATTCATCTAAAACAAAAACTAAAACGCAGAATATGGAATTACACTTAGAGTCATTCAATAAATACAAAACATAGACATCCAAACAATCCACAAAAGCACGCAGGTTTTGGGTTTTTTTTTTTTTTAATTAAAAAAAATTGTTTGCTTATTTCTGCTACTAGCACTGACATTTTATCAGCAGAATTATGTTTATCAAATAGTCAAAGGAAATTTCCTGAGTAGTCCTGTTATTTTTTTCCTTTGCCTACCACTTCAAACAGCACTAACAGATTTGTAATTAGCCTTTTATTAAATAGTCAATGAAAACCACTAGTGTGACATCTTCACCCAGCCCCCAGGACACAGGGTTGATGACATGAAGAGGTCTGTGCTCCAGAGAGACCAGCTAAAGCCTGTGTGTGTGCAGGCTGCTGCCTCCCATCAGGCTAGCTGTGCAGTGGAGGCCACAGTTCTAGAAATCACAAGGAGATCCAAGGAGCAGCTGGACCCATCATCAGCTGAGGCACATCCCACACTCATCACATTTTTTTTTTAAGAGATTGCGTCTTGCTAGGTTGCTAAGCCTGGAGTGCAATGGCTATTCATAGGCACAATTCACTACTGATCAGCACAGGAGTTTGGACCTGCTGTTTCCAACCTAGGCCAGTTCACCTCTCCTTAGGCAACGTGGTAGTCTCCTGCTCCAGGAGGTCACCATACTGATGCCAAACTTGGTGAAGAAACCCGACAAGCACAGTGCACTATAGCCCAGAACTTCTGGGCTCAAGCAACCCTCCTGCCTCAGCCTCCTGAGAAACTGGAACTACAGGCGCGTGTCATCATGCCTGGCTCGTCACATTTTTAAATACATGTTCTCTTTGCCCCAGCATTTCCTGCAGCTGGACATAACTGGTCTAGTGTGCAGACATGGACCGTGCAAAGATGTTCATCACAGCATTTGTTATCATAATAAAAAACCAGAAAACCATCCACAGGTCCAGCATCATACAACTGTGAAATACGTTATAGTACATCTGTCCGTCTACCACTGACCACTAACAAAGTCACGGCAGGTCCACAGTCACTGGGTGGGAACAAAAAAAATCTCTAAATATGGTATTATGCTAAAAACAAACAAAAGACCAGGCTATACATAGCATGCATAATATTCCATTAATATACAAAATTACACATAATTTTATCACACACACACAGATATATAAAAAGATCTCTAGAGGGACATTCACCAAACTCATAATGAGATGGATTCTGGGTAGAGTTTTTTTTATTTTCTCCTCTATTTTTTGCAGTGTTAATACTTGCAATGAGTACGTCTTTTAGCCTTATGATCACAAAAACCTGTAATTCTAAATTTTATGAGTGGTAAAGGAGGGTGGACATCATACAGTGGAATCCTACTCAGCAACAAAAACTAAGAAACTACTCATTCCCACCAGATGGATGAATCTGGAAAGCATCACTGAACTGAAAGAAGTGAAACGCACCACAGTGCACACACTGATGATTATACTGCACAGTTCCAAGTCTACAAAGGCCTTGAAGAGGCAAAGTAACCTCAGGGTGACAGAAATCAAAAGAGTAGTTGCTAGCCGGGCGCGGTGGCTCACGCCTGTAATCCCAGCACGTTGGGAGGCCGAGGCGGGCGGATCACGAGGTCAAGAGATCGAGACCATCCTGGTCAACATGGTGAAACCCCGTCTCTACTAAAAATACAAAAAAAAATTATCCAGGCGTGGTGGCTCGCGCCTGTAGTCCCAGCTACTCGGGAGGATGAGGCAGGATAATTGCTTGAACCCGGGTGGCGGAGGTTGCAGTGAGCCGAGGTCGCGCCACTGCACTCCAGCCTGGCGCCTGGTGACAGAGTGAGATTCTGTCTCAAAAAAAAAAAAAAAGAAACAAAAGAGTAGTTGCTTTGGAGGGAAGGGGATTTTGGGAAGATGCGCAAGAAACTTTCTGGGATGATGAAAATCTTCTTGGACAGGAATGTGGGGTACACAGATATATGAAATAGATATATTTCTGTACATTTCAAAATATGTAAACTCACCTTAAAAGGCAGGTAAGGAGGGAGGCAACCCTCTAAAAGAGCCCAGTCTGTCACTCCATCATCAAGCTACCCACTGGGTAGAGGGGAATAATGGCCAAATATTTCTAAATTTTGTGAAAACTATAAACCCACAGACCACACAGTTCACTGAACCCAAAGTACAAGGAACTTGAATAAAACTACCCTGAAGTGCATCATTATCAAACTACTTTAAACCATGTCAAAAAAAAAAAAAAAAATCCTAAAATCAGTCAGAGAAAAAAGACATAACACACAGAGGAACAAAGGTAAGAAAGACAGGTTTCTTACTGGAAGCAAAGCAGGCCAGAAGACAGAAAAGCAACAAGTTTGAAATACTTAAAGGAGGAAAAAACTATCAACCTAGAATTTTCTACCCAGTGAAACTCTTCTCAGCTTGTTCTATGAGGCCAGCATTACCTAATCCTTAAGACCAAAGACATTACAGGAAAATAAAATTACAAACATCCCTCATGCACACAGATGCAAGAATTCTTAATGAAATATTAGCAAATCAAACAATATATAAAAATAACACATCAGAATCAAGCAGGTTTATCCCAGAAATGCAAGGTTGGTTTAACATTCAAACATTTGTTAATATAATTCATCTTATTAGTAGACTAATCAAAAAACAAGACATTATAAAACATCTCTAGTTGCAAAAAAAACATTTGACAAAATCCAACATCCATTTCTGATAAAAGATGGTTCATCAATTCTGGGCTTACCTGGCATCTGCCACTCTGCCCCAGACACAGCCTCTCTCATTTCCTACAGGGCCATATTCGTGTTACTTGGCTTGAAATGCACCTAAGAGTCCAGCATACTCTTTCCCACAGAAATGTAATCTAGATCGCTAAGAAAAGACACCTACCAACAACTCATTTAATCTAAGCAGCATTTGCTTCTCCTGATCTTGAGTACTGTCATCATCTTGCTGGCCACCACTGAAAGACACGATCAGCCACTTCACACAGGACTCCACAAGGGTCCTTCTCCAGGCACACAGCTCTTCTGCCGACCCTTCCAGAGCTGATGAAATGGAGTCAGCCACGATCCACCTGCTGCAGGAGATGAGAGTCAGAGACAGAGCAGGTTTAAATCCTCTGACTTTACATGCAATCCAGTATCACAAAGAGGCATATGGGATAGATGGTGAGTTCTGCTCCCCACACTACCCACTCACAGGAACCATAGGCTTCCCTGGACTCTTATTCAAATGCCAAAGATATCCCAGAATTTTTACAAGGGAAATACTATTAGTACAGCAGGAAAAGGATATGTATTTCCAGATTTTGTCTAAATCAGGATTTTCTCAACCTTAGTGCTACTGACATTTTGGGACAGATAATTCTACCCTTTAGAAGCCAGAAGCAACACCCTCTCATCCTAGTTGTGACAATAAAGGATATCAGACATTGTCCATCATCCCCTGGGAGAAAATCACACCCAGCTGAGATCCATGGCTCCCAGGAAACCTGACCCAGCCATCCATTTGTGGAGATGTACAAGCTCCAGGCAGGATGGCTGGAAGAAGAGTTCTCGTAAGAACTGCCTGATCACAGACAGGGCACAACAGCAATGCAGCAGTTTTTCACTGACTTACTCCATAAATTTAAAAAAGAGAAAAGTGAAGTTGAGAGAACATCCTGGAACCAACCCAAGCCTTCATACCTCTTGTGACTATCTGGGGTGTGCAGCAAGCTGGGCAGGCGGTCCATGAGAACACTGAGATCCTTGGCTCGAGCAAACGGGACCAGCTGTGCCAGGATCTCCTGGTACGGCCCAGATGCTGGGGGACTGTCAGTGCTGAGAAGCCTGTTCTGTAGCTGCCTCCACAGGGTCTTCCTCAAGACAGGAATGACAGCAGAGAACACTAGGGCAGAGCCACAAAGGAGAAGTCATCACATGTAATGGTGGGCTGGAGCCAGCTTGGACCAGCTCATAGGAACTGGCTGCTACATTTTAGCTATCCTGTGACTTTGGCGATGCCACACTGGTGGCTTGAAATTGGCCACGGCAGGAGTACTGACACCGTGAAAACTGGCACACATGTCTCCTTCAATGGTCCTCCCCAACCTCATCAGTCAACACTCTTGATGGATACTCTTCAACCCAGGGGGACCTGGCTACAGCCCCTATTTCTAAGTTCATGATAAGGCTGTAAGTGCCAAGGTTCTCAATTTCTATGGGATTCATTCTTCAAAGCCGTGGAATCGAGAGGGTAGCTGCTATGGTTTGGATGTTTGGCCCCTGCAAATCTCATGTTGAAATGTCATCCCCAATGTTGGAGGTGGGGTCCAATGGGAGGTATCTGGGTCATGGAGACAGGTCCCTCATGAATGGCTTGGTGGAGTTCCTGCAGTAGAGTCAGTGAGTTCTGGCTCACTCTATCAGTTCCCTAAGAGCGAGGTGTTAAAAAGCCTGCTACCTCCTATGCCCCTTGCTTCCCCTCTGGCCACGTGATCTCTGCAGAGCTGGCTCCACTTTGTCTTCCACCATGAGTGGAAGCAGCCTGAGGCCCTCACAGGAAGCAGATGCTAGCTCCATGCTTCCTGCACAGCCTGCAGAAGCATGGGCCAAATAAGCTTCTTTTCTTTATGAATTACTCAGCCCTGGGTATTCCTTTATGCAATGTGGAAATGGACTAAGTGCCCAAGGAGAGGTATGTCAAGCACCACTGACTAGAAAACTCCTGGCTGCAGGGCGCTGTCTCACTTTTTAAAACCTCTGTCATCACTGATATGAAGTTACACACAACAGAGGCAAAGCAATGAGTAAAAATCATTCATGCATTCAACAAAATGGAATTATATTAAATTTGGGGTAATTAAAAAGTGCCTCAGCTCTGAATCCCAGTGACTGGCGACAGGAGAGAGAGCGGAGCCCAAGCTGCCTTGACTCAACCTCAGCTCACCAACATCTCCCCAGAGGGCGGGGAACCCAGGAGGGACATGGGATGGATTCGCACTGAAGAACTCCTTCAGTAGAACAGGACACCCCTAAATAACCCCAGCTACTGCACCCCACCCCTTAGCTGCATGTGGGGCAACTCAGACCTGATGGGCACGAGGGGCTGCGCCTCAAGCCACAAGGTAGGAAGACTGGAGGGAGACAGGGTATTGGGGAGAATTACTCCATCTTTCTCCACCTTGAGAGTTGTGTCAGACACTGGAAACTAAACCACATCCCAGAACCTGAAGTTCTAGGGTTTAAAAATGGCCATGCAGTTCACCTTCCTAGGCTGTGCAACTGAAGACTCCCAGCTGCCCAAAGCTAGCCTTTCCCTTACCTCCTGCTGGGCGTGTGAAGTGGCCCCGCATCCTGCACTGGAGGTACACATGGACGAGGGGGAGGAAGCCGTCCAGGTCCCCCTGGAGGCCGAGCCCCGGGCCAGCCCGCAGGCACCACTGCTCGAACCACAGCAGGTGGGTGCAGCTCTGCTGGAGAAGCAGGGCAGCGATGCTGAGGGCCGCCTGTGTGCGCCGGGCCAGGCAGTAGTCAAGTAGATCAGCCCTGACTGTGGGGGCCAGCACAGGGTCTCTCTGCAGAGTATGGAGGAGCACGGTGTCCAGCTCGTCCACTGCCAGCGTGGGCAGCAGAGCCCCCAGGCCTCTCACATACTCAGAGGACCACAGGAGCTCACCACTCTGCAGCTGATCCTGGGGGCTGCAGGTCAGCAGCTGCACCAGGGTCTTCCCGAGAGCATTCAGGTGTCTTTCTTTCCTGGGGGATTTCGTGGGTTGCTGGGTCACCAGGTGGGCCTCAGGCAGGCTCAGCAGGGCCAGGGTGACCTCACGGAGCTGGGCACCCCCCATGTACGGATGCAGCTCCTGCAGGGCCTCCAGCTGCAGTGGGGTCTTCAGTGGTGATGTGGCCGGACCCGCCCTCCTGCTCCGAAGTTCCTTCAGCACACTCTGGGTGACGGCCTCCGAGTACCTGGCCAGGAGCCCCAGCTGCCCAATGTTCCGGAGGATCGGGGCACTCGCCACCAGCAGCTGAAGGACCCCTGCACTAAAGTGGGTGGCCAGAAGCTTCACGAGGACAGGGCTGAGAGTGTGTGGCGGGAGGGCCTGCTGCTCCAGGGCCAGGAACCAGCCCTCCAGGGTGGGATGCCTAAGGACGGCCACAAGCACCTCCTCCAGTGTCTGAAAGGCAGTGACGAGGCAAAGATGTCACACAAGGCACAGGGCTAAGAGAGGGGCAGCAGCTGCCACACACAAGTATTCACGGTTGTTAGCGGGACAGAGAGCAGAAGGCCCCTTTCCTAACCCATTCCATTCTCAAGCCCACATTTCCATGCCCCTCTCAGGGGTGCCCATGGCATCCCAGCCAAGCCCAGCCACAGTTGTCATCCCATTGTACCATAACCATCTGATGGCACTCCACCTGACTCGGAAGGACTGGACTGTGACCTGGCTGGTGCCCTACCCACACTGGCCTGTGCATGTCTGAAGGACCCAGGCTGGGTGAATTTCCAGCATGGGAAAAGTGCTCTCTATGGTCACTTGGTGTTGGGGGCGGCCCGTGCAGAAACACTACCATGTGCATAAGATCAGTCGGCTGCTGGCTTCTCCTCAGTGGCCTTGCCCTCCTAAATAAATCCAGTTGAGGGACAAGGGTATCTACTTACAGCTGGGGTGGGGTGATGTCAGTTTAGATGAGACCATGTGTCCAGGGAATGTGGGTTGGCATTAAGCCACTGCGTGTCTGCGATCCTGTCTCCACGGTCAGCAGGAGCTGGGCCTCGAGTGACCCCACAAAACCCCAAAACTAGTTCTCACCTGGCCAACTGAGTAAACACTGAACAGAACGCAGCTAAGCACCAGCCTCGCTGGATTAGAGAATAATTTCATTCAGTCGTTCCTCACAGCCCTGCTGAACCGATTCTTCGCCAATGACGCTCCACCGGTCCCCAGAGACAGGAAATTCTCTTTCCTTATTTATTCTTAAGGGAAGGAAAGAGGAGCCTATCACAGTCTCCACTCAAGCTCTGCCAGTTAATAACAGCACAGCACGATTACTTATTAAGAATGCTTTGCCCCATGGTGACCGGCTAATAGGTGGTCCCACCCAAGCAAATACCTCCCAGAAAGGCAACTCGGAGCTCAAAGGAAGGAAGTGTGTATTTCAATTAGATTGTGAAACAAAAAACAGGTCTGCCTCCTGAACCCAGTAAAACAGATTACACGGCAAACTGTGAGAGAAATAGTCATCCTGGCCCCAATTAAACAGCCTGCTCCCCAAGACTCCTAAAAGGAGCGGAAGGCCGCTGCTTCTCAGAGCAGTCCATTTCCTGTGTATTTCCTGTGGAAAGCAGTGCCCGCTGCCCATCTTCCACTCAACACAGGCTGCAGCTACTCAGTTTCTCAGCAGGCTCACCTCGTGCAGCGTGAGAGAAAGCTGTCTGCAGGGAGAAGCTGTCTACACAGAGAAGCAACTGGAAAGAGAAATGCCCAAATTAAACCACACACTGGGCGGAGCTAGAAGTTTTTATGATCTCTGCTGGAGTTTCTGCATTTCCCTATTTTTCCACAATGGATGCATGTTTGTTTTGAATCAGAAGTAGAGAGAAAGTCACTACCCATGATGCTGAGAAAAGGCTACCAGGCGACCTGTGGAGGAGGGCGGCGGTACCTGGTCATTGGCCGACTCCAGCAAGGCCACAGACTCCATGTCCAGGAAGAGGTCAGCTTCGGCCCGGGCGGCCTCGCATCTCTGCTGGTTCTGGGCATCCAGCTGCTCGCAGTGGACAACCAGGCGCCTGAGGAGATCCAGGAAGAGCTGCAGGAGGGGCAGGCCCACGCTTCTGCCCAGCTGTGAGAACGAAAGCACGAGCCTCAGCAGGGAAGAGAAGGGCTCACAGCCACCAGGCAGTGGCTTCCAGGGCCCAGGTTTTGAGAGCAGGACACTCGGGAGGCAGGCTGAGATGGCAACTCCTCACACACAGTGTGTGAGACACCTGTCAACGAAATGCCATTTCTCAAAAAGAGATGTGTCTTCCTAAGCTTTGGTGAAACACAAAGGTTGTTTTGATTAAACTGAAAGGGACATGCCCACCTCAAAACTTAAACAAAAAACCCTCCAACCACATCAGGAGCAGAAATTCAAGAGCCAGCTACTGAACTAATAAACTTAAGAAAGAGGGAGGGCTGGGCCATATGCAGTGGCTCACACCTGCAATCCCAGCACTGTGGAAGGCTGAGGCAGGCAGATTGCTTTGAGTCCAGGAGTTCGAGACCGGTCTGGGAAACATGGTGAGACCCCATCTCTACAAAATCACAAAACTTAAGTGGGTATCGTGGTGCATGCCTATAGTCCCAGCTACTCGGGAGGCTGAGGAGGGAGGGAGGCTTGAGTCCACTGAGGTCAAGGCTGCAGTGAGCTACGACGCACCAGTACACTCCAGGCTTGGTGATAAAAAGAAGGCCCAGCCCTGCCACCAACCCAGTCTGCTGTAGGAAGGACCCTGTCTTGACCAGAGCTGCCCTGAAAACAAAGCCAGGCTGCACCTGGCTCCCATCTGCAGCTGCTGAGGGACACGCAGAGTTTGCAGCTGAGGTCCAGGCAGAACAGCACTAAACTGCCTCTGCAGTGGGCTCCAGGGAACAAGAGTGTGCTGAGCTGGGGGCCTGACTCAGAGAAGGCTGAGCTCTGGTGGCAGGGCTCTGCAGCACGTGGAGGATGGGGCAGCGCTGACCTGGCCGAAGTTCTCCACGGTGCTCCGCAGGTAGAGCAGCACCTGCTTGGCGGCGCGCAGGACCTGCTGCATGGGGAGGCGTGGCACGGCGGCCTGCAGCTGTGCCTGGATGTGCTCGTCCCGGAGCGCCTGGTTCTCATAGCCTGTCTGCAGCAGGGCTGTGAAGGAGGAGGCCGAGGGAAGGGCAAGGGGTGGGGGGCTGCCCCGTGGCTGCAGCTGAGGGAGACAGCGAAAGGCCAGGGAAGAGAAGGACACATCACCGCAGATGAAAACGGTCACAGGCAAGGGTAACACACAACAAACGGACGTTTCACAAAGAAGCACAGGCTGGGATAGGACTAACAAATATGGGCCCATGGGGCATTTTACTTCAGTAAAGTAAGTTCCAGTGCCATGTCATGCATGCTTTCAGAGCGTTCCTGCTGGCCGCATGTGAAGGCCCAAATCACAGGCAGGAGCCACGTGCAACAGAGGCAAGAGCCACGTGCAACAGAGGCAGGATGTGAATCACAAGAATCACTAGCGAGGGGGCAACCAGCCCACACAGGAGCCCGCTCTGCGAGTGGCCTGCCTTCGGAAGACCTTCCAGGGAGCCGCGCGTCGAACATCTTGTTAGAGGGACAGAAAATGGACAGAACACAGAGAAATTTCAGGAGCCCTTCTGCCTCAAACTGAAGTTATTCATTTCTTCTAACGTAACTACCAAGCTGCGTTCTTTATTTACTCTATGTGGCTTATGTTGCTATAACTCCAGTTGACTTCCATAAGTTAATAACGCCCAAGGGTGTAACATGTCCTGAAATTTGGTAGTTGTCAGGCCTGCAGCAGCATCAGGGGAATATGTGAGAAATGCAAATTCTCGGGCTCCACCCAGACCTGCGGGGTCAGACACTGTGTGGCTGGAACCCAGCAGTCGAGTTTGAATGGGCCCTCTGGGAAATTCCAGCACACTCTAGAGGATGTGAACCACTGCTGAGTCTTACTCCACAGAAGGACACACCCACTGCGAGCAATCACGAGCGGCAGAACGGAACTCTGAACACCCCACATAAGCTGATGTCTGGCTATCACTGCGGCCTATGTGGGGAGGAAGCTGGCAACAGCCTTATGAGTGAGGGCTCTGGAGTCAAACTGCCTGGGCCAAATCCTGAATCCACCACTGAATGGTGTTGGAACCGCTCTGTGCCTCAGTTTTCCTACGTGTATTAAAGATGGTAGACCAACTTCTTAGAGTTGCGGTGAATATTAAACAGCCAAAAATACATGTAGTACACTTAGTATAGGACCTGGCATGCATCCAAAAAACACACAGAATGCATGCGATCATTGTTGGCTATTGCTACCAATATCACAAGACAAGGAGGGCCTAAGCTGTCTGCTTTTTCCAACGCAGCTAAAATGAAATGAACACACAAAAATGCACACCATGAAGTTCATTACTTGCCCCACACACCACTGTAAAGACTCTGCATTGGAGCCAGAATGCCATTACAAGAAAATCTATTTTGTTCCTTTCCTTCCCCATTAGCAGAAGAGACACTGATGGAGCCCTTGAGGGGCCAGGTGTGACAGCTGAGCAGTCTGTCTAGGGCCATGCTAAGGTCCGCAGAGGAGAGCCAGGAGACGAGCACGCACAGACAACAAGGTAAGGACAAAAGGAAAAGGCAACGCTTCTGCCCCAGGCTGAGGGAGGGATTACCCAATCATCATTACCAGGCAGCCAGTAGGAAACTTAACTTGGCTACATCACTGAGTCTTACGTGTTCAGTTATGTCAGCTGAGCACCAGGGATACTACTTAGCTTCCTCTTTTATGCAGGGGACTTCAGGGTAAGAAATTTCACCCTGCTGTCTGGCTATCCAGCTGCAGAGCTGTGGCCCAGCCAGCTGTGACCCCAGGGAAGAACCCTGCACAAAAGCAGTAACCACAGCTGTGGCTGCAGCTCACCCAGGCCTCTCGGACTTGCTCCGGGATCCAAAGGCTGTAGTATCTGTTAAACCGAGAGAGCTGGTGGCCGCAAGGCACCGGGCATGGAGGCTCAAGCCTGTCATACGCCTGGAGCAGCAGACACAGAGCCAGGGGGTCCCTCTGGGTGTGGAGGAGGTCGGTCAGCACCGCTGTCAGATATGTCACAACGTTTTCTGCTGCAAAGGAATGAGATGCATGTGGGAAGAGGCTGGCTGGGCTGACCCTTCTGTGACCTACCAATACCACCTTCTCCAACACACATGCAAGACCCAGAAAAATTCATGCAACTCCATGAGGGGATGCATAACCACAGGGAAGGAGGTGCTACTGCTGGAGACTGTGCTAGGATCTGTTTTATTAAACATGTAGCGTGCAGTCAGACATTCGCTCCCGAGGCCCAGCAGTGAAGACCCAGACAAGTAAGAGGCCAGGCAAAAGCCACCTGGAACCAGGACTTGCTAGGTGCTCGCCAATCGGTTTCCTCTGCCTTGGCAACAAGTCTCTCTTATGGGTAGGCTGGGACCACATGCCTGGTTTAGTCACTTCCAGGCCATAACATCCCTTGCTTGACTGTCCACCCTCTCTTCCCTTTCCATGGTGATCTTGGAAGCCACATGTTGAGATGGCATAGCTACAAAATGGGAGCAGTCTGGATCCCCGTCCAAATTCCTGGAGAACAGCCAACCAGAAGAGCCATCTGGCCTGTACTCGACCATAGGAAGGTCTAGAAACAGACCTTTATTTATTAAACCACTAAAAGTCAGGGCTTATTTGTTACTGCAGCAAAGCCTGAGCTCTCCTGACCAATCACACTATCATAATCCGTGAGCACTTTCTTGGGTCTAAGTTGTCTGGAAAATCTAACAAGTATGAAAGATTCATCCTTTACATCAACATATCAAGAATAAATGTTGACAAAAAACATCACAGGTACAGAGGCTATCTGGGCAGCCAGGCAAACACATTATTTCAGACTCATGCTGAAATGACCAATTTCCCAACAGCCTAGCCAGCCCCAAGATCCCTATTCCCGTACTCCTAGCTCTGCTGGCTAGGTGGCTATCACTCTGGGGGTTCTGACCTCTTGTTGCCGTGGGTTCTCAGCAACTGATTGCAGAGCCCCCAGAATCCCACCTCCCACCCCGCACAGACCAGCCAGCCTGATGCAGCCAGCACATCCTGACTGTATGCAGGGTACCTGCTTCATTGCCTGCCCCCAGGAGCAACTTATTCCTGGCTTCCAGGGCCGCGGGGACCACAGCACTGAATGGGAAGGTGAGCAGGATCATGTCTTCGTTTAGTGAGAACCCGATTTCCTCATCCAAGCCTTCGCTGCCCTCCACCAGGACATCCACCATGTCGAGGACATCTGAGACAGAAAGAGGGGAATCCAGCTGATGTGAGAGCCACCAAACGGTTTCACTGCAAATACCCACAGGGAGGCAGGAACAGAATACATGCAAAAAGAAAAAAGCCAAAATCCTCTCAGGGGGAATATTTAATATAGCTTGACCCTAAACAGACAAAGACATTGCCTATGAAATCTTTAATATCTTTGTCTGATAAAATGCAGGATATTCAGCTGAGATCACAGGTTGAAGTTTCCTCACGTGACACAACAAGCCCAGGAACTTTAACCCAGATATTCAGGCAAACAAGCCAAAATCTAAGAGGCAAAGTAGTGTGAGGGTTAAAGCATAGGCCAGAGCCAGAGCAGGGTTCAAATCCTGACTTTGCTGTGTAGCAGCTGTCTGAGCTTGAGCAAGTCATTATACTAAACCTCTCTGTGCCCCAGTCACCTTATCTCTAAATAAAATGAGAACATGAGATAGAATTTATAAAGAGCTTAAAACCCTACCTGGCACACAGTAAATACTACACAAATAAAACACCAAGTGTTTCCCATTATATGAACATGTAGATTTCATTTCCAGAGCAGGCTGGTCTTTGCTGCAAAGGGCCTGTGTGCACTTGCCCAGGGCATTAGCGCAGTTCTTGCTCTCAATTTCTTAACACGTCACTGCAGCTTGGTCTTCAGACCTCTGAGCAGCGCAGAACAGGTCGGAACATACCGTCAATGTGGGAGATGGGAATGCTCATGTCATCGGCTTCTTGCTTCGTCATGGTGGCCTGCAGCATGCTCGCTTCTTGGACAAAGTCAGATGCTTTGTCTGTGTATGAATAGGGATTCGCCACCAATGTCAATAAAATCTGGGCATTAAGGAGTCAAGTGGAAAACATTCAGATGGTCACAGGTGCAATGAAAAAGCCAGAAAATGTCACTGGTCAAAATCAAGGGAAGTGATAAGGATAGTTTCACTATGAAGTTGGGTCTAAACTTTTTGTTGTGGAATTTTTAAAAATATCTCCTTTTAGTACAGCACTGGTTTTAATACTGCTTTCGGTATACTCCCATTCCCCTACGCAAAAACAAATTCCCAAAAGGAAATGAGACAGCATGCTGTAACATATCCCTATTTTACAGATTCTAAAAACTAAGCAGATTCTGAAATCTCAGCCAGAATTAGGAAGGAAGCCAGGACGAGAAGCTTTTGGCGCTGGTGCATCAAAAATGCCTCAGTTACGCTAAGGAGTAGTATAATTTCCTCTGAGCATGCTCCTTTATGTGGGGAATATGTGCTTACGCGTTCCAGAAACTGAATCACAGTCTCTTTATTTTCTTCCACGGTGTTCTCTAAATGCTCCAGCCAGAGCTCCAGCTCCTTCCAGGTGTGCTCAAATACCCCTGTGTCTCGCAGAATCTGCCAGGAAGCAGGCACCGGTGAAAAAGTCAGAACAGAACCCGCTTTCTTTCTTTTTTTTTTGAGACAGGGCCACACTCTGTCACCCGGGCTGGAGTGCATGGCACGATCTCAGCTCACTGCAACCTGTGCCTCCCGGGTTCAAGCGATTCTCCTGCCTCAGCCTCTTGAGTAGCTGGGATTATAGGCATGTGCCAACACGTCTGGCTAAGTTTTGTAATTTTTTAGTAGTGACAAAGTCTCACCAAGTTGACCAGGTTGGTATCAAACTCCTAGCTTCAAGTGATCTGCCTACCCTGGCCTCTCAAAGTGCTGGGATTACAGGCATGAGCCACCACACCCAGCCTACGGAACTTACTTTCTGTGGGAGTTCAAGCAGTTTCACTGTGCTCCAGCACCATATGACCAAGAAGCACGCAGGGGGTGAAAGTTTCATCCCATTTTTCTCTGGAAGTTAGTCTTTCACAATAACATCCCCATTGCTGAGGGAAACAAGGAAAAGAAATCATTCTATTCTCTCTCCAAGACAATATAATCTGGCCAGGCGCGGTAGCTCATGCCTGTCATCTCAGCACTTCAGGAAGTTGAGGTGTGAGAATCGCTTGAGCCCAGGAGCTTGAGATCAGCAGAGGCAACATAGTTGAGACTATGTCTCTACAAAAAATAGTAATTAAAAAACTAGCCAGGTTAGGGGTGGTGGGTACATGTGGTCCTAGCTACTCAGGAGGCTGAGGTGGGAGGATCACTTGGGCCCAGAAGGTCAAGATGGCAGTGAACCGTGATTGTACCAGTGCACTCCAGCCTGGTTAACAGGTGAGAGCCTGTCTCAAACAACCAACCAAGACAATATAATCCCTTCTCTCATGTCTGCATATCCTTTATCCTCATTTCCTAAATAAAAAGAAGGGAACTACTTAGGAGCCAAAGACCCCTGGATTGTCACAAAGACTCAGGTAAATGCGTAAAACTTGACCCCTCATAGCTACTCAACCCTCAGCCTGTATGAAATTCTCCAAGATCATGATCCAGTCACATCCTATTACTTCAACATGGACCTTAAGACTCAGACCTGAGGGAGAAGCATCCACTATTTCCAGTAGAACAGAAGCTGGTATGAGGCAGGACTTGAATGTGCAGAAGTGATGAAATGATTTCCCTAAATGGTCTGACAGCAAAAACTCAGGGTCTACGAGGCCTCACAGCACAGATCCCTGCAACAGCATACGCTGGAGGAAGGCCTGACTGTGCCAATTTCACCTATTTGCAGTCAGTGACCATGAAGTTTGGCTGGGGTCAGGTTCACAGTTGCATACCTGGAAGGAAATGGTAACCTATGGAGGTCAAGACTTAGACAGCCACATTCTTTAAGCAGCTCAGGAGAGGTTATAAGTGCAGCAAGGTTATCAGCACTTCAATGAAAGTGAAAGGTCAAACCTCTGTACCCTAAACATAGTGCATCCCCCAAGATGTTTGCTGCACAGCAGAAATGCGGACTAGATGTCCTACTGCTATCACAAGACCTGACAGCTCTGGAAACAGGAGTATCAAGGACAGAAAAGAGAAGGAAATAAATTCCTATTCTCTTCCACTTGCTTTGACGACCCATGGGTTCTGGGTGATGGATTCCGGCAAAAAGGTTGAAAGTCCTGGAGAAGGCTGGAGACTGAGGAAGAGGAAAGAGGCCCTGCCTAATAAACACCTCCGCAAGAGGCCAACATCAGTATTTGTTAAGCCTATAAGCTAGAAATGACCTACCCCCGCAAAAAAAGTTTTTCCAGTTCACCAGGCTGCCTCTCAGGAATGTAGCTAAGTGTAAGACCATAAATTAAACTGCCATAAAATCTTCTACTTTAAAACTAAAAACAATCCCAACACCTCCTGAATTCAACAACTGTTAACTAAGCACTTATGATAATGAAAGTCTACACAAAATGCTTTTCAGAGATAGAAACTTGTAGAAAACGCTCACCTTCATGATTAGAAGTTTCGTTGAGGACTTCAGCTGTAAATGGCTACTGGTCACAAACATTTTCATTAGTAAGTAAAATACTGATCGTTCACCTCCAATAATTTCTGCATCTGGGCCTTCCTAGAGTTTAAACAATATGATGTATTTTTAATATATATAATTACACACAGTATTTGAATATATGGTTATATATTAGAAACATAACATGGGGCCAGGCATGGTGGCTCACATCTGTAATCTCAGCACTTTGGGAGCCCAAAGCGGGTGGATCACCTGAGGTCAGGAGTTCGAGACCAGCCTAGCCAACATGGCAAAATTCTGCCTCTACTAAAAATACAAAAATTAGCCAGGCATGGTGGCGCATGCCTGCAGTCCCAGTTACTTGGGAGGCTGAGGTGGGAGAATCACTTGAACCCAGGAGGCGGAGGTTGAAGTGAGCCCAGATGATGCCACTGCACTCCAGACTGGGCAGAGACTTCATCTCCAGAAACAAAAAACAAAACATAAAGGAGACATCACTCGCTGAACACACAGTATGCCGCCAGGTCCTTACCTCATCGCATTTTAACCACAACTTGACAGGAAGAGTAGCAAGAGTAAGCACAGGCAGCCCCGCTCCTCTGGGAGCCCCGCTCCTCTGGCAGCCCCGCTCCTCTGGGAGCCCCGCTCCTCTGGGAGCCCCGCACCTCTGGCAGCCCCCGCTCCTCTGGCAGCCCCGCTCCTCTGCTGGCCCCGCTCCTCTGGCAGCCCCGCTCCTCTGGCAGCCCTGCTCCTCTGCTGGCCCCGCTCCTCTGGCAGCCCCGCTCCTCTGCCGGTGCCGTCCTAGGGGCCCAGCTTACACTGACTCACAATACTCACCCTGTGAGATGGGTATAGTTGTGACCCTACTTTACATATGTGGAAACTGAGGCACCGAGAAGGTACCTGGCTGTTTACTGGGAACCAAGGCAGGTGCTGTGCTGTCTGGTAGATGGTGGGGAGGGAGGGACCCCAGGGCTGTCTGAGTTCATCAAAAGATGTCCTTGTTACTTTCATCAGGATGCCAGTGCTGATAGAATGGATTGCTCATGCATAACTTATCCTCCTCAAAAGGCTTTTGGGCTGTAAACACATGTCTTAACAAGTATGTGGAGCTCCAGATCCCCAACCCAAACTCTGCTGAGCCCGTGTGTCTTGCTGCAGCCCTTGGCAATGAGTACAACACTGAACATGGTGAAGTGCTGGTTAGCTCAGGCAAAGCCAGCAGATGTATCTTATAGGCATAAGGTGGGGCACACGATATAAATTCATACCAGCTCTTTCAAAATACGGTGCCTCTGTTCACTTTCCAACTAAATTATCAAGATCCCTTGAGCCTAGTTCAGCTGGAGTGAAAACCAATCAAGTGTCTAACCTGTCACCTCCCTGGGATCGGTGGCAGTGACCTCACATCTCAGTATAATGGTGGCAAGCAGGGCTCTGGATGGCACTGCCTGGGTCCCATCCTGGATCCACCACTGATGGACAGGATCCTGCAGAAGGTTCTGACTGTGCCCAGCTGCTGTGTCTTTGAGTAGTGTGAACCAAGCAGCCACATGAAGCACCCGTATCCTGCCCAGCATGCAAGTCAGTTCTCAGTAAGAATGATCCTCAGCTATGCAGGGGAGCCTTGGGATACGGACTGGAGGGAGACACACATAGTCCCAGAGGCACAGCATTCTTAAGTCTTCCAGGAAATGTCACATGTAGAAATGCCAATATACATTTCTATCCGATTACTTCCATATAAAATGTAAGTCATTGAAAAATAAATCTGCTCAGCTTATGAGAAACACTTGGACAATGCTTACTTTTGCTTGATCATGTTCCCTCCTCCTCTTTGCACAGAAACGATGCAGCATCCTGGGCGTAAACCCAGGGCAAATATCTGTGGCATCCTGAGCTTCCCTTTATTATTTAACATTATGTTCTCCAAAACGTTCTAGAAGATATTTTATTAAAGACCCAGAAAAAAATGCTGGCAATGACTACCGATTCTTCCACCAGCCTCAACCGTCTCCTGACTTGGTGTCTGTTCTCATCTCGTTAGTTCTTCCAGGATGAGGACAAAGGAAAAGGAATGTACTTTGTTTTATTATTTAAAATTAAGAAAAACGTATTACTTAAAAAATGAGAAAAATGTAAAAATGAGTTGAGATAAATGAAACTCTCTGGACCCAGCAACAATGTATTTGCAGCAAGGCCATGTTAAGCACCCTATTTTACAAAAGCTAGCGGGCTCCCAGGCCTCCTCGTCATGAATCAGGACCTCTGCTGCCGGTCTCTCTAAAATGAGAACTGTTAACCTCTTCCATCTTGCCCTGTCAGGTTCTGAGCCAGTTAGCGATTCAACAGGCCAAGAAGCCCCCAGGCCCAGCAGGTTAGCTTAGGGCAGAAGACAGGGAGCTCTACTTCCTACCTGTGCCTTTAACCACAGAAACTTGTTGGCTGGCAGCTCCAGGGCCACCTTCAGCATGTGGTGCTGCAGAATGGGAGGTACCTCCTCTCGAAGGCCCTGCTCAGAGATGATGCCTATGGATGAAAAAGAGGCAAACTGAAAAAAGGCACGTGGATCGGGTGCCCAGCAACTGCTGCCCTGGCCAGAGGACAAGGAACTCACCAGAACTCACCACGGAGAAAGACAAAGGAGGATGCCGGGTTCCATTTCTCTGTCTTGTGCTCACCCTCACATGGCATATCTCACCTGATGTCCCCCCATGCCCTGGTCTGTCCAAATCTTTCAACAAAAAGCCCAAATCCCACTTGTCTGAAGCTCTCCCTTGCCCCACAGCTCCCACTGACACCGACCCCAAACAACTGGAATCACCGCACCCACCATGAGCCCTCCAAGAGTGGGCTCTCGGTAATGTTCTCCCTTGCTCCCCAGACAGCAAGCATTTGATGGGCAGAGACTGCAGCCACCTGCACCTCAGCCTGGGTGCTCATCCTCCACCCTGCTCTTTGGGTTTCTTCCTTGCTACTTAACACTAAAAGGCCACATTCTAGTAAATTTCATATTTCCACAGCAAAGAGAACCTTTCACCTTCAAATGGTTAAAAAGTGAACTGCAGCTTTTGAAAAGGAGTATTTCGATAGCTTATATAAATTCCAGGAATGGTATTTTTGCAAGTCCTCTCCCATAGGCCCTATTATAAAGAGGATCAGACAAACTTTCCCATCCAGGAAACATGACCAGACAAGCATGTTACTTTTCCAAGTTTGAACCTGACTCAGTGGGGTCAAAGATGAAGTCATTATGTCAAAAGTGTCTCTGCATCAACAGATGTCCCTTCTGCAGGACTCTCATTTCTGCTCTACCCTCTGCACCTCTGCTCCCCTGAAAAGTGACTTTAGAGTTAATGTCACATGATGGGATTTGTGGGCCATCCATGCAGGTCGCTCAGCGCTCGGAAGGTGGCTAGCTTCTTACACTGTTCTCGGTGCTACCAAGTGTTGATCTGATAAGAAAGACCAGCTATTTAAAAAATCCTGATGCAAGTAAAAGTTCTCAGGCTGACGGATGACCACGCCGCCAACTATCCACCAGCCTGCCTGATTCCTGGCTCCAGGGCTCTGCTCCAGTTTATCGGCACTTCCTCCACCCACACTGGCAGCAACAGTGGCAGCTTGTCTATAAGCCCTTGAAACCCACCTTTCAGGAGCTTGCTGAAGTCAAAGTTGTACTGCATGACCACGTGGGGGACCACCTTCTGGTAGAGGCATATGACCTGGAGCAGAACAGCTTTCAGAAGAATGGTTTCCGCATCATCTGCACCAAAAAACAGAAAAGGAAAGAAAGAAAAAGAAAACAGCTTGCATTAGGCGGCTGTGGCACCACATTGCAGCCAACTGCAAGCTTGCAGCCAACTGCACACCGAGGCTGCAGGCAGACCGCGCAGTACTCGGATCTAACGTCCTGAAGAGGTTAATAAAGATGTTTACACTGCTCAGAGGGTCTGAGTGAAAACCTCATGTCACTGCTGTGACCTTGCACATGCTCCGGCCACTCTATCTCCCTCTGCTTTCCTGTCCTCATCTGAGCACTAGGGATACGCAGGAGGGCCTACTTGCAGGGCTGCCGTAAAGATGAAATACGATACAGACATAAGATACAAAGCCTAGTGCCTAACCGACAACAAGGCTCTTAGCGCTATCTGCACAGCAAGAGACAGCACTCCCATACTGCTGTCCCTGGAAAGGCCAGAGTACACGGCGCCCAACACTCAAGTTTTCGGAGACTTGCATAAAGATGGTCACATTTCTAACAGATACTAAAATTCAATCTACGGTTCCTTTCCGATTCTTCTCCCTAAGCAAAAAAAGATACAGACACATTCCCAGCCAGAGGTGCCTTGAAACGAGAACTGCCCCAGGAACCTCTGGATGGTAGCTATCCCGGGCTGCCACTGTCAGCTCCATCCCATGCAAACAGCAGAGCCCCCGACCCCCGGCAAGCCCTCACCGCACTGGCGAGCCTCGCAGGCAGCTGGGGGCCCGGCGTTCCTTTTCTTCCCTTTCTCATCACCCTGTTTGGTCTCTTGCTTTTTAAGTGACTGCCAGACCCACACGATAGTGTTCAGGTCTGGCAAAATCTAAAACGGAAAAAGAAGCAAAAAATTAGTTGTATTCAACAACAAAGGGAGACGAATGAACCGAACATACTAACAAGATGCAAAAAACGGGGGAGGTGCGCGTCTACGGGAGTGTGTAAGAAGGAGACGAAGCGTGGTGGGAAAACAGGCCCACGTCTACCGTAAGCTCTGTTCTGCAGTATAATTTCTTCCTTTTTTTTGGGATGGAGTCTCACTCTGTCGCCCAGGCTGGAGTGCAGTGGGGCAACCTTCATTCGCTGCAACCTCTACCTCCCAGGTTCAAGTGATTCTTGTGGCTCAGCCTCCTGAGTAGCTGGGACTACAGGCATGCACCACCACGCATGGCTAATTTTTTGTATTTTTAGTAGAGACAGGATTTCACCATGTTGGCCAAGCTGGTCTTGAACTCCGGACCTTAGGTGACCCACCCGCCTCAGCCTCCCAAAGTGCCGGGATTACAGGCGTGAGCCACTGTGCCTGACTGTTCTGCAGTATAATTTCTAAAAACATACACAGTAAGGATTTGGTGAACAGGCGAGTTCTGATCATTAAAACAAACCTTTTAAGCCTCATTCACCTGAACAAAAGACACAGGGAACAAAGAAACACTTTCTCAGGAGCAGCCAGCCAGTTTACAGAAGACTGGCCCTCAGCCATAGGAAGCAAGAGGGGCTTCCTGAGCCACTGCCTCCCTTCTCACTGGGCCACAGTGCGGTCTGTGTGTGCAGCCATGGGTGAAGGGTAAGGACACAGCCTACCCCTGGACAACATCACCATGGCTCCTGATTAAACATGAGGTCCCACCAGAGCCAGAATCCCCGTGAGAGAACATGTATATTGTCTAAATTCTTACTCTGCACAAGGACTTCTGGGTCACGCTCTGTGACATCACTGCCTATAATCACAAGCGGTAGGTCTTCTCAGCTGACCCTCAGCACCCCTGCTACCACACTGCCCACTGGCCTAACCCGGCAGCTCCAAGGACACCTCACTTGGCTTCCACCCACTGTGCTCCGAGAATGGTCTTTTCCACCTGGCGAGGTCTGGAAGGAAAGCCCAAACCTGGATGGAGCCTACCTTGCTCAGGGCTTCTCGGAAGAGCTGCACAAATTCTTCCATCATCACAGCTGTGTACACGCCTGATTCCTGCCACGCTTCTTTATTCAGGCAGTGGTCAATAGTTTTTAATGCCCTCTTCAAAATGACAGAAATAAGGGATAAGGCCGTGTGCCTCACTGATGTGCTGTCCAACTGAGAAGAAAAACAGTTAAAGGCACAAATGTCTCTAGGATACACTGGTGGACACAGATTTGCCAAACCACGGACTTGGCTGGCATTTGCCCCTCCTCAGGGACTCGCAGGGGAAGCTGCATGAAACAGCTGGTCTCTACACTGTGAGAAGAGGTGACCTGGGTACCTCACCCTCCTGACATCTGCAGTTGTCAGGAAAGCGCCCACTAATGGTACAGTCCAGCAGTAGTTTCATTTTTGTCATCTGCTCTTTGGTAAGCCTTGAGACTACCACTCAGCTATCATGAATGTTCTCCATTAACAACAGATCTCACCAGAACCCACTACTTCACCACTGTTTTTTTTTTTTTTGAGTCAGGGTCATATTCTGTCTCCCAGGCTGGAGTGCAGCGGTGTGATCATAGCTTACCACAGCCTCAAGCTCCAGGGCTCAGGCAATCCTCCCGCCTCAGTCTCCCAAGTAGCCGGGACTACAGGTAGCTACCACTCCTGGCTAATCTTTTTTTTTTTTTTTTTTTAAGAGATGAGTCTCACTATGTTGCCCAGGCTGGCCTCAACCTCCTGGCCTCAAGCAATCCTCCTGCCTCAGTCTCCCAAAGCACTGTGAACCACTGTGCCTAGCCATTTTTTTTTTCTTCTGTAAAGACAGGGTCTTGCTATGTTGCCCAGGATTCCACCACTATTAAAAACATTAGCATCAGGTGGAGGGATGGCAAAAAGAATGCATCAGGTACTTTAGAATTAAAATCTACCTCCAAGCTCAGCGAGCTAGTAACCCACATCACAGGCCGGTGACATCCAGAGCTCTTGACTTCCAGTAAGAATGATGGCTGGGAGAGTCACTCACTGCAGAGACTAGGTAGGGTTCATTAACAGGCGCTACCACCAACAACAGGAAAAGAGTTCCAGCAGCATCATGTGATGGCAGCTCCCAGCGTTCAGGAGAAACGCAGAATCCCAGGGCCCAGCCCAGACAACTCACGCAGAATCTGCATTTCACACGATCCCCAGGAAAGCCCACCGACTCCGAAGTCTGAGAAGCCCTGGCTGGGATATTGCAGTCTCACAGTGAGGTAGAAACAAAGAGGTTTCCTGGTTGACTTTTAGCTCAGTAACCACAACAGCCCAGAGCCCCAGTATTCTGGTCAGCTAGGGCCTCACTTTGCATACACTGCACACTCAATCAGGACTACACGAACTATCTTGAGGCAAGAACAGCCTGGCCCCACAATCACTTCAAAGCCAGGCCCCACACAAGCATGCACACCACACCCAAGGAGCTGAGAGCACAAAGCTCAACCACCAACCTGGGGTCCTACCTCCAAACGCTTTCTTATTTCCTGTTTCTAAAATAGGCTAAAGCTTCTCTTCCTGATTCTAAAATGTATACTATTACAAGTTTTTTAGATAAAACCGTAAGAAATGAAAGAAAAAAGACAAACATCATCTAACTCCAGCCCCTAGATCCATAATTATATAAAAACACAGTCTCGGGTCTCAGAAAGGGCACCTGTGGAAGGAAGGCACGGCTGGGCTCAGTGGCCCTGGTACTGGTCCTGCACAGGGGGAGAGGAGGCTGTGTCCTCTGACATGCCTTCCTTGGAGCCGCTCCCTGCAGCAGAGAACACCCCTCTAGGGTCACAACCCTTTGTCTTGAAGCAACACTGTGAGAGGAGAAGAAGACAGGCTTTTCTCTCCCAGACTACCAGGAGCAAGCTTGGAAGGGAGAGCAAATGCAGCCCACAGAGGAGGCGCATCTGGCTGGGTGTGGTGGCTCAGACCTGTAATCTCAACACTTTGGGAGGTCGAGGTGGGAAAACTGCATGAGGCTAGGAGTTCAAAACCGGCCTGCGCAACATAGCAAGACCCTAATCTCTACAAAAAATAAAAATAAGAAAATTAGCTGGGTGTCGTGGTGCACACCTGTAGTCCCCACTACTCAGGAGGCTGAGGTGGGAGGAACACTTGAGTCTAAGAGCTTGAGGCCGCAACGAGCTATGATCACACCACTGTACTCCAGCCTAGGCAACAGAACAAGATCCTGCCTCAAAAACAAAAATTTTTTTTAAATAAAAAATAAGGGAGGTTTATCAGACTAATCCTTTCAATCTGGTTTTCCTGTAAGTCCCTTGAGAAATACAAATGCCTTCCACATTTAATTAAAACAGTTGGGCAAGCTAGCCAGGTGCTAATTTTGCATATGATGATTTGACAAACACAACCCAAGACCTTTCTGCCTACTCCCACACAGGCTTCCTCTCTACTCCTCACACTGTCACCCATGCTCGGCACAAACTGTAGAGGGTATCAGAACATGGTGAATCTCACCACATGGTCTCAGGAGTCCACCCACTTTACAGTGACTGTGCTCACCACCACAGGGCCAGCCCCTGCCTGTGCAACCCACTGCTGCCAACCCTGCTCCTACTGAAGCCACACAACAACTCAGCCTGCTTGGAAGCATGAAGACACCCTTCCGAATACCTGGCCTCCCCCAGGTATCTCAGGCAAGCCAGGGTTAGGAGGGGCTGGCAGGGCCCAGGACCCAGGTGTGCCAACAACCCACAGCCATTCACCTGGGCCCATGATACTATAGCGAAAGACACATGAACCCCTCCGAATGTGGCTTCTGATGGGACATGGGGACCTTAATAAATAGTGATGTGAAATTTAAGTATCAATTTCTTCCATGAACATATCCTCCAAAAATGCCTGAAAACAGCATCCTCCCAAAAACGCCTGAAAGAGAACATGTCCTCCCCAAAATGCCTGAAAACAGCTGGCCTTCAAAGTATATGTTTCCCAGGCATCTTAACACCATTCACTTCAACTATCAAAGAAAGAATCTGCTAGGCGAATGAGGACCTTTCCTTTTCCTGATTCTGACATTCTCCCACCCTCAGGCAGGACTAGGAAGGCTTGGAGGGAATGCAGGGGTCCTCGCTGTGTGAAGGAGCAGGGCCAAGGACATGTAAGTGTCTCTGCTTCAAGGTCCTTACCCACGTGAGTGGACCTGTCACTTACAGCTATTTCAAACTACAGCCTCTGTCCTGGAAGCCTCAGAGGGTCCCCGACAAAACACAATCAAATACACCCAGGCCAGTATTCTCAGAATAATCACATCGTGCAGCCAGTGAGTTTAGCCAGAGACAGGTCCAGAAGTGGGGCAACCACATGAGCTTACGTTTAATGCTTGGGTGAACATGCTCTTATTGCACACCACAGGCACGGTGGTCACCATCACCATTGCCAGGAGCCGAGGCAAGGGTATAAACTCTCTGGTCTGAAACGCCCGGGAAATCTCCGGCTGAGCCTCATAGATCTAGGAAAAGCAAAAAAGATTTAGTTGGTGCTGGAAGTAAGTTTCAAACCTGAGACTAGTTGTCTTCAAAGGTCAAGGTGAAAATGTCTTCAAAGGTGAAGCCATTCAATCAAGTAATTACAGTGATAAACGTCCCAGACTCCCCACAGGCTGAGTGGAAGATTAAGCCCCAAATCTGCTTGTCAAAGACAAATCAGGTCAGGAGACCGGCCGTTAGCAGAGAAAGGACCTTCAGAGCAGAACTTGACCTGTGGTCTGCAGAGTCTCTGAAAACCTCTGACGGCAAATAAATCACTGCTAGAACTACCAATGGTATTACTTATAAGTTCCTGCTGCACTTGACAGGCGCCTGACAAATTATGTCAGGAAGGGATGTCACGAAGCCATCTTCTCAAAGCTGCCTGATAACCCTTTGGGATAGGGACACTTAACATGAAAACAAAAATATATTCATAGGTAAAAAAACTGGACCTCAGTGAGGTTAGGTAATTTCCCAAAGGCCACTTAGCTAGTCGGCAGCCAAGCAAGGACTCCATCCTGGGCCTGCAAAGACCACACACTCACCCCTCCCCTGCATCAGATGCAGCTCCCAATAGGGGTGCTGGCCCCAGGACTACCTGTACGAAAATAAGGCGTGGAGTACATCCTCCTCATCCTAAGGTAAATGTGGAGACCGTGCACCTAGGCACTCAAGCAGAATAAAAACTGGTTTTACAGATAATGCCAGGCCCAGGTAGAGGCACAAGAAACAACCCCAGGTATTTTACCCCTAGGCAAACCAAAAATCAGTGACAGAGGGTTCAAATGAGTCAGGCATTAGTGCCCAAAAACATAGGTGCCTCCATTTGTAAATGGGCGGATGCTGACACCACGATCAAAAGGAAGGTAACATATATCCACTTAAACCAGCAGACCACGGCTTCATAGCTTACTTCAAGTTGTTCTAACTAATCGAACAGCAACCTTTAAAAACCACCCTACAAATCAGACATTTCAAGTTATTTTTTTTTGAGCCCAGATGGGGAAGAGATAATCAGGCATTTCATCAATCCCAGTCTAACTATGCTAAGAATTCACAAGATTTCATTCCAAGCAAAATCCTGATGAACAAGATAAACTGGCTCAAAAGAGTCTCAAGGAACAAACCTCAAATTCAGCTCAGTGAAAGGCAAAATGCTATAGAAGATACAGACACCAAATTTATATGATCTAAAATATCCCTTTTCACCCCTGAAAGGTCTTCACATTGCACAGTTTACCAGATAAGAGTGTCTGCCAGTCCCCCAACTTCCTATGCTCTCGCCCAGGCTGGAGTGCAATGGTGCGATCTCAGCTCACTACAACCTCTGCCTCCCAGGTTCAAGCAATTCTCCTGCCTCAGCCTTCCAAGTAGCTAGGATTACAGGTGCGCGCCACCACACCCAGCTAATCTTTTATTTTTCGTAGAGACAGGTTTCGTCATGTTGGTCAGGCCGGTCTCAAACTGCCAACTCAGGTGATCCACCTGCCTCGGCCTCCCAAAGTGCTGGGATTATAGGTGCGAGCCACCATGCCCAGCATAGCTAACAGACTTTTAAATATCATGTTGTTCTACCTTGTTTAGTAGTTTGATATTATTTAGCCAAGTAGACTTCACTCGTGGGATGAAGGAAAACGTCACTTCCTTGAAGTATTTCTTCAGTAAGTCCGGGCACACTTTGAGGATGTTCACCACAAGGTCAGCCACCAGATCATCGTCAGCTGCAGTTTTCAAACCCAGCAAGAAGTGCAAGAGTGTCAGGTTTCCACCTCTGTTAGAGAAAGAGACAAGAGGAGAGGTCAGCACAAAACGTTCAGCGCATCCCAAGAGCTCATGGTGACAGGCAGCTCTGCGGAATCGCCCTCAGTGAACACAGCAGTAACGTCGTGGGGAATTTCCCCCAGGACATAAAGTGGGAGTTCCATCGCCTGTGGGGTTCCAGCTCTCCACTGAGGGCCTCCCTCTCATCCTCTATTTCTCAGTGGCTGAAAAAGTCTCTGATTGTCCTGCTCCCGTTCTTCTTTCCTGCTTCCCTCCTTTGAGTTCAATTCCTTCTAAAGAAGAGGAAGAAAACCATTCTCTCTCTACTTCAGCCACCTACCAGTCTGCCTAGAAGTCAAGGCTACTGAAAAGAGAGGGCAAAACCAGCAGGAAGGAATCCATGCCCCAAATTTCATTTTGAAAGTTTACTGACGTCCCTCCTCCAGCCACACGTGAAAAAGCACTATGTAGGGCTGGATGCGGTGACTCACACCTGTAATCCCAGCACTTTGGGAGGCCAAGGCGGGAGGATCATCTAAGGTCAGGAGTTCAAAGACCAGCTTGGCCAACATGGTAAAACCCTGTCTCTACTAAAAACACACAAAAAATTAGCTAGGTGTGGTGGCACCCGCCTGTCATCCTAGCTACTCAGGGGGCTGAGGCAGGAGAATAGCTCGAACCGGAGAGGTGGAGGTTGCAGTGAGCCGACTGCACCACTGCACTCCAGCCTGGGCAGCAGAGTGAGACTCTGTCTGGTAAAAAAAAAAAAAAAAAAAAAGTACTGTGTAAATACATATGAGTGTGAGTATAAAAAAATGCAGATAACACATTTTTCTCTTGAAACAAGGACTTGTTTTAACTTTCAAAATTTTTTATTATTTATTTTAGAGACAGGGTCTTGCTCTGTCATCCACAGTGCAGTGGTGTGACCACAGCTCGCTGCAGCCTCGAACTCCTCGGCTCAAGTGATCCTCCAGCCTCAGTCTCCTGAGTAGCTGGGACTATTGGTACACACCACCCCACCTCGCAATCAAGTTTTTTTTTTATACGAAGTGCTCACGAGTTGCTGCTGCAGGGTCCAGAGTGCCATCAAATTATTTCTTGACAAGAAATCTGATAAGACAGCACAAGGTCTTTGCAGAGGCTTTCTGCCTTCCCAGTTTCTAGCTTATTTCAAATTCCTTCATCTCTATTTAGCAGCTGAAAGAAGCAAGGATGGGGAAAAAAAATCTACTGTAGAAAAATATTGAAAAGTTGTCTCAAAGTGGACAGTTTTCAAAGGTATGAGAAGATAACAAAAGAAGCAGGTGAGCCCAGGAGTTCGAGGCTGCAGTGAGCTATGACTGTGCCACTACCTTTCAGCCTGAGCAACAAAGCAAGACTCCATCTCAAAAAAAAAAAGTAAGCAGCAGGAAAGTCTGCAAAGACTAAAGCTTGTATAAAGGGAGTAAAACCCCAGGATCCACACAGCTAAAGCCCCAGGACACTAGGCTTCACCTTCGTTGAAATCTTTTTAGAAAATACACCTTTTCCTATCTGCTTGACCCTGGGAAGTCAAAACATCTAGAAAACTCTCAGACTCTGCCTTATGTGCATGCCATAGTGATGGTTTCTAGGGTCCCCAGTGTCTTGTATCCCCTGTTAAATTAAGTAAAACTACAATGCTATATGACAGCTTTATAGTAAAATATGCTTTTTAAAAACCAAATTAGAAAGTATAATTTTGATCAGAAAGCTATCTTTTACAAAAGGATATGAAAATATCCTTTAATATGAAAATGTAATGAACAAAACAAATATAGTTTGCACTGTCAAATGAAAAGGATATTAAATCTACAAAGAGTGCCAAAAATACTACACATACTTTATTTTAATCAACAATGTAATACAATGGAGAGCACTGGTATTTACGTAGCGCACAATACATGCCAGACACTGCTCTAGGCAGTTACCACCCACCTCTCTGCGACAGGCACTACTTTTACTCCCACTTTATAGATGAGATAATGGCAAGGGGATGCCTAACTCACTGAAGGTCTCAGAGCTAGGTTAAGATTGACACCAGCTGTCTGCTCTCTTAACCTCCACCAGGGACTGAAACTACAGCCTAACACCTATCACTAAATTTTACTGGGACACAGGTAAACCTGCTTATTTACGTCTATGGATGCTCTAATGGCACAACTGAGTAGTCACAACAGATTCTGTAGGCTGCCAGGCCTCAAATACGATATGGCCCTTTGTAGAAAAAGTTTGCCAATCCTTGCTCTATGCTGTAACATCAGCTTTCAGTGAACACCTACTATGTGCCAGGCACTGTCATAGGGACTGGGCGGCTATAACAGTCCAGGGTCTGTTCTCACCACTTCTCACCAATCTGATAATGAACAAGCAAATAAATCAGCAAATAAATGAATGAACAGTCAGAAGCCTAAGCCAGGCAAAAGCACAGGGACAGCAGAGGGGCTATTTCAGAAAGGGCTGCTGGGGAAGGCCTCCCTGAAATGGTGACATCTGCACAGGAACCGGAATAAGTCAAGGAGTGAGCCACATGTCTACTGGGAAACCGGGAAGGATGCAATTCAGTGTGCTCTCAAAGCTCTGTTACCATCCACAAACAAATCTCCTTCCTTTCCCTTATTAGCAAACACTTGTCTTTTGCTCATGGCTTCAAAATTCACATAAATCACAGCTAACTGCAAACAGGCCCATACCCACAAGTTGATTCAATATGCTCATTAAATGATCATCTACTTCATGGGCCTAGTTATGGAGGAAAAATGCTTTAAAAAGGGGAATAGTGCATGTGTTAAGCACAAGTGTAACATTCTATTCAACTATAGAAGTCTGCTGTTACGTTTTAGGAGGAAAATGAGCTCATTCTTACTGATGAAAGAAAAAAAGAAATGAGGTGGCAAGTGAAATCACAGTACCCTCAGAATCAAAACATGTTCAAAGTCAGAAGCAGACAGAAAAATTCCTACCATATTATTCCATTCTGAAGGAATCGCCTGATTTCCTGACTGGCTGAAATTACAAGTAAATCCGACTGCCTGAATCCTTGTGATATAATGCTATGACAGAATAGCAAGGAGTAAAAACTAAATCATTTACAATGACCAGAAAACATAGCCAATATTTTTATTGTCAAATGGGAAAAAAGCAGACGGATGAGCACTAGTATTTTTGTTATTAAAAAAAATTACAAGGACCGATTATATTACATGACTACAGAAAGATAGTCTCAAAGAATATAATCAAAACTGGTAGATTTGAACTTTATGTTTCCTTACTTATAAAATGTTATCACAATTGTGAAATATGAAACAAAACATAAAAAAAACAATTCTGAAATCCAAGGAGAGGGAGGACTGTTTGGTATCAGTTTGGAGCCGGACTTCCTGGATTCCAATGCCAGCTCTGCCATTTAACCAGGTAAGTGTCTTGACTTCTCTGGAACCACTTTCCTCCTCTGCAAAGTTGGCCTAACAACAGTACCTGCTTCAGGACGGCTGTGAGGCCCAAGTCAGGCCCAGCCCTCTCTGGGAAGGCAGATGCCTTTTCTGAGCTCCAGTCGACAAACACTGTCTTTAGGTAAACACCTGCAGTATCTCTCTGGGGGAAATAGCCCATGATCTACCTGAGTGTTAATAGACAGCAACTCTCAGAACCCTGCCCCCAAGGACATGCAACAAACAGAAGTTCCCCGAGTCTACAACTGTTCAATCCTGAAATGAGTTAGAGAATGTCCACAATTCTAGTCCTAACCTACTACTGTTCCACTAGACACTCATGTATGTGATGACTTCTGAGGAACACACACACCCTGGGGTCCACAAGAGTGTTACACTTTACCTGCCAAAGGTACCCAAAGATGCATCATAAAAATTAATTCCATGCTTGAGTGAACAGCAAAGATCCATCAGGAAGTTATGAACGAGCTCCCGCACCATGGTTTTCCCTGCTTCTTCTGCAGAAACCTATGAAGATTTGTAAAAATTCAATGAAAATTCCAAACTCATACACTTTAGTAAGAGATACAGAATAAAAACAAAGGCAATATCAACTGCCTGATGACAACTTAGAAAACATTTTAAACACTGCTATCATTCCATACAACAATGGAAAACAGCAAACGTTTTAAACACTTTGTATCATCCCAAACAATAACGGAAAACAACAGCAACAACGAAAGATACACGATCAAGAGAAAAGAACACTCTGAAAAGGGGCGTGCTTAAACCTGTATTTTTAAAAGCTTTGAAGTGATCTAATGTCTCTTGTCCATTTGAATACAATTTCACATTTGGGAGTGTTTTGATCCAGCCTCTGAGGCTTGCTGGTACTGGAGTATACAAAAACATGTTCAAAACAACAGGGCCTGGGCAAGTCTCCAAGATAAAAGGAAGTAAAATAGTACGCTCTTGAGAGGTGAGTTACTGTCATGTTAACAGGAAGCCTGTGCCTTTATTACCCTGGCCAAGTCCATGTTCAGTAACACCCTGAGGAAAATTAAAATATACACTGGCAGCGGGTCAGTGTGAGAGCAGCTATTCTAATTTAGCACACGAGTGAACTAGTACAAAATCAATTATACATGTCAGCAGGCGAGGCTCTCAGACAGTCAGGACCCTGAAGTCAACAAAAACAAAAACACAACAAGCCTTGAAACTCCAACAACTGGACATGAAAGAATGGAAGGACGGGAAGTCAGAGGGGAAGCGAGAGGAGAAGAGAGGGCCGGGATGACCCTGCAGGTCTAACAGGAAAGGGCTGCAGAGAAAACTAAGGGCTCAGCCAAAGGAAATCACAGTTCTCTAATTAAAAAAAAAAAAAGAAGTACAGTTTACTAGGGAGATTGTTAAGAAGTCAGGGGGAAAAAGTCTTATTAATACAGCCATATAACAACAGGCAAAAGAAGCAGATCAAATGAGGGACTCCACATCTGCTGCAGCATTGAGAATCCTCCCTCTCCCAACCCTGAGGATCAAATTCCAACAACGAGGTCCACGAACACCCAAAACTGACTGCACCTTGACATCTTCTGGGTTCACATCGGTAATCCCATTCCAGTTGTACAGCGACGCTATGTGGATCAGTAACTGCCCCGTAAAGAAACGCACCTTCTGGGTTTTTGTGATATTTTTATTGTGAACTACCTGAAAACAATAATAAAACAAATGAAGTTCATGGAATTCAATCTGTTTTCTCATCATTATAAAAATAATGCATGCTAGTAGCAGAAAATTTGGTTTAAAGAAAGGAAAAACATCAAGGGAAATTCAACAATATTCCCAACCATGCTAGGATATCTAGTTACTATTTTGATATATTTCCTTTCAGTCACCACCCACACCCACACGATATGCATGTGTATGTGGTGTATGTGTGTATGTATTAGTTATTTTTTGCCTTTTATTCATGTATGATTACTTATGAAGCATAAGCCTTTTCCACATCATTAAAAATCCCTTTAAAACATTTTGGGGGACTAAATACCATTCTCTTCTATGAGTGGACCACAACTTATTTAACCATTCCATTCCCCTGCTGTTTACAATTAGTTGTTTCTAAATTCTGGCTATTCTCCGTAAAGCTGTGATCAGCATCCTTGAGTCTTCACTGCATCTGACTTTGGACTTGACACTGGTTCCTCCAAGTGGAATTGTGGCACAAATCCACAGCTCCACCCAAACCTACCCCCAGAATCCCTAGGGGTGTGGCCCAGGTATATCTATTTCAAATACATTCCCCTAGCGGTTCTGATGCAACCCTCGTCAGGGTCCATGAATATATTTAAGACCTCTGACACATCCTGTCAGAATGGTCATCTTCCACAGGGGATACAACATTTCCTCCTCAACAAAGTATCTGACTCAAAACATCCCTGCTAGCACTGAGCACCATTGTTTTTAAAAGTCAATGCTATTTTAGTACGCAAAAAAAAATCTGTATGTCATATATTTGTATTACTTTAAATTATGGTTTCTCAGTCTCAGCTCTATTGACATTTGGGGCCAAGCAATTGTTATGGGGCCATCCTGGGCATGAGGACGTCTGGCAGGATCCCTGATGTCTATCCACTAGGCACCAGCTGTACCTTCCCAGTTGTGACAAAATGTCTTCAGAGATTGCCAAATGTCCCGTAGATGGCAAAATTGTCCCGAGTGTTTCTTACTGACGATCTAAGTTGTTTCCTTTTAGCAAATTTTACAGTATCAATAAGATGCTTGCAAAAGGCAGAATATGGAACGTGACACAAAACAATATTTTGCTAGATATGTGAATGAAGTATTATTTATAAGTTTACAGCTCACAATTATTACTTTGGGTTGCTGTGAAATGTTGACCAGCAGCTTTTCTGCTGCTGTAATAAACAGCTGCCATGTCTGGACATCACTGGCTGCTTCAGCTATTCTTTAACCTGCTAGTCCCGGGATATGCTCATTAACAAGAACGAGTTTCTGCTTAAGAAAGAGTTTCCCATTCAACCAATACGACAATCTGCGTAACATAAGATGCTTTAGTTCTGCAGTCCTGTAAAACACCAGACAGTATCTCATTCCCAAGGTAAACAGAAACACTGATGACCAAGCACATACCTTTGTTTTCAGCGTGGATAACAAAATATTGACGGTAGAGATCCTATCTTCCTTTATCCCTGAGCTAAAAATGCAAGGCATAAATTCTGAAAGTAAAAGTTTCAAAGCATTAAATTCAAAAATATTTTGAAAATGAGAACAGATGAGAGAATATTCCTGTTTAAGTGGTACAGCAAACAATGCTATTCACCTTTTAAGTTTTTTTTTTTTTCTTTTAACTATACAAGTTCTCAGTAGGAATAACCACTTCCGTGACATAAGAAATCAAGAAGCCAGGCACAGTGGCTCATGCCTGTAAGCCCAGCACTTTGGGAGGCCAAGGTGGGAGGATTCCTTGAGGCCAGGAGTTCAAGACCAGCCTTGGCAGTGTAGTAAGACCCTATCGCTACTAAAAGCTTAAAAATTAGCTGCGTATGGTGGTGCACGCTTGTAGTCTTACTGTGGTCTTAGCTACCTGGGAGGCTGAGGTGGCAAGATCACTAGTACCCAGGAGTTTGAGGCTGCAGTGAGTCACGATCGCACCACTGCACTCCAACCAGGCAACAGCGCAAAACTCTGTCTTCAAATCAACAAAAAAAAGGAAGAAAGAAGAAATCAAAAGCACCTAAAGGTGAACCAATGACAGAACTTTTAAAGAAGTTCAGTAGGTCTTTAGCTCCGTTTTACTTTTTTCTCACATTAAAATTAACTAAAGGCCGGGGTAATGGCTCATGCCTGTAATCCCAGCACTTTGGGAAGCCGAGGCGGGCGGATCACCTGAGGTCAGGAGTTCGAGACCAGCCTGACCAACATGGAGAAACCCCATTTCTACTAAAAATACAAAATTAGCCAGGCATGGTGGCACATCCCTGTAATCCCAGCTACCTGGGAGGCTGAGGCATCGCTTGAACCTGGGAGGCGGAAGTTGCGGTGAGCCAAGATCGTGCCATTGCACTCCAGCCTGGGCAACAAGAGCGAAATCCCATCTCAAAAAACAAACAAGGCCGGGCGCGGTGGCTCACGCCTGTAATCCCAGCACTTTGGGAGGCTGAGGCGGGTGGATCACGAGGTCAAGAGATCGAGACCATCCTGGTCAACACGGTGAAACCCCGTCTCTACTAAAAATACAAAAATTAGCTGGGCTTGGTGGCGCATGCCTGTAGTCCCAGCTACTTGGGAGGCTGAGGCAGGAGAATTGCTTGAACCTGGGAGGCAGAGGTTGCGGTGAGCCGAGATCGCGCCATTGCACTCCAGCCTGGGTAACAAGAGCGAAACTCTGTCTCAAAACAAACAAACAAACAAACAAAAAAATTAAATACTATTTGAAAGAGAATGTGTAGTATAAGAGACTAATAAAATTTCTCTCTTGCTTAGACTTCCTGAGATATGTTTAAAGAGATGATCATCATTTTACAGGTTGGCATTAGAATTTTGGGTAATTTAGTTTATTCACTTTTTGTTTTCTCTTCCTACTTTTCAATCCCAGGGAAACAGCCACCAGGGCTTGAAACGATATCATTATTAATGCAGTGGTGACACTGGGCAGAGGCAGCAAAGCAATCACAATTTTCCTCGCTCCACACACGCTCACTGTGCACACAGAATCTCTACAAAAGCAAATTCATTATTTGTGAAAAAGGAAAAATCAGAAAATACCAGACAAACCAAAAGAATAAGTCAAATCCTCACTACTGAAAAGTTAACACCATTAACATCACCTGAGTTAACAACTAACCTTCTGATGTATTCATGCTATTCTATGAGTAAAATGAGATCATACTTGCAGTTTAATAACTCAGTTTACACTGATCATATATCACTAAAAAACTCTGAAATCATTAAGCACAGCATTTTTTTTCCTTTTTGAGAGCAGGCCTCCCTGCCTTCCAGGCTAGAGTGCAGCTGCACAATCTTGACTTACTACAGCCTTGACATTCCAGGCTCAGGCAATTCTCCCACCTCAGCCACCCAAGTAGCTAAGACAACAGGTACACACCAACATGCCCAGCTAACTTTTGTTTTTTTTTTGTTTTTGTAGAAACAGAATCGCACTGTGTTGCCCAGGATGGTTTCAAGAATTCCTTCACTCAAGCAGTCCTCCTGCCTCCACCTCCTAAAGTGCTGGGATTACAGGCGTGAGCCACCACGGCCAGCCTCTATAATATTTTTAATTGTTGCATTCCATCTTATGACCAGTTTCCAATTTGCTCAGCTAATCCCTTACCGGTGGACAGTTAGAAGACCCATTTCTAGCTAATATAAAGAATACTTCCTAACAAAACCTCTACTCACATCCTTATTTCACTGAGACAATTGACTAGACATGGAATTGCTGGATCAAGGACTTTAACAGTTTTTTATCTTTTCTTCCTTATCCATGTGCAACCCGCATCAATGCCAGCAGCCTACGGGCACACAAGCCAGGCAATGGTTCAGGGCTACTGTGTGCTCTGGCATAGGGTACTATGAGAGGCCCAGGGGGACGGGCCCGTCATAAATCCAAACCCAAGCATGATCATCTTAAACGTTTCGATGTGTATGGCCAAACTTCCCAGCAGAAACATTCTACTGTTACTACAGCCCCCTTCAACAGTCTAAATGGCACCAACTGTTCTTGAATAAAAGGCAAGACAGCTGAAATGACCCAGGGGGATTTTAAAGAAATGACTGGCCCTGGCAGCAGTGAGACATCCTGAACCTAGTTCCTACTAACAAGTAGGGAAAACCAAATCTGTCTGCAGCACCATACAGAGACCACTTTTACCACAGCAGTGATGGAGTACCACACAGACCAGGCTGACCACACACAGGGTGACCACCGCACTCTTCTCCTAAATGCTGCCGGAGTCACGTTCTGGGGGCAGTTCAGATCTCCCACCCTGGGAGGGAGGAGAAGTGCTGGAGACCCAACCACCCTGGGTACCGCACCCTGCTACTCCTCCTCAGTAACTCCCAGAGTTCCGGCCAGGACATGGGACTGCTCCTTACCTCTAGACAGTCCAGGATACCAGGGGATCTCACTGAGCAACTGCCATGTGCTGAGCTAAGTGCTGCCATTTATCATCTTACTGAATCTCTTGGTAAAATGCAAAGAGCCCTAACAGATTAAATGATCCCAAGCCTCACTCTAGGGTAACAGCCACCAGAAGGTGGTCAAGTTGGAATTCTCTGAAGCCCTGTTACTGATATTCTCATAACACAGGGCTAAGCCAGTAAAGAAACTAACTTTATTTTTTAAAACAACAGTTCCCAAGGAAAGTCAGGTAGCCAGGGCTGAGTCTGAGTATGTTCCAGAGCCATAAAGCCTCCTTTGTTTGCTCGATGCCTCTCTAAGGTCTGCATTTATCCTCTGATATAGCATCGCTCAGCATTCCAGATGGCATAACAGGAACACCTCTGTTCACTCTGACCCGTGGTATCAAAATGGTACTGACCAAAGCTTTGCACCTCCTCACCCGCCTTCCTGCTCCACACCCTTCAATCCGGTGTACAGAGCAGCTACAAAGGCTGCAGACTTTTTTCTAACTTGGAAGAAATGGTTTGCAGCAGGTTTTTCAAAACAAATGGGCTTTCCTAAGGGACAAAGGAGCACACCTACCTTTCACTTCCAACACCTGCACTATAGTGCTGTCATCGCCCGCAATTAGAAAGGAGAGAGCAAACTGAACGTAGGCCTGCCGAACGTCGTGCACTCCCTGGAGGACAAAGGAGACATACGTCACATGCATATTCCACACAGAGGCAAAGGAATCAGCAACAGTGGCCATACACGCCCCTCCTGTCTCACCATCATCAGCCCTCCAGCCTTGTCCCCAGTCACCAGGGGATGCATGTCTGTAACCAATGCTCATTCTTTATGGAAAGCAAATAAGTTTTTTCTATTCTCTTTCCCCGGTAATCTTCTCTACTTTTCCTTCTCTTTGAAGCCCTATTCTCAATACAAAAGTATGGGTAAAAAATATTTGTGTTCCCTTCCCTGACTAAAACACATAAATTTTAGTTTCTTGGCCACTTTGGTGTAGAGCAAGATTCTCAGCCTGCCCAGATCCATCTCCTCCTACTTGCTGATGAAAATAACCTATGTTTGTGAAAATCCAGAGATGATGAAATGACTGGTACTGCTTTTGGTGAGACATCAATGTGGTGAGGTCTGGTTTTTATTGGATATTATAAATAACTTATTAGCTCATAACACAAACCAAAGCACAGATGCTGTCACATCACCAACCCTGTTAGGCCTTTCCAGGGTTGTAGCCAGCAGGCATCAGTCACACCCAGGGCAGTGGGCACACCCAGGGAGGGCTCCAATGCCATGACAGCAGCCAATGTCTCTAGGGAAGTCGCTGATCAGTTTCTCCTCCTAGTATCATTAAATCAAAGCTGTGTCACCTTACTCCTTGTTTCACATCTAAGGCATGTGGTCATGCCAGTCTCTCCTCAGCTGTTCCAGAACTAGCAGGTGTACCTAGATCCTCCACTGCTTACACCCAGCACTATTCTCTACTTCAGTTACTCCACAGGTACCTTCGTTCACTGCCAAGAAATAAGTTAATATCACAACAAATCATTGTCCCAAATGCCTTGGAAAATTAAGGATTAATCTCTGTCTTCCAGATAGTTCTGTTCCACTTAGCAGTAGCAGGAAAGGTGGTGGCAGTAGCAGCGGTGATGATGAGAGAGGAGGACAATGTTTACCGAGAACTTGCTATGTGCCAGCACTACACCAAATGCTGCACATCCATTATCGCATTTACTCCTCATAACAGCCTGAGGGGGAAATGCCCCACCACACCTATCCTACAGATGAGAAAACAGGACTCAAAAATGCAGCCAGGAATGGTGGCTTGCACCTGTAATCCCAACACTTCCGGAGGCCAAAGAGGGCAGATCACTTGAGGTTGAGTTTGAAAACAGCCTGGTCAACAAGGTAAAATCCGTATCTACTAAGAGTAGAATAATTAGCTGGGTGTGGTGGTGGGTACCTGAAATCCCAGCAACTTGGGAGGCTGAGACAGGATAACTGCTTGAACCTGGGAGGCAGAGGTTACAGTGAGCAGAGATCGCACCACTGCACTCCAGCCTGGGCGACAGAGCTAGACTCCACTTCAAAAAAAAAAAAAAAAAAAAATCACTGGTAGTCACACAGCTAATTAAGTACCAGAACTGAGATAAGAAGTAATTGTACAAACAGACTACTTATGTTCAACCACAGAGAAGTTCTTCCTTCTTCACAGGATTCTGTGGCATTTTCCATTTTCGTTTCACTTTTTCTGAGGGTGCAAGGACCATATCTGGCACTAGTAGGTCTCTGTGCACATCTTGAATTAATTCCATCTTATTTTTCGGGTCTGTGTTTCTCCTGGAGAAAAGGAAGGCTATCCAATCCATGCTCCCTAATATGTGGATCAAGGCCTCACACACTCATTACATTTATTGAGTCTATCACCACCCATGTCACATAGCATCTCAGCAAGACCTTATTATACCAATGTGGGTTTCTTCCAAAACTGTAAGCTTCAAACTATCCTCTGTGTTCTGAGGACCTATCTGTGTGTCTCATCACAATAAGGAGTCTGCGGACAATGATGACTGGTGCTGAGAGTGTGCAGCACTTCCATAGCGTCAGCAACGATCCAGTGCCTTAACCCACCAATTTAGTTTTATACAACACTCGTTGCATTCAAGATGCCGTCAACTCAGGCCAAGAGAGGGTGCAAAGTTAACCAAGATGTCGTCCTTGTCCTCAGGAAGCTTACGCTGCTCCCAAGCCAACTCAGTGCCTCACTGTTCAAATAAACATGCTACCTAATTCAAGTAGTTACTTTTCTTGATCTCCACATGCCTTGTGTTCCAAATGAATGCTGGTAAAATGCTAAAACTTGCCTGGCACAATTCAATTCAATTCTGTCTTTTCCTTGCTAGTGGAAAGTTCCTGTGCGTTTATTTTTTGGTCCACTGAAGTAACGGTACTGGGAGTCAGGGTCCTGGCATGCTGGTCCAGGTTTTCTGCCATTCTAGAGCTTTCTATCCTGCTGGTACATAGCAGAACTAGACCTCCTATGGGTCCCTCCAGCAATGAATTTCTAAATGAAAAGGGATTTGGTTATCACCTCCTGGCTTCCATCTTTTATGTCTCAGACAACTCCAAACTTCCTGCCCTGACATGATGGAGGAACTGGGTAAGATCCCCAGGACACAGCAGCTGCCCGCTCTAGGCTCCGACCACTGCCGTGGCCTCCTGGGCCTCCACCCTTCATCTCCAGCCCACTCCATCAAAGCCATCCCACTCCTACTGTAAGTGCGCCACATGCTGACTCTTCATTCCCCCCCTGGAACCTTATAGGGCTATCATCCCGGGAAGAAAACGTCCTAAACTCTTCAGAGCTTGCTCTGCAAAACATTGTCTAAAATAGACCAAAACATATTTGGTAAAATTGCTCTTTGGCACAGGATGTTAACAATGCTTTCTTTGGCTGGATGAATATTATCTATACTCTTCCTTCTTCATGAGGCTTTAATAATCTCCTTCAAAATATTAACATATATTCATTAAAAAAAAATCCCTGTCAGCACATTGACTACTAAATGGCATTTAAAAAAAAAAAAAAAAAAAAAAAAAAAAAAAGCAGGGGGTGGCATGAGGGAGAAAAAAAATCAAAGACTCAAAAGGGATCAAAGATATTTAAGAAACATATCAGCCAAATGCAATGTGTAGACTCTGTCTGGATCCTGATCTGAACCACAAGGTGTAAAAACATTTTTGAGACAGAAAAAACCTGAGACCAAACTGAGTAATAGATGACAGTGAGAAATTATTAATGTATTAGGCGTGAAAATGGTACTGTGGTTTCTGTTCTTTAAAAGGTCTTTTTCTGTTAGCGTACATGCTAAAATATTTATAGTGAAATATGATTCATGTCTGGGATTTGCTATAATTGACTGCCCCAGACCAAAGTGAAAAGGTGGAGGGGTGGGGACTCTGGATGGCTGGTACAGGGTTCCTCATGCTGCTCTATTTTTGAATGTTCCTAACCCTTCCTTATTAAATGTAATGTCTCAACTCCATTTCCTGTAACATATAAGGTATCTAAGATACTTATTACAGATTACACAACGAAAGTAAAAAAACTTTCAATTTGACTGTAACTCCCATTTTACAGATCTTGGAGAGGTAAAATAACACACCCTGAGACCCTGGGATGAAACAGCTCATGCGTGGCCTTGCTGCCGGGGTTTCAGGACAGGAAGCCCTAGTTGGCCGTTCCCACGTTGTCTGGGCCCCTGAAGTCTATTTTACTTAGATGGCTGGGAGGGCTGAGATAGAAAGAGACGGGGTGAAGAGGGGAGGGCATCTGATGGATAATTACTGCCAGGCTTACTGCCAGGTAAAAAGAACCGTGATATTTGCTCTAGTGTGCAAACAGCACACACAGTCTTTTTATTGGAAACGTATTTAAATGTCAGGAGCCATTACTCACTGAATGGAATTTGCTGACACACTGATAAAGCGTAGTATCTAAGAAACATTAAGACCTGGAATTCTTTTCCTTAGAGAATATCTTACTTGTAATTCCAGTAAACCCTCAACACCAGGTCAATCTCACAGAGCCGTAAAAACTATCTGCTATTATCAACCCTTTAGTCCAGTTCCTGGCCATGTAGAAACTCTTAGTTTCCAGGGATACTGACAGAACAAAGCAGTACATGGTTACAGAAGTGAATTATTCTAATGTGGTTCTCCAAGGAGGCAGATGGGCTGATACCTGTCACCTGTTCTTTATGTTCAGGAGGAGGGTGAGACTCTAGCCAGGGCTGTCACAGCACTGAACTTCAGCAGGGGAGCTGATATGGCAACCAGAAGAGGCCCTTTGACAGACAACCTGCAGCCGGCACCTACGACGGAGGATGCCCTCTCTCAAGTAATCCTCAAACTGTGTCTCCTCCTCAAGAAACTTTCTAAACCCAAGTGAAATTTTAAAAGCCACCAGGGAACTTTCCTTTCACAGGTTTCCTGAAAACCAACCATCCACACTCCCATTCTCTTGGGCACAATCCAATCCTTACCCATCACGAGATTATAACTGGGAGGCAAAAGTCACTTATTAAAAAGCCATAAAGCTCTTCTTTGAGGACATCACTGGCTTAGAGCTTCAAGGGCTTTCTCCAAGGTGGGCAGAACGGGAGCAGAGGACTGGGACACACTACAAGCTTCAGGGCCATGGGCACATGGAGGGTATTTCGTTTACTCAGGAGAGGAGACACCCACAAGCTAAGTCATCCTCACAGCTGGGACCACCCCGCGCCACTAAGCCCCCAGAGGCTTCCTCAGAATTCCTCAGTGTTCAGCTCTGCCGGATGCTGGCCCATCGCCAGCCTGGAGTGAGTCCTGTCCTCACAGACAAATCCTGTGGCTGCTGAGACACACCCTTCTGCACAGACACCTCCCATTTCATCTGTGTGGGGATCAGGGCCAGAGAAAGGGGGAAAAACCACTACAGTCCTCCAAGGGAAGGAGACCCATGGAAAGCACAGACACTCAGGTCCCCTCACCTTTGAATCCCTCTTGGTCACCAGGGTGTACAAGGTCTTTTTATTCAAATCAAAATGGCTGCAGACGTCCCTGGCAGCTTCCGGACCCTGGGTCACCATGGCAGCCATCAGGCTCAGGCAGGTGCGAGCCAACCTGCACAGGGAACCAGAGGGAATGGGACATGTGAGGAACACAGAAGCACGGAGCCGCCTCACCACAGAGCCCGCTGCAAGCTGGCTGTGTTGTTTGCTACCCCCAAACCAGAAAAAGGAAGGAAGAAGACATGCTCTTTTTTCAAGGGGAAAAAAAAAGCATAAAGATTCAAAATAAGGCTAAAAATTAAAACTAAGTAGGATTAAGAATATAAAACACAAAATATGAAGAAGATGGAAATTTCTCTCTGGAGTAAGTCATCGTGTGATCAACAGACCACAGCTCAGTCCCTGTGACTGCAGGACACAGAGGATGACGTCTTCACAAAGGCCTCTCCGAACGTAAGCTCTTGGCTGTCTTTCCATTCTGCGGTTATCCAGATTCTGTGGTTTTCTCAGCACCTGCTACATGCCAGGCCCTGTTCTAGGTGCTGGGAAGGTGGCATTTTGTAACATAGGCAAGGCCCTGCCACATGCACCTTGGATTCCGGCAGAGGGAGTCAGTCAACAGATACAGCAGCAAGGACAGTAGCTGGCAGGACAAGAGGGACAAGGGGTAAGAGAGGAGTCTGGGACAGCCAGGACTAGTCCACAAAGGAAGGCGGCAGAGACTAGATCAACATGGCCTCGGAAACAACTCAGCTCTCCTTAGGCATAGAGGTAAAGACCAAATGCACTCGCAGAGACTGAATGCAGACCAAACCCAAAAGCGCAAAGGCAGACAGCCTACCTGTAACCTGAGGCATACAGGGACTCACAGATGAGCTTCATGTGGTTGTTCATCAGCTTCTTCACGATGTTGGTTCCCACAGCATGAAAATGTGAAAGGTCACTTGCTGTCCGTAATAATATGGCCTCGAAAACTTGAAATATTAATATCGTCTGCAAAGACAGAAGTGAAACGCTTAGAAATCCTCTCATTTCTTTTCCTCCAGCACATACACGCTCCTTTGCCTTAGCCATAGTTACTTGCAGGCTTAAAGCTTTCAGCATGCAGGATGAGGCTCACCCAGATCCTGAGTCAAAGGTGACACAGGCAGGAAGGTGATAGCTTGGCAGGCTGACCTGCAGGACCCAGCTCTGAAGGTAGCCCTGCTCCCACAGTCTAGCGAAATAAAGAATGGCTTGTTTACAACTACAGAAAACCAAATGAGAGAAGAAAATTATCTTAATGGCTGGATCTCACTGCTTGGGAGATATTCAGGTCTACACCCTTATAGCAATAACCCTGAGATATCAACAGCTACAGAAATATCCCCATGTGCAATCTCTTTGGAATTAGAAAACAATCATCTATTCATTATGCATTGTGAGTCTGTGACACCACGTTTATCTGTTTTCATTTTGTTTAAATAAATCTGAAAATACACTGAAAATACACTGAAACCAAGTGTATTTTGATTAGGAATTTATGATCCTTCCTTCTGGTATCATTCATCAAATGTTAGTAATAAGTGAGAATTTTCCACTAAAATGCTTTCAAAGGTCATGGGGGCAAAAATGAATCTATTCCTACAGCACAGGACGAAGCATCATTTTCTATAAAAAGCTGGTCATGGAAATTTATATCACATTTTTCCTCATCAAACTTAACAGAAGCATGAACTTTTCTTCTCTTCATCAAGCCAGGAAGGAACAACATACTTCACTTTCAGGTCGTTTCTCTCCACTCAGGAGCTGGAAAATTTCGGCACACTCAACAGAAATCTTTATATACCCTTCCACAACATCATACACGTCTTCTCGTGGTAGTTTCTTGGCAGCAGACACAAATGCTTCCAAGCCTGAAATAAGTTATGTTCAAATGTTAACAAAGTCAGTCTCCTTAGAAACAATCACAGCCACCACTGCTACCTGTCTTTCCTGTTCTGTGGCCTTCCCCAGTCCACCTACACAGAAACTACTATGAATGCTACCAACTTAACTGTTTCTCTCCAAAATTCATGTTGAAACCCTAAGCCTGGCCGGGCATGGTGGTTCACGCCTGTAATCCAAGCACTTTGGGAGGTTGAAGTGGGTAGATCTCCTGAGATCAGGAGTTCAAGATCAGCTTGGCCAACATGGTGAAACCCCGTCTCTACTAAAAATACAAAAATTAGCCAGGCATGGTGGCACATACCCGTAGTCCCAGCTACTTGGGAGGCTGAGGCAGGAGAACTGCTCAAACCCAGGAGGCAGAGGCTGCAGTGAGCCAAGATTGTGTCACTGCACTCAAAAAAAAAAAAAAAAAAAAAAAAAAAAAATAGAAAGAAAGAAAGAAACCCTAAGCCCTAACAAGACAATATTTGGGGATAAAGCCTTTAAGGAGATCATTCAGGTTAAATGAGCTCATGAGGGTGAGGTCCTAGTCTAATAGGATTGGTTTTCTTATAAGAGAAGGAGAAGATAGCAGAGAGCTTCCTCTCTGCATGTGGACAGAGGAAAGGCCATGTGGGGACAGAGCAAGAGGGCAGTTGTCTGCAAGCCAGGACGTGCCCTTACCAGGATATGACTAGGCTAACACCTTGATCGTGGATGTGGATGTGGCCTTCAGAACTGTGAGAAAATAAATTTCTCTGGTTTAAGCCACGCAGTGTGTAGTATTTTGTTATGGCCACCCTAGTAGATTAATCCACACAGACATTACAAACACACTTAGACACCATGAAGGCAATAAAGGAATAAGACAAACTGAGAGCGAATGTGACTCCCAGGTTTGACTACTCACTCTGGCAATGACTTACCTGGATCCCCTTCTAGCTTTTGTTCCCTCAACTATAGAATGGGTGTAACAAGAAAAACCATACAGAACATGGCAATGAAACATTACTAAGAGCTTTACTTACATGACATCAGTTCATTCTCACTGCAACCCTCCTCCTTAGGTACCAGTATATTTTTCCCTAGGTACTAGTATTTCACAGATGAGGAGACTGAGGCCCTTGTCCGAAGGTACACAGCTTCTAAGAGACAGAGCCAGGACTCCAATCCAGGCAGTCTGGCTCCAGAGCCCATGTTGCCCCTTCACAAGCTGGACAATTTCTGCCCATGCCATGGAACTGACACCTGCTGCTGTGAGTGCAGTGGCACACAGACTGTCCATGCTGCTCCTGGTCCACGGTCAGCATGTCAAGAGCGTCAGGTGACATCAGTGTTCTTCAAAACCCAAAGCAGGGGAACTCCACTCAAGTATTTCCCCATAAGGCCACCCCAGAAGTTCCCCACTCAAAAATCTCTCAACAGCCTGAGGATTCTACTACCCTTCCTGCAATTAGTACAACCTCTCCTCCCCAACCACTGATCTCTGAATCTGAACCCCCACCATAACCCCACCCTAACAACTGAGAGCCACCTGTGTGCTTGCTGCCCACAGAATTCTCCACCAGAACCTGTTCTACAAAACTGCCTCTCTCTGGCTCCACTCTTTGGCCACACTTCTCAGAACTAGGAAGGCAAGGCATGGCAGTGGGCTGGAAGCCACATGAAAGCATAAGCTAAAGGTGACACATCTTATTGGGGCCTTCATCTCTTCTGGGGGAATGGGGATTTTACTAGAAAAAAACAGAGGAAGGGACTAAATATTTCTATTAAAACACACTTAGTAATTATCAATACAGTAAAATGTAAAAGGCCACGACCTTTAAGAAATACACTATAGTCTTTACAGAAACATGAGAATAGGGTGGCCTGCTTTAGGGCATGCCTGGGCATCCCCAGGGGTCCTTCCTCCTCTGCCTTGGGGCCACAGGCAATGGATCTAATCCCTCTTTGCCAAAATCCTGGTCTGCACCTCTGAAGACCAAACACTTCCTCAACCTCTCTCCAGAAATTTCAGTTTCAAGATCCTTTTGTGTTCAGATCACTCTCTATGTTCCCTTGAAGCATGAGGTTCAGAACAGGGCTTGGCACTGCAGGTGAGCTCCACTAGCTGAGCAGAGAGGACCAACACATCCTTCCTCTTGGACAGCAATTCTGGGTGGTCTCAGATTCAAGCCCTGATGCTGCTAAGCAGGGGCTTTCTGAGATTTTTATTCATCACTTTATTTCTACCCTAGCAAATGGCCTCTACTAATACTTAATGAATACTCAAATATATCATTCTGTGCTAAAGCAAGTATCATCTTCCTAGCTGTGACTAGTAAGTACAGGTATCAAAAGTTTAAAAACAGGCCAGGTGTGGTGGCTCATGCCTATACTCCAGCCCTTTGAGAAGACAAGGTGGGAAGACTGCTTGAGACTGGGAGTTCAAGGCCAGCCTGGATAACATAGTGAGATTCCATCTCTACAAAAAAGTAAAAAAACATAGCTGGGCATGGTGGTGCGTACCTGCAGTCTCAGCTGCTTGGGAGGCTGAGGTGAGAGGACAGTTTAAGCCCAGAAGTTCAAGGCTGCAGTGAGCTATAATCATGCCACTGCACTTCAGCCTGGGCAACAGAGAGCAAGACTCTGTTGGTTAAAAAAAAAAAATCTGTAGGACAAAAATTAGAAGTTGAAGATATGGTGGCGGTTAATTTAATAATGTATTTAACCTGGGAGAAACGCTGTCACTGTTTTATTTTAGAGCGATGCTTCCACATGGCACCACGTTCAATTGCGTTTTTCCCAAAAGAAGTTACTTTCCAAACAATTACAAGTAGTCGTGAAGGGTGGTCACACTTTACAAAAAGTGCAAGTAAATTATAGAGCTGGCTCCATTTCAGCCACCAGACCATTCCTGGTCAACTGACAAGCAGTTGTGGGGGCTTCCAGCAGCTTGTTACAAGCGATCAAGTCAGTGTGAGTGGTGGGGGATGGACGCTATTTAAAACGATGCTGACAGCCCAAGACGTAGCCAACTGTCTCATGAAATGTCCTGAGCTGAGTCAGTAAGGGCTCAATAGTGAAGGACACTTCACTTACTTCCCTGACAACTGCAATAAAGAGGTTTTAGAGCTCGCTGAGGGATGCTGCCTGGGCAAGAGACATGTGTTGCAACATGAAACGGTCCCAACCAAGCAAGTCGGGGCCCTCTCGCCGTCGCTCAGTCCAGGGTAAGTACAGAGCAGTCCTGGACCCCAGTTTTCTGCAAAGCCAGAGGCTTGGCACTGACCCTAGGTGACCCGAAAGCTGCAGAAAGGAGAAGCTGTGCCTGGCACACGGAGGCCGCCTCGCCGGCCCGTGCTACCGGCCCTGCGCCCGCCACCCCGCACTCACCAGGCCCGGGGCCCTGTGGGTCCTTCAGGTGAGCCTTGAACCGCACGCCCGTGAGCTCTTCTTTGCGGGCACGCTTGGCTGCGCCCGCGGAGGAAGCCGCGCCGTCCTGGCCGCCCTGGACCTTCCTCTTGGGGACCCCCATGGCAGAGAGGACGGGAGCGAGACCGAAACGACACACCTGAGGGGACCCGGCAGGAGCACAGGCACAGACAGCAGACGCGCGCCTCAGGCCCACACGTGGGCAGGAAGGGGCGGGGCTGGCGGAAGGGGCGGGGCTCGGGGAAAGGCTAGCGGAAGGGGCGGGCCCGCGTGGCGCGGGGACCGGCGGAAGGGGCGTGGCCTGTGGAAGGGGCGGGCCGGCGGGAAGCCGGAGTCCTGGGTTTGCAGGTGCGTTGGCCGTTTTTGTTGGCTCGGTCACAGCTTTGGGGGGAGCGTACACCCCGCCCGGTTGCGGGGTTTGGGGTCCACTGGGGCGCGCTCCTGATCTCGGCGGCGCTGTCTGGGGTTCTTGGCTGGAAGAACGCCCAGACCTTTCACTCCTGGCCCGGCCGGACCGCGACGACCTGAGCCCCGGCGCGTACGGGCAGCAGTTCTTGACCCGATTCGCCCTGACGGTGTCCCTTGAAGAGCTTGCTTCACACACAACAGGATTTGATACTTTGCCAATTTGAGGCTGGGAAGGTGGATTCGCCTTGGCTAGGTGTCAGACAGGTCCCCCTGTGCAGGTGCCCCTGATTTCGACCCCTAGCTTTTGTCACGGCCCGAACCAGGTCGACTGGTCTGGTAGGATGTCACTGCAGACTGCCCTCCACCCCAGGCTTCCTCAGACTGATTGGCTTTTTGGTGGGGGCGGGGGGACGGAGTCTCGCTCTATCGCCAGGCTGGAGTTCGGTGGCGCGATCTCGGCTCACTGCAGCTGCCGCCTCCCGGGTTCAAGCGATTCTCTGCCTCAACCTCCCTAGCAGCTGGGACTACAGGCGAGCGCCACCACGCCCGGCTAATTTTTTATTTCTAGTAGAGACGGGGTTTCACAATGTTGGCCAGGCTGGTCTCGAACTCCTGACCTCAGGTGATCCGCCTGCCTCAGCCTCCTAAAGTGCTGGGATTACAGGTGAGCCACCGAACCCGGCCTGATGGGCTCTTTGTGCCCTGGAGGGTGGGAGGAGAAGACTAAACGAAGTAACGTCTGTAAAACCCCTTGCTGCACAGCCTAAGGCCTCTACATTAAGTTCCCGTCATTAAAATGGAGACAGCAAAGGCAACCCAATCCTGTCCTTGGGTCTATTATGAACAGCACATGATGCAATATGTGAAAAACCGCTTTGACGTGGAAAAAAGTACAGTGTGTTTTTGGAAGGTGTTATTGACTTGTGAACCGCATTAAATGCTCTGAAATAAAATGAAAGTAAAAATAAGTAAAAACAGGCGTGTACATTTTTTAATATGACTTCATTGATACTTGAGTATGTGTCCAATCATGAACCAGCTCATTAGGTAAGTAACTTGGTGATCACTGCAATTCTCCATCAGGTGGTCCTCTAGTCTAAGAGAATAGTGTTTCATATTCTGTAAGCAGATGTGTTTTGAACATCTGAGGATGTGACCTTTTGTGGACTGTTGGGCTTTCAGAGTTTCTAATAGAAAAAGCGTGTTGTGTTGATACTGAGCCCTCTGTCCTGACAAGATTATTGTGCCTGTGGAGATATCTATGTTGTAGGCAGATCAGAGAGAGGGTGTACCCCCAGCAGATTTGAGCTAATGCAGCAGTATTGAGAGGGGGATATCCTCAAAAAGCCATCTGTAAAAGGCAACACTCATTATTAGTGAAGACAGACTTAATTCTGACTGATTATCCATACTGGTTGTTGGAAATAGATGCTCAGTGCCACAAAGAAAAATTAGCACTGAGACAAAGGATCTTTCAGCAACGCAATTTTTACTTCCTGGACTGCAGGAAGGGTACCCTCGCCAGCCATCATGCCACGAGAGTACAATGAACAAAGGAAAACAAACTTATCCCTTACACATTTGCAATTGTCCTTACTGCTGTGTTTGATCTCTGTTGGTTGGAGCCAGACCTCACAATCTAAACTAAAACCCGACTGGCTAATAACTTAAAACTTTTCTAAACCGGTAGGAGCAATAGAGAGCTGGGACGTGCCTGTGACCACGTCCAGCACAGATATCTTGGTTAAAGTGCAAGGACATAGAATGTACTATGTGCCTGTAAGCCTGGCATGTTTAACAGCTACGTAGGATAGGGCTTAACAAAGTTATTAGCACACTTATTCTTTAACAAGAAAGGAAACTTTAAAGAGGAACTTTTCTACTTCCCACACTGGTCCTCTTCTCGGGTTAGTCGCTAACAGCCAACGTTGTTTTCTGCCATGGTGGTCCCAACTAAAGAGTTAGCAGAGAGAGGTAGGAAACCGTCAAAAGTCCCAAGTTCGGTTTCTGTATGACCTTGGGCAAATTACCATCTCTCTGGGCCAGTCTGCTTTACAAAGAATTAGATAGCAGGAGGAACTTCCCAGCATTACCCAGCTAATAACTGGTGGAGCCAGGACTCACCCAGTGTATCTTAGTCCCAAATTAAAAGCAAAGCAACAGAAGTTGGCAGTGCCAATCACAGCCTTAGCCGGAGATGTATGTGATGGCAAGTGTGACTCAGAAGTGCAGCTGGATGCCTTAGATTAAATGCCATGAACCATTGATGCCGGGTTAACTCTTTGTTCAGATAGGAGGCTCGCCAACCTCTGGAGAGTGACTTGGCTTTCCATATCAAAGCCTTTCATTATTTGCCTCCAGGAGCATTCTGGTTTGTTGGAGACTGCGTGGTACTGCTCCTGGGACTTTCTAAGCTGAGGAAAAACAACCCAAGTGCTTGTATACTTGTTCCCTCTCTTTGAAACTCTTTGCCCGGAGCTCAAGTGGCTCAGATCGTCACTTCACCTGACTCTTCCTGTTTATACCTCACTCTCTGTCTCCTGACCTCTCTTGATTTTCTTTGATTGCCTTTATCATCTACTAGTGATACTAAATATTCATTTGTCAAATTATTTTGCTAAAATGTGCACCAGATAACTACAAAACAAAAGTCCAGTGCTTCACTCCCATGGCTAAAAACACCAGGGTTCATTAAATATTTTTTTGGTAAATAAATGCTTGTAGTTACAAATACCTAGATGCAGGTTTTGAGCTTGGTTAATGTCTGTCTATCCTAAAAGGTAGGTTGATTATTGGAATGCTGTCAAAAAGCCTCAGGATACAGGTTTCTTTTTTTTTTTTTTTTCTTTTTATCTTTTTTTTGAGACAGAGTCTTGCTCTGTTGCCCAGGCTAGAGTGCAGTGGCAGGATCTCAGCTCACTGCAACATCTACCTCCCGGGTTCAAGCAATTCTGCTTCAGCCTCCCAAGTAACTGGGATTACAGGCACCTGCCACCACGCTCGTCTGATTTTTGTATTTTTAGTAGAGGCGGGGTTTCCATCTTGGCCAGGCTGGTCTCGAGCTCCTGACCTTGTGATTCACCCGCCTCGGCCTCCCAAAGTGCGGAGATTATAGGCGTGAGCCACTGCCCAGCCTGGATGCATGTTTCTGAGACTACAAAATGTGAACTGAGCCCTGCATTATGGTGAATTAGACACAGGAAACATTCAACCTCTAGAAGCCAGCCAGTTCATCTCCAGTGGACACATCTCTTATTCACACCTGTTAGCTGTATGTGTTGTTCCTTAAGCATTTTAATTTTATAAGATTGAATTCAAGTTCTGGGAAGAGGTAAAATGACAAGCTCAATCTGAATCCATATCAAGTTCGAATTTATATTAAAGCATGTTTATCATGGATGCTCAGAATGTGAGAAGTACAAATTATTGTACACAAGATGACGTTATTTGTTGGTTTACGCCATATGATTTCATCTAGATAAAAGTTCGCTGATATGATCACATTCCAGAGAGGAGAGGTGTGGAGTTGCTTTCTGTCTTCTCATGTGAGTTTGAATCTCTTTAGTGACGAATGTTTTAGTGTGGCATTTACCAAGATCAGGACAGTTCAAGTATCAGCTTGTTTAACAAGGAAAAGAATGAACCATTATTTCAAAGACAGTCACTATAAACCCCAGTGAAGGGCATAGTGTCCACGAGCTAGAAAAGAGAGGTAAGTCTCTAGCTCCTCCTCAGTTCAAGTCAACAAAACACCAATATCCACCAGTATCTGCTGTGGGCATTACATTATACAACCAGCCGTAATAGACCCCAAAAAAATATAACAGGCTATACCTACTCCCAAGGGACTTGTAGTATCTTTCAAAATATGACGCACCTGATAAATTCCTCAGCCATAAAGTATTTAACCAAGAATCCAAGATGATACGAGATATTGCAAGTCCATGTGAGACTTAAATGAATTATTTGATGGATGGGCACATTATGTTAGTGTAATCCAGGTTACATTGCTATGCACTTCTTACTAAAATTATAGTAAAGCAGAGGAAAAAAAAAAAAAAACCTAAAGCATCAAGCTTATCTTTTTTTTCTTCTCTGAAGCAAAATTGAAGAAGTAGAAAATATTCTCCTCTTGCCTAATATTTAATAAAATGGCCACAAGCATGAAACTAATCTTTTTTGTTGGTTTTTGTTTGTTTGTTTGAGATAGGATCTCACTCTGTCACTCAGGCTGGAGTGCAGTGGCACAATCTTGGCTCATTGCAGCCTTGAGCTCCTGGGCTCAAACCATCCTCCCACTTCAGGCTCCTGAGTACATGTGACCTCAGTTGCATGCCACAACACCCAGCTAGTTTTTGTATTGTAGGAATGGGATTTCATCCTTTTTGACCAGGCTGGTCTCAAATTCCTGAGCTCAAGTGATTTCCCTGCCTCAGCCTCCCAGGTGAGCCACCGCACCTGGCCAGAGAGGCCAATCTTGATAAGAATGATGGCATAGATGAAGTTTGTCTCCTTAAATCTTTCCAAGTCCACTCCACTCACCCACCTCCTCCCCACTGCACCCCTCCCCACAGCACTTTCTTGTTGCCCTCCTCTTCCAAAGTCCCCACTGCTGCAACTTTCCCAGAACTAATCCCAGGAAATGCCTCCTCCAGAATTATTTGTTTTGTTCACCTCCCTCACTAGGCTAAATTCCCCTTCTTGCCCCCGCTTCTTCTCCATAACCTGTTCCCTTACAAAAGTGTTTTTAGCCAGCTATCAGAGAAAAAAGAAATTTGATAAATTCACCTAAGGTGGTTGTAGAATAATAGCAATTTGCAGCCTACCTATGAACGGTTTTCCACTTTAAAAGAGAACTCTAGGAGATCACAACCTCTCAAATGAATTTCTTGTAGTTGTGATCTAGTCATGCTGGTGCTGGGGTGAGGAGGCAGGTCACTGGTCAAGGGAGAAGAAGAGCTTCTAAACTTTGTGCATAAATCTGCCTGTGAATTTCAGCCATCATTCTATATTTTATAATTTGGAGACATGCCTCAATTTTTAAAAATATACTTTCAGATTCATTCTGAGAAATATTTCCCTCAGGAGCGATATGACTCAAAAGTACTACATTGTTGGATTGATGGCCTTATTTTTAAAATAGCAAAATGTCTCCAAAATCGATTTAGAGATTAAAAGGTTTAATTAAAGTAGACCAGTTTAGAGATTAAAAGGTCAAATGACAAATTTCAAAGCTGTGTAGACTGGTCTAATATCTTAATCATTAGACAAATATCTAATAAAAATTTGAACAGCACTGTATTTAAATTAATAAAGTATAAGATAACTTTATACCCACAAACAGGGAGTATCTTTTTAAGTAGATATGGAATGGTCATGAAAATTGGCCACATTCTCAAAAATTCCCAGATATCTCAGCATCATACAGACACCGTATTTGCTGGCCATAAAGGAATAAAATTGAACGTTGATAATAAGAAGATAGGTTGTTTTTATTTTTTTTAAAAGTCCCATAGATCTGGCGATGGATGGGGGTATTTTCTACTAAATAATCCTTGTAAAGCATAAGGAAAATTATGAAAGACTTCAAATGCAACAAGATAAAACCTTTATATAACAAAATCTGTGGGACGTAGTGCTTAACAATAAAATTTATTGCTTTAAATACATGTATTAGAAAGCAAGAAAGATTGAAAACAAATGAACTAATAAAAAATAAATACTTTTTCAGTTAGAAAGATTGAAAACAAATGAACTAATAATAAAAAACAAGAAATTGTTCATATCAAGAAATTGTAAAAGTACAATAGAAACAACCCAAGGAAATTAGAAGGAAAAAGAAACAAAGATAAGGACAAAAATTCGTTACAAAGAGAATGAAAAAAACACTAAAGAATATTCAAAACCCAAAAGCTGGTTTGTTTCTGCTTTTTAGATCAGACAAACAAACGTGTTGCAAGATGAATTGGGAGGATTAAAAGAAAAGATGCAAACACACACACACACACACACACACACACACAGACACACACACTACAGAAGCAAAGGGGAAGGTTAGTGAAGGAACAGTTTAAACTATAAAATAATAAAAAAAACAGCACTTTGGGAGACTGAAGCAGGCGGATCACTTGAGGTCAGAAGTTTGAGACCAGACTGGCCAACATGGCGAAACCCTGTCTCTACTAAGTATACAAAAATTAGCTGGGCGTGGTGGCTCATGCCTATAACCCCAGCAATTCTGGAGGCTGAGGCATGCGAATCACTTGAACCTGGGAGGTGGAGGTTGCAGTGAGCTGGGATCATGCCATTGCACTCCAGCCTGGCTGACAGTGAGACTCTTTCTCAAAATAAATGAATAAAATAATAAAATAATATTATAAATAATTGTCTACCCAAAGCTTTTAACACAAAAAGAAATGGACAAATTTCTGAAAAAAAGGGAAATAACCTCAAAAATGGCTCAAAAAGTACCAGAAGATTTCAATAAATCAATAATCATTAAAGAAACTCATAATCAAACCTTTCTTAGTCTGTTCTGGTTCCTGAAACAAAATACTGTGAACTGGGTAGTTTATAAACAGAAGTCTATTTCTCGCAGTTGTGGAAGCTACAAAGTCCAACATCAATGGTCAGCAGTTTCAGTTCCTGGGGAGGGCTGGTGGCCTGGCTCTTAGAGGGTGCCTTCCTGCTCTGTCCTTATATGGTAGAAGGGGTAAAAGAGCTCCCTTGGGCCTATTTTATAAAGACACTCACTAATTCCATCTGAGGGCTCCACCCTCATGAACTAATCACCTCACAAAAGGCCCTTCACCACCAAGTAATATCACTTTGGGGATGGCATTTCAACATAATGAATTTGAGGGGGACACAAACATTCAAACCATAGGACTTTCCCAAGGTAGAGATGGTTTTTCAGTTAAGCTCTAATTATCTTTTCAGAAACAGATAATTCTCTCACCTTGTGCAGTTTGTTCCATAAAATAAAAAAGAAACTATCCCAACATCTTTTATGAGGCTCATCTAACCTTAAATACAGAACAAGTTAAGGATAATACAAAGTATGAAAATGATGAACTTATTTCAATTATAGATATAAATGTGTGTAAATAGAGTATTAGCTAACTGAATACAAAACTGCACTTGAAAAAAAAACACAAGACATGCAAGGATAATAATATCTTGCTTATATAACTCACCACATTAATAGATGAAAAAGACATTTGAAAAAATACCAGTCTATGATTTTAAAAATTCACATAAAACTGGGAATAGAAGGACTTTCCTTAACGTGGTAAAGATTATATACCAAAAACCTGTAGCAACCATCATGCACAATGGGAAAACTTTCTATGCACTTGAATTATGACTAGGAACAATAGGAAAAACAGGGATGTTCACCATGCTACTATCTATTATGAGAGGTTATGGCTAGTGAAATAAGGCAAGACAAAGAAATAAGAGATAAAACTGTCATTAATTAGAAAATTCAACAGAAATACAAACTAAGTAACAGTTTAGCAAGGTTGTCAGACATAAAAATCAGTTACCAAAATTGGTAGCATTACCTTTACATTAGCAATAGCTAATTTAAATATGTAGGAGAAGCTGCGTGTGGTGACTCATGCCTGTTATCCCAGTGCTTTGGGAGACTGAGGTGGGAGGATCATTTGAGCTCAGGAGCAACATAGTGGGACCTTGTCTCTACAAAAAAAAAAAAAAAAAAAAAATTAAGTAGCTGGGTGTGGTGGTGCACACTAGTCAGGATGCCAAGGTGTGAGGATTGCTTGAGCCCAGAAGACTGAGGTTGCAGTGAGCTGGGTTGCACCACTCCACTTGATCCAGGGCAAGAGAGGGAGACCCTGTCTCAAAAAATAAAATAAAAATAAATAAATATGTGGTAGAAAACGAAACACCATTTAGAAAGAAAAACTCTATAAATTATCCCAGAATTGAACTAAAAAGGACTACACAGCATCTTTAAGGACAAAATTATAAAATAATATTTGGTTAAATAAAGAGACATACTATGTTCATGGAAGAATGTCTTCACATTGTAAAACTTTAATTTTTCCTAAACCATAAACCATTATCATTCCAATAAAAATTAAATTCAAAAAAATAATATATTTTTATGGAAAAACAACAATCCAGGAATAGCTAAGTCAGCTTGACAAGACTAAAAGGGATCTTACCTTATATATGAAGACCTATCTCAAAGTTGATAGTCAGATTAGAATGGCAGTGGCAAAAGAACAGACAAATAGCCCAGTGGAATGGAATACATACCCCAAAACAGACCTACATAATGAAGGTGCAGGTTAACAAATCTGAAACTTCTTTTTACACATCCTGAAATTGAAAAATAAGTAAATGGATAAAGGGTGGTGGGAGCCACGTTTCACACTGTTGGGAAAGGAAGTGACATATAAGCAAGAGGGTAAGGCTAGAATGGAACCTGTGATACTGGATTAGATTTGGAGACAGGAGCATGATTTCATGTTTAGTTTAATATAGGTAGAGATGGATAGATACAGAAATAAGTGTAGATACATATTCTATCTGGGTTTGTACACATGTATATATTTCTGAGCTCTGTCCACTGGTAGGGCCTAGAAGCGGTCACACCCTAGTAACAATGAGCACACTCAATGCCCAGATCTTGGTTTCTAATACCATTATCAAACAAAAAGAACCAGGCTGGGTGTGGTGGTTTACGCCTATAATCCCAACACTTTGGGAGGCCTAGGTGAGTGGACCACCTGAGGTCAGGAGTTCAAGACCAGCCTGGCTAACACAGCAAAAACCCTTCTCTATCAAAAATACAAAAATTAGCTGGGCGTGGTGGCATATGCCTGTAATCCCAGCTATTCAGGAGGCTGAGGCAGGAGAATTGCTTGAACCTAGGAGGTGGAGATCACAGTGAGCCGAGATTGCACCACAGCACTCCAGCCTGGGTGACAGAGTGAGACTCCATCTCAGACAAAAAAAAAAAAAAAAGAAAAAATTAAATAAAAAAATACATAAAAATAAAAAGAACCAGGGCTCCTTAGAGAAATGGCTGATTCTAGGACAGCCATTCTGGGACAGGGAACACGTAGGCTGAGCCTAGAGCATCTTGTAGTACCAGAAAGTAAGAAATGCTTCAAAAACAAAAGAATGGAACTATGTCAAAGAGTCACAGGAACCAAGTTGAAAGAACTCCTAATGGAACTGTTTTGGTGACAAAATGAATAATATAGCATTGGATTATAACCTAGGGTATTAAATAAATATATATAAGTCTATGCTGATATAAAAAATGATGATCACCAGGCATGGTGGCTCATGCCTATAATCCTAGCACCTTGGGAGTCTGAGGCAGGAGGATCACTAGAGCCCAGAAATATGGGTCCAGCCTGGGTAACAGTTTAGCAAGACCCCATCTCTAAAAGAAATAATAATAATGATAGGCTGGGCATGGTGGCTCACGCCTGTAATCCCAGCACTTTGGGAGGCCGAGATGGGAGGATCACCTGAGGCTGGGAGTTCGAGGTCAGTATGACCAACATGGAGAAACCCCCATCTTTACTAAAAATACAAAATTAGCAAGGCATGGTGGTACATGCCTGTAATCCCAGATACTCGGGAAGCAGGAGAATCACTTGAACCTGGGAGGCAGAGGTTGCAATGAGCCAAGACTGTGCCATTGCACTGCAGCCTGGGCAACAAGAGAGAAAATCCGTCTAAAAAGAGAAAAAGAACTAAAAATAATAAAATAAAAATAAACTGATTGTTAAGTAAATAAATGGGGGAGAAGAGATAAACCTTTCTTACAAACGTAATCCAAATAATGTATGTAGATACTTCCTGCTTCAAGAGATGGGGCTTAATTCACATACTCCTGCCCCCTTCCTCAGTGTAGGTTTAGTGACCTACTTCTAAAGACGGGAATATGAAAAGGGAAAAATGGTACCTTTATAATAGAGAAGCATGACAAACACTACCTTATCCAAGGGATCAAAGTTAATGTCATGTATATGCTGTTAGATGTACATAAATCATGTTACTGTTATGTACCCCTGATGTGATGTGATGAAGATGCTTTGCCTCTGTATATCCTTCCCGAAACCCATAATCCCAGCCCAATTGTGAAAACATCAGACAAACTTAAATTGAGGGAGAGTCCAGAAAGTACATGAGCAGTACCCTTTAAAACTGTCAAGGTCATAAAAGCAATGAAGAACTGAAACACTACCACAGACCAGATGTGATGGAAGACATGATGATGAAATGCACAGTTGTACCCCGGAGCAGAAAAAGGCCACTGGGGAAAAACTAGAAAAGCACAAGCAAAATATGGTCTGGCTTTTAGTTCATGGTAACGTCCCAGTGCTGGTTTCTTAGTTAGCAAGTGTACCGTACAACTGAGAAAAATGTAAAACATTAGATGAAACTGGCTGAGAGTATAAGGAATTTTTTCAAATGTTCTGCAAATCTAAAGTCATTTCAAAATGAAAAATGTAGTCAAGGCTGGGCATGGTGACTCATGCCTGTAATCCCAGCACTTTGGGAGGCTGAGGCAGGAGGATGGCTTGAGCCCAGGAGTTCAAGGTTGTAGTGAACTGATCAAGACACTGAACTCTGGCCTGGAGAACAAAGCAAGACTCTGTCTCAAAAAAAAAAAAAAAAAAAAAAAAAAAAAAAAAAAAAAAAAAAAAAAAAAAAAAAAAAAAAAAAAAAAAAAAAAAAAAAAAAAAAAAAAAAAAAAAAAAAAAAAAAAAAAAAAAAAAAAAAAAAAAAAAAAAAAAAAAAAAAAAAAAAAAAGCAAGCACCAAGCTAAAATCAACACGGGACAGGAAATGAGAGCATGGCGTGCAATCTGATTTCAAGGTTGAAGAAATAGTGACATGTCCAGCAGGCACACACACCCCATTAGTAAATATATGTGCTTATTTAAGGATAAAGGAGGGCTGGGCTTGGTGGCTCATGCCTCTAATCCCAGCACTTTTAGAGGCCAATGCGGGTGGATCGTCTGAGGTCAGGAGTTCAAGACTAGCCTGGCCAACATTGTGAAACCCCATCTCTACCAAAAATACAAAAATCAGCTGGGCATGGTGGCATGCACCTATAGCCACAGATACTTGGGAGGCTGAGGCAGGAGAATTGCTTGAACCCAGGAGGCTGAGAGAGACTCTGTTGCACTCCAGCCTGGGAGACAGAGGGAGACTCTGTTTCAAAAAGTAAAAATAAATAAAGAAAAACATTTTTATTTCCATCTATATGTACTTATGTATATATGTAAACCAGAACACAAATACTTAGGTTGTTTGGATATAGCTATTTAATAAACCCAACAGTTCAGATTTGGGTTTGGGTTTGGATTTTGTCCTGGGACACTTGAAAAATTATTGAGACACTAAAAGTGCCATGAACTGAGAAAGGTTGAGAACCTCTGGTCTGTATCTGTAATCAGAGCTCGCTTTTATTAATTCTGAATTCCCTTTGTGAACTTTGATTCATCTTCTTTTCGGTAGCCTTAAGCTTTCTCTTGAGAACAAGCATTTAAAACTCGTAAAGTTTTTGTACATCCATGTTCATAGCAGCATTATTCACAGAGCCAAAAGGTGGGAGCCACCCGTGTCCATCAATGGATGAACAGATACAAAATGTGGTATGTACATACCATGGACTATTTTTCAGTCTTAAAAAGGGATACAATTCTCACAACATTGAAAATACTATGCTAAGTGAAATAAGCTAGGCACAAAAGGAGAAATACTGTATAATTCCACTTATATGAGGTACCTACAGTAGTCAAATTCAGAGAGACAGAAAATGATAGTTGCCAGGGGCCAGGAGAAAGAGGAGTGGAGAGTTAGTATTTAAATGGGTGCAGAGATTCAATTCTGGAAGGTGAAGAGCTCTGGAGATGGATGTTGATGGTGGCTGCACAACCATGTGAACATACTTAATGTTACTGAAATTTACAGTTAAGATGACTAATATGGTAAATTTTACGTTACGTATATTTCACCATAATAAAAATATATTTTTGAAATTCATGGACCATGGTCATAACTCCTAAGACATAAATTAAGATTCCCACCTACAGAGGGCGCCATTGACAGCTCCTAGTAGCATTCAGGGGTTGGGTGTGCGGAACCCACAACTGTCTGAAGCTCCCACCTTTTCCTTCCCCAGCCACCTGCCTGTGCAACAGTCCTCAGCCTTCCCACCAATCTCTCACCCTTCTGAGACTTTTGCTGAGGATTTCATTTGTTTGTTTTTTAAACTGCTGCTGACCAGAGGGAAATAGATGGGGCATATCCACGATTACCCCTCTCTTTTCTTCCTTCTAGGAAAGGCACTAAAGGAGCTAATGTGGTACCTACACACAACAAGATACCATTTAACCTCAGGAAGGAAAGATATTCTGACATATGCTACAACCGGGATGCACCCAAGGTCATGATGTTAAGTGAAATGAGTCAATTAATCCTGTATGGTTCCACTGTACGAGCTACCCAGAGAAGTCAGATCCATAGAAACAGAAGTAGAATGGTGGCTGCCACGGCTGGGGAGAGGTGGGGATGGGGAGTTGGCGTGTAATGGGTGCAGAGCTTCAGTTTAGCAAAATGAAAAGGGTTCTGTGGATACAGGGTGGTGATGGCTGCACAAGAATGCGAATGTACCTAATACCAATGAACTGTACGCTTAAAAATAGTTAAAATGGGCCAGGTGTGGTGGCTCCTACCTATAATTCCAGCACTTTGGGAGGCTGAGGCAGGTAAATCTCTTGAGGTCAGAAGTTCGAGACCAGCCTGGTCAACATGGCGAAACCCCATCTCTACTAAAAATACAAAAATTAACCAGGCCTGGTGGCAGCACCTGTAATCCCAGCTACTCAGGAGGCTGAGGCAGGAGAATCACTTGAACGTGGGAGGTGGAGGCTGCAGTGAGCCCAGATCACGGAACTGCACTCCAGCCTAAGCAACAGAGTAAAACTCTGTTATCAAAAAAAAAAAAAAAAAAAAAGGTTAAAATGGTAAATTTTATGTTACATATATTTTACCACATTGTGTGTGTTGGGGGGGGTGGGGAGTATCAGGTCCTTGAGGACTTGAAGAGCTCAAATCAGATTTGGCTGGGATTTCAGAGGAAATCCAGGCCCCCAAAACTCAGGTATGTCACAGAGGGCTTGGGGACAGGAATGCTGCTGAACAGGGGAAGATGATGAGGGGGTAAGCCTGGCTCGAGTGGGCCAGAGGTGGGGAGGGAAGCGGGTATTCAGAAACCAGGGTTGAGGAGAGTGTCCCTCCAGTTCGCAAGAAGAACACAAAATTCTGGTGGAAAAGCTCATTCCAGTGTCCCACTAGAGCAGTGGATCCCACCCTTTTTGGTACCAAGGACCAGTTTCCTTCTTTTTTTCTCTCTCTCTCTTTTTTTTTTTTTTTTTGAGATGGAGTTTTGCTCTGTCATCCAGGCTGGAGTGCAGTGACACGATCTAGGCTCACTGCAACCTCTGCCTCCTGGGATCAAGCAATTCTCCTCCTTCCTCAGCTGGAGTAGCTAGGACTACACCACCCTGCCCAGCTAATTTTGTATTTTTAGTAGAGACAGGTTTTCCCAATGTAGCCCAGGCTGGTCTGGAATGCCTGACCTCAGGTGATCCACCCACCTCAGCCTCCCAAAGTGCTGGGATTACAGGTGTGAGCCACCATGCCCGACATGGAGACCAATTTTGTGGAAGACAGTTTTTCCAAAGATGGGGACTGGGGAGACGGAGACGGTTTTGGGATGATTCAAGTGCATTCTATTTATTGTGCACTTATTTCTATTATTATTACATTGTGTTATATAATGAAATAATTATGCAACTCACTATTATGTAGAATCAATGGGAGCCCTGAGCTTATTTTCCTGCAACTAGATGGTCTCATCTGGGGTGATGGGAGACAGTGACAGATTATCGGGCATTAAATCCTTTTTTTTTGAGACGGAGTTTCACACTGTCACCCAGGCTGGAATGCAGTGGCGTGATCTCGGCTCACTGCAACCTCCGCTTCCTGGGTTCAAGCAATTCTGCGTCAGCCTCCCGAGTAGCTGGGATTACAGGCATGCACCACCACGCTCGGCTAATTTTTTTTGTGTTTTTAATAGAGACCAGGTTTCACCACATTGGGCAGGCTGGTCTCAAATTCCTGACCTTGTGATCCGCCTGCCTTGGCCTCCCAAAGTGCTGGGATTATAGATGTGAGCCACTACGTCCAGCCTAGAGTCTTGTAAGGAGCGAGCAACCTAGATCCCTTGCATGCACAGTTCACAATAGGGTTCACACTCCTATGAGACTCTACTGCTACCGCTGATCTGACAGGAGGTGGAGGCCAGGCAGTCAAGTGAGCTATGGGGAGCGTCTGTAAATACAAATGAAGTTTCTCTCACTTCTGTCACCAGTATGGTCCATGGCCCAGGATTGGGGACCCCTACACTAGAAGATCAGGGCTGCTGTCACTCAGAGGAACAAGTTGGAAGCTGTTGAAACCAGTACCTTCCTGCCTCCCTTGATGGGGAAAAGGTGCCTGCTCCCTCCAGGCTGGAAGCCATGGTATACTCCAGAAACTGAGTGTGCCACTTAGAACACTTGGGAATTCCCACACTGAAAAATTCCCATGATGGGTTTTGTTTTGTTTTGTTTTGTTTTGTTTTGTTTTGTTTTGTTTTGTTTTGTTTGAGACAGAGTCTTGCTCTGTCACCCAAGCTGGAGTGCAATGGCACCATTTCCACTCACTGCAATCTCCACCTCCCGGGTTCAAGCGATTCTCCTTCCTCAGCCTCCCAAGTAGCTGGGACTACAGGCATGTGCCACCACTCATGGCTAATTTTTGTATTTTTTTGCACAGACGAGGTTTCCCAATGTTGGCCAGGCTGGTGTTGAACTCTTGATCTCAAGATTCTCCCACCTTGGCCTAAAAGTGTTGGGATTATAGGTGTGAGTCACTGCACTCAGCCTTGAAAATTTCCCATGAATCCGAATTCATTCATTCACAAGGCTTTGAAAACCTCCAAGAGTTTGCACGTGCTGCATTCTTCTTTTACAAAGACAATGAATCATGTATAAACAAATTGCATATGCAAAAGATAAGTGAGAATATATATTTAAGAAAACATTCAGGAATGAAAAGAATCAGTATAGATTTAGTCTGATATTTTGAAATCCTACATCTACTTTAAATAGGCTATGGGGTTTTAGAGCCAACATGGACTTTAGCATTCAATCTTTTCATTTTGTGGCTGTGAAAAAGTGAGTCAGGGAGGTCAAGTGCCTCTGTGGATCTCTGTCTCAATGGCAGAGCTGGGACTTGACCAGAGGTCTCCTAAATGGCTGTTTGAATACAAGTTGACACTCTTGGATGAAATGCCTTTGACCTTGGATGGACTGTCAGTACAGACATCAGTTGACTGCTGTGCACATATTCTTAAAGACCTCCTTCTAGCTGGGTGCGGTGTCTCATGCCTGTAATCTCAGCACTTTGGGAGGATGAAGCTGGGCGATCACAAGGCCAGGAGTTCGAGACCAACCTGACCAACATGGTGAAACACCGGCTCTACTAAAAATACGAAAATTAGCTGAGTGTGGTGGTGTGCGCCTGTAATCCCAGCTACTTGGGAGGCTGAGGCAGGAGAATCACTTGAACTCAGAAGGCAGAGGTTGTAGTGAGCCGAGATCGCACCACTGCACTCCAGCCTGGGCAACATAGCGAGACTCCATCTCAGAAAACAAAACAAAACAAAACAAAAAGACAAAAAAAAACCTCCATCTGCAGACTTTGGGGCCAAACCTTCCCACTTTCTAGTGCACTGTGGCTTTTGCGGTCCGCACCAAGCAGGCTCCTTGCTATTGATGCGGCTCTGCGGTGCCAGCTCTAGAAACAAACCATTTGTTACTTTCTAAAAAAAGCCTTTAACTCCAGACGACATTCGGCCTCTCTCTCCTAAGCTGAAAGATTCGTTTCTTTGAGGTTTCCAAATGGTAGCTTATGTCAGCCCATTTGTTGGAAGCCAGAAACCTCACCTCGATGGCCCAAGTGAGAGGACACGACTCAAGGTTGCAGTGTGAGTGCGAAGCACATAAACATCTCCCATAATAGGCTTGGAGGCAGGGCGCGGTGGCTCAAGCCTGTAATCCCGGCACTCTGGGAGACCAAGGCGGGTGGATCACCTGAGGTCATGAGTTCAAGACTAGCCTGGCCAACATGGTGAAGTCCTGTCTCTACTAAAAATAACGCAAACTTAGCTGGGTGTGGTGGTGCACACCTGTGATCCCAGCTACTCAGGAGGCTGAGGCAGGAGAATCACTTCAACCCGGGAGGCAGAGGTTGCAGTGAGCCAAGATTGTGCCACTGCACTCCAGCCTGGGCAACAGAGCAAGACTCCGCCTAATGAAAAAAAAAAAAAAAGGCTTGGATATGGCAGAGGTTGGGAGAAAAGTAGCTAGGATCTCAAGGAAGAAGGAAAACAGAGACGAAATGTGGAGCTGAAAAGAAGGTGCAGGAATTGCTTTAAAAGAAAACGAAGAGGCAGGAAGAAAGACCTGTAATTTACGACGTCCTGTAAAGCCTGCCTCTTGCACACATGGAATGAATGCTGTGACTACAGAGGTACTTTTCAAATATATACAAGAAGGAGAAAGATTGCCCAATGGTGCCATCGCTTAGAAAAGAAACCTTTTATTTTACCTCCACCTAATTGCTGTGTCTTTGCATGTAAGAGGGCTTCAAGTCTTGGCTTGGATGGTCTGCATGACTTTGTGCCCTCAGTATCCCCATCCGAGAAATGAAGATTCCTGTGGTACCTGGGCCAGCTTCATATGACCTGAGCAATCTCTCAGGGCCCTGTGCTCAAAGCATTAAGCTATGCCTGGTTTAATGCTCTGCTATCATCATCCTGGAATTCTTAATAATTTTTGAACAAGGAGCCCCACCTTTTCATTTTGCACTGGACCAGTAAATGACGTAGTTAGTCCTAGTTACTACCTATCTCAAAGGGTTGCTGTGAGTATTAATATTTTGGAAACACTTTATCATTTGGCTCACGGTTCATCATTCACTTTAATTCCAGCTCCCATAACTGTGCTGAATTACCAAGTGGCTACGGCTGTTTTTATTATTCAAATTCCATCATAGTAGAAAGCATTTAAAGAAAACTGCCTTGGTGGAAAAGATGATTTCTCTCCAGACCCCAGATTGATTTCACAAGGTTCAGCCCTCTTTGAAGCATATATTCCTTTCCCCACTTTTCTGTCCTATGAGTTGTTACAGTGCCTCAGAGTTTAGGTATTTGACCCACAAAGTTCTCAGAAAAGTGTGGGGTCCAAAGAGAAAGGTAACTCAGCAATTTAGTTTTCTTGCAGGATTCCAAAATTCTTAAAGAGATACGATTAGGACCAAAATCTTCTGATTTAATGGCAAGGGGCTAAGGGACAAAGCAGAGGGAAGCCAGGGCGATGTCCTTCAGACTCCTCTCATAGCCCACGACTGCCTGGTCACATTGTGCTGTCCATCTGCCTCCTAAACATCTTTCCATTGTGGCCTCTTCTCCCCTTCTCTCTGGGTGTGCACCAAGCACGTCAGCCCAAGCACAGCCACACACCCCTGACTACTGCACAGCCTCCCTCACCACAGCCATCTCCACAGACCCACTTTTTTTTTTTTTTTTTTTTTTTTTGAGATGGAGTCTCCCTCTGTCTCGCCCAGGCTGGAGTACAGTGGCGCTATCTCAGCTGACTGCAGCCTCTGCCTCCTGGGTTCAAGCGATTCTCTTGTCTCAGCCTCCCAAGTAGCTGGGACTACAGGCATGCGCCACCACACCCAGCTAATTTTGTATTTTTAGTAGAGACAGGGTTTCCCATGCTAGCCAGGCTGGTCTTGAACTTCTGACCTTAGGGATCCACCCGCCTCAGCCTACAGGGGTGAGCCACCACACCCAGTCAGCACAGACCCACTTTTGTTGTTGTTGTTGTTTGATTTTTAAAAATAGTTTTATTGAGATATAATTCACATATCATCCTATTCACCCATTTAAAGTGTGCCACTCAAAGGTTTTGGGTATATGACATTATTCATTTTTTAAAGCTGTGCTAAATACATGTAAAATACAATTTGCCGTTTTAACCATTTTAAGGGTATAATTCAGTGGCAGTAATTGCATTCAAAATGTTGTACAATCATCACCATTATTTCCAGAACTTTTTCATCCTCCAAATAAAAACTCAGTACCCATTAAGAAATAATTCTCCATCTCTCTCCCCTCGGCTCCTGGTAACCTCAATTCTACTTTCTTTTTCTATAAATTTTCCTATTCTAGATATTTCATATAAGTGAAATCATGGGACATTTGTCCTTTTGTGTCCAGTTTACTTCACTTAGCATAATGTCTTCAAGGTTCATCCATGTTTTAGCATGTATCAGAACTCCATTCCCCTTTATGATTGACTGACATTCTTTTTTTCTCTCTCTCTCTCTTTTTGAGACAAGGAAGGTCTTGATCTCTCACCCAGCACCGAGGCTGGAGTGCAGTGATGCAGTCTCAGCTCACTGCAACCTCTGCCTCCCTGGTTCAAGCAATTCTCCTGTCTCAGCCTCCTGAGTAGCTAGGACTGCAGGCACACACGACCACACATGGCTAATTTTTGAATTATTAGTAGAGACGGGGTTTTGCCATGTTGGCCAGGCTGGTCTCAAACTCCTCACCTCAAGTGATTCGCCTGCCTTGGCCTCCCAAATTGCTGGGACTACAGGCATGAGCCACTGCACCCAGCAACATTCCATATTTCGTTTATGCATTCATCCATTGAGGTTGCTTCCATCTGATGGCTCTTCTAAATAATGCTGCAAGGAATATTGGTGCACAAGTATCTGCTTGAGTCTCTGCTTTCAGTTATTCGGTGTATGTACTTCCAGGACCTGCTTTGACTCCTTCAGTCCATTCGCACTCAGCAGTTGAGAGTGTCTTTTTACCAACACACATCCAATCACATCACTTTTGTACTTAAAGTTCTTTACTGGCTTAAGATAAAAGATGGAAGTGCTCACCAAGGATTTAGGATCATGATGGAAATGCTCACCAAAGTCTCCAGGGCCCTGAGCTCTGTCCTGCCGACCCCCAAGTGCCCTGGCTCTTCCCTTGGCTCTGCTCCAGCTGTCTAGACTTTTCCCCATCCTTCGAGACAGCCGTGATCCTTTTGGGTTTCAACACGCTGGTCCCTTTTTCTAAAATGTTCACCATCCCCCAGCACCCGGGTTTTGCCAGTTTCTGCTTGGCCGACTCATCCTATCTTTCTCATCCATCTTGCCTTAAATATGCTCTGAACATCTCCCTTCCTCCCTCGGGCTCAGCTCCCCCATTAACGGCTTCTGCTCCCATGGTTCCTGTCTTTCGTGACTGTCTGTTCACAGGGCATTATTGTCCAATGTCTGTCTTCTCTGCTGTAATAGCAACTGTATGCATTCATCCACTAGATTTGCTTCCATCTTTTTGCCATCATAAATAATGCTGCAATGAATATTGGTGTGCAAGTATCAGTTTGAGTCTCTGCTTTACCAGATGAGAAAGCCTGGGGATGCTGTCGCAGTCAGTAACAGTGCCCTCTTAGACATTTGGAAGCCAGTGCAGACCCACAGGGCAGTGCTGCCCACTCCCAGGACTCGGGGAGCGTGGTTGCTTCCCTGTACCAACACTGCCAGTCACTAGCGCAGAACCTGGCACACGCTGATACCAACTCATGTCTAAACTGGATGAATGAACAGATAGAATGGAAAGTACAGGAGGGACCTGAGTTTTGGACAAATGTTACTTATCCTGTGGTTCCTAAGTGCTGGGCATCCTTACCCACACCCCCAGCCTCAGTTTCCCTAACCTAGAGAGCACACACTAATATTTGTGTTCAAAGGATATTGTGGAGGTTGAGTTTTTATTTAATATTTTAATGTAGATTTTAAAAATCATTATGCCGGCAGACTGGGCCTCACTTGATAAACAATGATATTTAGCATTTAACACATCTTTCCCCAGGCTGGAAGAAGGGGCCGAGATCCCAGCCCCTGCTGGAGCACTGGGTGGTACCTAATGCCATCCACCCTTCCGGGATCTTTGCGGTCCGCCTCTGAGAGGGTCCCACGGGGGCCCTCAGGCGCATTTACTTTCTCCAGGCCTCCCAGCCACACTCTGAGGCGTTGGCATCTCTGGAGCCCGCCAGGCAGTGCGTCCGGCCCCGCCCTGGGCCTCATTATCTACGTTTCCGCGTCACGCCCGCCGCGAACTTGGCAGGTCCTCCCGCGGTGTTCGGGAACACTGTGTGCCTAGCGCCAGCCCGCCCGCCCGGCCTTCCTCCTGCCCGGCCTTTCTCCCTCCCTCCGGCCCCGCGCAGTTCGTGGGGTTTGGGTCGCCGGGCCCCAGGTGCCCGCACCCGGCACTTGTCCTCGATACCGTTGAGTTGGAGCCACGCAGGCCACTGGCTGGGCATCAAAACGTGGGTCATCCGGCGCACAGTCTAGAGATTCAGAAAGATGCTGTGGCCCACTTTAAAACAAAGCCCAATTATTAGCGGTCGGCGGCTGTTTGCGCCGGTCCAGTGTCAGATCCCCCAGTGCTGCGGACAACTAGTACCCAAGGCAAGCCGAGCCGGAGCAAAAGAGCCCGGCTCCGGAGCCATCTGACTGGTTTTGAGACCTCCAGCTCGTCGCCGTCCTGGCTGCGAGAGCTTGGGCACCGCGCCGCGGCTCAGTCTCCGCTTCTGTGAAATGGCGATAACTGCGCGTGCTGGGTGACTGCACGTGGCGCGCGGCGGGTGGCGGGGATGGTAGCATTGCGATCCCACGCCTCCAGGACCCCACCTTCCCGCGGCCCCAGATCGGCCCCGCCCCGGGGGCGCCCCAGCTGCACGCGCGGCGCTGGCTCCAAAGTGCGTCACGGGCACCGGCCGCGCTCCTTCTGCCGCCAGGGCGAGGCTGGCACCGGGCCAGCGCGGGCAGGGCCACGGGTGCCCGGCTGTCTCCCGGGCGTGGAAGGCGCTCAAGGTGCGCGGCCTGGGACGCGCTACCGGGGGCGCCCTCCGCGGCGGGCAACGCGCCAGGGACCGGCCAGGACAGCGGCGGGGCGCGCGAAGGCTGCGCTTTCCCTACGGCCCCCCTCGTTTCCTCTCGCACGGCGGCAGGGAATATTTCCTCTCGGGGAAACTACGCGGATCCTTTTCGGGGCTCCTCGCCCCGCCCCAGTTCTCCGCCCCCTCCCCTTTGCTGGGGCGCTTGGGCTGGCCCGCGCAGGGGAGGAGGCTCGGGCAGCCTGGGCAGGGAGGCGGCGGGGGGCCGCGGAGCCGCTGGCCATAGATTCGCCACACCATGTGACGCCGTCCTTAGCCCTGCGACCCCCCGCGCGTCCCCGGCCTGGGCCCGCGCCCCGCCGCGCCGCGCACCATGCTCCTGCCTGGACCCGCGCGCCCGCCGCCCGCGCCCCAGCCCACTCAGCATCCCGGCCTCCGCAGGCAGGTAGAGCCGCCGGGGCAGCTCCTGCGCCTCTTCTACTGCACTGTGCTGGTCTGCTCCAAAGAGATCTCAGCGCTCACCGACTTCTCTGGTAAGAGCGCCCTCCCTGGCTGTGCGCCCCCGGCACCGCGCAGCGCCCAGGTGAGCCCTCGCCTGGGGGCAGCCGCCCCTGCGGGGACTGCCCGGTAGGATTAAAGTTGAGGCGTGCTTACAGACACTTGTCTGGTGTGAGCCCTTGGCATATAGGTAGCTGAGAGTCAAGTGGCGACAGGGACTGCCACTTCCAAGAAGGAAGGGTGTGTAACGTAGAGTTTCTCGCCCTGCTGTTGACCTCGTCAATTTCCTAGCATTGGGGACCCGGTCCTCATCCAAGCCCGTTCTCTAGAGGCTCCTTAAACTGAGCCCTGTGCCGCGCCCAGCGCCGTAAAATACACGTGTTGTGGTCGGAGGCGTTGCACTGGGTTTGCCACTCGCGTCGCCCGTTTGCCCATGTAAGGAGACTAACCCAGGGGACCCCTGACCTCAAGTGCATATTGGCAAGTAGGAAGGGAAGACGGCGGGGACTGGAGGTCTGGTGGAAAGCCAGTGAGGGATGAGGAGACACTTAGATAACAGAGAGGAGTCTCTCTGTCAAAGTGCACCGGCGTCCTTCCTCTCCAATTCCAGTTTCCCGCTCCTGAGTAAACTAGGAGGCTTTTCTTTTCGGAAACGGTGACCCAGGCTCCGGCAGCAGATATCAGATAGTTCTAAGCTTATGTGTGTGACTGACGCCCCAAAGTGAAAGGGATTTCTAGGTTGACGATATCCATAGGAGTACATGCTTATGTTAGCGCTGCAATTGCTTAAGGTAACACGTCCTTGCAGCTGAAACAGACTTGGATCTCCCTCTGGCAAGGCTGGAAGCCTTCAGCCTTCCCCAGCCCAGCTCAGGAAGCAGCTCTGAGGCCCACAGTCCTCCTTCTCCAGGGATCTTCTGCCAAGTTCAGGCTTTGCACAACCAGTTCCTATTGGGTCCTGCAGTGCAGGGTCTTTTGCAAGATAATCGTGGTAATCTGAGTCCCCCTCAGTCCTGTTTGTGCAGTAGACTAGTACACGGCAAAGAACAAGGGCAAGCCAGAAGTTGAGTTGGGTTTCTAGTTTACTTAACAGAGAATGTCATTGTTAGTGGAGAGCCCTTAGGTCAGAGGTTCTTTGCTTTGAATATGTAATATCAAGGCAGTATTCCTGCCTAGCAAAGGAAGCCAAGATATGCCTATTTGGCAAGCCACCCATGGCCCTTAAAATCAAGCATCCCAGGATCAGAACTCTGTGGTAAGTGTTCTGGGGAAATGCATCAGGCTTTTCAAGTACTATTAACCTTTTGTGTGTGTGTGTGCTAGAACTTTCGTGGCTGCTAGAAAAGCTCTGTATTAGCTGACTTGAGCTATGGAAAGCAGTTCTAAGATCAGCCACCATCTAGCTCTGATTTCTAAGGAAAGAACAGAAAACTGACAAGCGTTTCTGTGTGTGTGATGTCATTGCAACAGAACAAATATTGCTTTAGGCAAATTCCAGTGTAACCATTACATTGTTTTCACAGATTATAGACACTTGAGTTTTGTTGCTTTAGGGAAGCAATTGCAATATTTGTAACAGTCTATAGATTACCACCCAAGTTTGGAATTGTCTGTATCTAGCCACTGTTATATACAGTGGAGTTGAACTATCAAACAGGGAGGCTATATCCTCAGTAAAATGAATGATTGGATACATGTTATTCTAAACAGTATAAACCATAAAAGGCATTTCCTTCTGCTTTCCCTGCGAACTTGAGTTCCAGGGTTTCAAACTCTCTGAGCCAGCAGTAGGTGGTGATATTACTACCTACAACCAGCTCCCATTTTTTCTCTCATCAGTGATGTTCTCTGGAGATCTGAAGATTAGGGAGAATGTGTCAGGAAGCCTTTTGGGGAGAAGAAAAGAAATATAATGTCCTCCCAAACCACTGATGTACTTAAATTTAAACATTAATTCTATACCGTGTGAGGTTGGGGAAATATTAGAAAAATCTCAGGGAGAAAGAAAGATTGTTTACCAAAGTTAGCTCATTTGACTTGAAATTTAACCTAAAGGTTTTAGGGAACCGCCCCCAAATTCCTAAGCTCCAAAGATGGCCATCTGATTGTTTGGTTCAGTGTTTTAGCTGACGTGAACCCCCTGTGGCCTCAAAACTTGCTGCCTGTGTTCCTGGGACAGTTGGTCCTGTTCCTTTTTATGAACTTGAAGGAGCGCATAGAAACCAAATCTGAGGCCTGGAAAGAGGCAGTGGATCCTCCCCCGCAGAGCCTGATCACAAATAACCAGGGCTAGAGAAAAGTGTTTGACGATGCAGGTACTTGCCTGTTTTTCTAAACAAGGGGAACATCAAAAACTAGCAGAGGATAGAGGAAACTTGGGACCCCTCTGCCTTGTAAAGGAGGAGGGAGAATGGTGTATCCATGTGAAAGAAAGTGCCAGAATGTCAGGGGTCCCAACCATTGTCTGTACAATATAACCCCTCCTCTCCCCCCAGGAAATTAGCAGTGCAGAGTTTTGGAAAGTTCCTTAAGCCTTTCTCTTCTTTGCAGCTCTTCCTTGAGCCTTTTCCTGGGGCTGTCAGCTGGTGTAGTTTTCCTGGGTCATTGATTTTTTTGCCCTTGGGGATTCCAACATCGATCTCACTCTTAATAAGCCAGAGGCGGCATCGTGGTCCCCTCCTCCTCCCCCTCCATGCTCGTGACTTGTTCTAATCACCTCCAAGCCTGCTGGTAAACAGGCTCCCCAAACACCCCCTTCTCTCTCATCCCCCAAAATTTTGAGATGCTGCCAGCGGCCACTGGAAGGCTATCATCACTGCATTAAAAATGAATCCCAGCGAAGGCAAGAGAAGTTCATGCAAAATTAGTGCCTCTGATCCTTAATCTCATACTCAAATGTGCTTGGCTTTCATCCACTTTCCTCTTTGGGATGGAGTTCTGTTCATTTGACTGCATTCTCAAATTGAGGATTTGGCTTGAGATGTCCAAACTCATCATAGACTTAAAAAACAAAACAAACTCCAGAAATATAATGCCATGCCCATTGTCTTTGGTCAGAGAATGAGACAGGGAGCTGGAGCTTGAGGATGAGTGCTGAGAGGAGGAAGGGGTGCCCTCTTGGGTAGCAGCCATAAAAAGCAAGGGATTCTATACATTTTTGCCTCACTTTAAAGAGTGGTGTTTCAGTTCTTCTCTTGTATTTAGTTTGTGATGGTCCCATAGTACTCGCTGATTTATTTATTTATTTTTAATTTTCGGGGGGTTCTTTTAATTTGTGTTGTTTCTCTGCTGAAGGAAAGCTGGGTCTTCTCTTTCCTTCCTACTTTTCTTTCTCTCCTTTTCCTTTTCCTTTTTTTTTTTTTTTTCTTTTTGAGGCAAAGTCTCACTCTGTCGCCCAGGCAAGAGTGCAGTGGTGCAATTTCTGCTGTCACCGCTGCCTCCTGGGTTTAAGCGATTCTCCTGCCTCAGCCTCCCAAGTAGATGGAATTACGGGAACCCACCACCACGCCAGCCAATTCTTGTATTTTTAGTAGAGACAAGATTTTGCCATTTTGGCCAGGCTGGTCTTGAACTCCTGACCTCAAGTGATCCACCCACCTTGGCCTCCCAAAGCAAGTGCTGGGATTACAGGCATGAGCCACTGCACCCAGCCTCTCCTTTTCTTTTTCTTTCTTTTTCTCCAAGAAGTTCAAAGTGATTGATGGGCTTATAGGTAGAGATGTGGAGGAATGAAGGGTAGGAAAGGGTAGAAAATTGTCCTAGTTCCCACTTGAATTCCTGGGGAACTCCTGCCCTTAGACAAAGTAGACGTGACCGTATGTCTCCACATTTGCTTTTGCCCTAGGGCACATAGTGGCAAATGTAAGGAGGAGGAGGGACAGGGGATGGGAAACAAGGAGAGTGCAGCAGCCTTCAAGGGCTTCCTTGTACCCAAATGTCCCCAGACCTCAAAGAAAGGTCACTGTATAATAGGAGTGTCATTGTTGTTTTTTAATGGAGTCATGCTCTGCTGCCCAGGCCAGAGTGCAGTGGCTATTCACGGGTGCAGTTATACTGCACTGCAGCCTTGAACTCCTGACCTTAAGTGATCCTCCTGCCTCAGCCTCCTGAGTCACTGAGATTACAGGTGTGCACCACCCCACCTGGCCTGGGCCAGTATTCCAGTCCCTTGGTATATAGTCATTGGTAGCGCAAGTGAGCATTCAGTGGTACTTGGTACCAGATTGTATTAGTTTGCTAGGGCTGCCATAACAATGTACTACAGACTGGCTGGCTTACACAAGGAACGTTTATTTTATCACAGTTCTGGAGGCTAGAAGTTCAAGATCAAGGTCTTGGCAGAGTTGGTTTCTTCTGTGGCCTGTCTCCTTGGCTTGTAAATAGCATCTCCCTGCTGTATTTTCATGTGGTCTTCCCTCCACGTGTGTCTGTGTCCTAACCGCCTCTTCTTACAAGGACATCGGTCATATTGGACTAGACTCATTCAACGATCTCATGTTAATGTAGTCACCTATTTAAAGGCCCTATCTCCAAATACTGTCATAATTCTGAAGTATTGGGGATTAGGATTCCAACATATGAATTTTAGTGGGATGCAGTTCACTTTGGGAGGCCAAGGTGGGTGGATCACTTGAGATCAGGAGTTCAAGACCAGCCTGGCCAAAATGATGAAACCCTGTCTCTACTAAAAACACAAAAATTAGCTGGTGTGGTGGTGGGTGCCCCTAATCCCAGCTACTTGGGAGGCTGAGGCAGGAGAATCACTTAAATCTGGGAGCCAAAAACATTTGCAGCCCAATAAATAAACCTGACTAGTAGCTCTTTATTTCATTGGCCAGGACTTCCAGGGTATAGAAATATGGTAATTCAATTGATCTTGGGAGCCTCGAGGTGGGAACTCAGTATTGATGGACACAGTTGTTCATTTTGGAGAGGCCGAACCTTGTTTGCTTTCAGATAAGCATTGGATCTCAGCCCTGGCAGCACAATAAAGTCACCTGGGAAGACCAAAAAAGAAAAAAAAACTATGGACATTCAGGCTGTACCCCAAGACTTCTGATGTAATTGGCCCTGCTCACTGATCACTTTTTGAAAACTCCCCAGGCAATTCTAATGTGCAGCTAGAGTTGAGGACCACACCTCTGGAGTTCAGAGGGGAGGGTGACTTCCTGCCCATCCATCAGTTCATCCATGGGCACAGACTGTGGCTGGGTGTCCCCTTCACCCCCTACCCTAGGGCTCATTACCAGGAAGACTAGAACTGTACCTCCCCAGCATGTCAGCACCTCCCAACACAGACACCTGTGCACGCACACCCACACAAACACACACATGCACACACCCTTCCCTCTGCATTTTGTTATGCCTCAGTCACATCATCCTTTTTATTCAAGACTTATCTTTAAAAAAAGTTATGGAGTGAAAAGCCAACTCGTAACTAAAGAAAAACAAAACCAGTGACCGAAGGAGTTGTCTAGAGGCCACAGAAGAAGAGAGATGAATAGCCAGTGTCTGAATCTGCTCATCTGTTTCCATGGAAAGTGACTACATCTGAAAAGTTTTCTGCCAGCTCTTTTGGTGGCAGAGACGAGTCTCGGCTTGCAAGTGGTCCCTGTTATTGATGGTTTTGGTCTCCCAGGTGCTTTATTGGAAAGGGCAGCCTAGCAGCAGTTTCAGGGAAGAAACAGAAAGGAAGAGGGTAAAAGTTAATTGAGCTTAGTTTTATCTGAGTTCATCCTCAGAGCAACTCTATGAGTCCTGATCTATGAGATCAGGACTGGTCTCATTTGCAGATGAGAACTCAACCTCAGAGAAGGTAATGAACTTGCCCAAGACCACCCAGCTAGGGACCAGAGCTGAAGCAGGCTCCAGCACCAAGGCTGGCTGGAGCACAAGGATGGGGCCAGGCTGGGGACTTCACCTGCAAGGGCGTTGGGGATAGGAAAGAGCAAGGTGCTACAATTTGCCTAACCTTTCTTGATAGTTCACGCGGTGATCACTGCTGTTTCAGGTGCGTTTGGAATAGACTGACCTTTTCCTACCCTTACCTCAGCATCATTTCATCACAGTCCTTCCAAGGTGAGTGCACTCACAAAGTGGTCCAGTGGGGTAGGAGAAAAATGTTAGAGCTTCTGTTCTTGCCTATTGGCTTTTCCATCTGAACAATAAAAAGAGTTAGGTTTTGCTTATAATTAACATGAAATTGACAGAACAACATGTAATTTATAAATAAGTGTGCATGTATTGGTGGTGTGTTCTCAAAATGTTTTTGCTGATGGAGTTCATGATGTTTTCTATAATACTTTCTGCCAGTAATCATTATTATTTTTAAAAACTTTTATTTTAGGTTTAGGGGTACATGGGAAAGTTACGTAGATGAGCTCAGAGTTAAAAATTTGGAGGTCACTGATCTTCATAGCCATCTTGTTGGCTTAGCACCTTTAAATTTTTTAGAAAGGGCAGGGCACGGTGGCTCATGCGTGTAATCTCAGCACTTTGGGAGGCTGAGACAGGTGGATCACCTGAGGTCTGAAGTTCGAGACCAGCCTGGCCAACATGGTGAAACTTCGTCTCTAGTAAAACTACAAAAAACTTAGTTGGGTGTCGTGGCAGGCACCTGTAATCCCAGCTGCTCGGGAGACTGAGGCATGAGAATCACTTGAACCTGGGAGGTGGAGGTTGCGGTGAGCTGAAATCACTCACTGTACTCCAGTCTGGGCAGCAGAATGAAAACTCTGTCTCAAGAAAAAAAATTTTTTTTCAAAAGGCACCAATTTGAGGGTAATGTACAGAGAGAGAACAATTGCTCCCTTGTTACCCACCCTATTGTCTGACTTGCCTACTGCTCTCCCCAGCTGCACAACTGCTAATAAAATTTAGAGGTCACATTTGAACCCAGAACCTATCAGGTTTTAAATATCCACACTGATGGCCGGGCATTGTGGCTCATGCCTGTAATCCCAATACTTTGGGAGGCCAAGGCAGGTGGATCATTTGAGGTCAGGAGTTCGAGACCAGCCTAGCCAAAATGGTGAAACCCGTCCCTACTAAAAATACAAAAATTAGCCGGGCATAGTGGCATACACCTGTAATCCCAGCTACTCAGGAGGCTGAGGCAAGAGAATCACTTGAACCCAGGAGGCGGAGGTTGCAGTGAGCCAAGATTGCACCACCGCACTCCAGCCTGGGCAACAGAGCAAGACCTTGTCAAAAAAAAAAAAGAAAAAAAAAAAATCCATACTGTCGTTGAAGCTGAGCAATGGACCAAGAAGGTAGGAGTTGGGTGGGGGTGCGGATCCTAGAGTCACGATTTTAGTACTGGAAGGAGAATCTCGGATTGGAAAGGCAGCTAACAAAGTGATTCTGGTGTTTTCTGAGTTTCCCCTTTCCCCTTGTGGTGTGTCATTCTGCCGCCCCTTTAGCTGACTCCCACGTGTGGACCACCAGCTCAGCAGAGGCAGTGACTTCTTTACTTTGTTTCCCTCAGCACAAGAAAGAAAAGTTGGTGAGTTAAAAATACTTCTAGGGTTTTAAAATTTTTTTACAGCCTGGCCCACATGGTGAAACCCCGTCTCTACTTAAAATACAAAAATTAGCTGGGCATGGTGGTGGGTACCTGTAATCCCAGCTACTTGGGAGGCTGAGGCAGGAGAATCTCTTGAGCCTGGGAGGCAGAGGTTGCAGTGAGCCAAGATCACGCCACCGCACTCCAGTCTGGGCGACAAAGCGAGACCCTGTCTCAAAAAAAAAAAAAAAAAAAAGGAAAAAAATTATTTTTTACTTCTGAGATAGGGTCTCACTTTGTCACCCAGACTGGAATATAGTGGTGCGATCACGGCTCACTGCAGCCTCAACCTCTGGGGCTCAAGCCATCCTCCTACCTCAGTACCTCCTAGTAGCTGGGACTATAGTCACAGGCCACCACGCCTAGCTAACTTTTTTGGCATTTTTTTTTGTAGAGACAGGGTCTCGCTGTGTTGCCCAGACTGGTCTTGAACTCCTGGACTCAAGAGATCCACCTGCCTCGACTTCCCAAAGTGCTGGGATTGTAGGAGTGAGCCACCATGCCTGGCCCTAAAAATATTTTATTAAGCACATACAGTACTCTATGCCAGACACTGTTCTAAGAACTTCATGTTAACTCATGTGGTCCTCCCAATTGTAGCTATAGAGGAGATGCTAGTATTAAAAGTTCAAGAAACAGAGGCAAAGAGAGGTTGGGGATTTGAATCCAGGTAGCATTTCTAATACTAAGGGAAGAAAAGAAAATAAATTACATGTAGTTTAAAGCAGTGGCACTTCCGTCATGTTTATCGCTTCATCTACGAGAGCCAGATCTTTCCCAGGACTTATAAGTAATGTCTGTTCCTTGTCCTGTTTAAAGATAGTACCATCTAGCCCTAAAGAACTGATGATAGAATTGGGTCTGTAATTTGTTTCTGGACATTGGTGTTCTGAAACTATTTCCCCAACAAAACACCTAGAAATGCTGAATAAAATATAAGAAACATCTTTTAATGCATAAGTGAGTGGTGAGTGATTAAATGTGAGAAAGAAATATCCAGGAAACAAAAATGAAGAGAGAATAGAGAACTAGGGATGGTAGCTGGTGCTAACCCTATGGCTACGTTGGAGTTGCTTAATGGTTTTGACAATGAAGATTCAACAGGTGCCTGAGTGCAGGTGGTAAGGCATTAGACCACTGTGAAGTGAGGAATTGGAATAAAGACCTCTACATAAAGCCAGGACTTTGAAAGCCTAAACCTTGATTCAAAGGTGATGCAAAATAAATCAGCCTTCTCGTGAAGAAAGATGACAAGGAAACTTGTCTTAGCCTGGACGCAGGATTGGAGAAGAAAATAATGTCTCTTGAGGTGTAACCCAAATTCTGCCTTTTGGGGAGTCTGAATTTTGAATTCATATTACCTTACTGGGAAACCCAAGCTGAGAAACTAGTAAAGTTTTCCCATGACAGAGATACTGCCTGCATGGGAACATCAATATAGGCCCATCTATAGATTCCTATAGATGAAATGCTACTCATTAGGATCAAACAATTCAAAATTACATTATATGAGCAGTAGTCAGCAGCAACGACACAGTTCTTAAGAAATGAAAGAGGGAATCTAGGGCTGGGCATAGTGCTCACACTTGTAATCCCAGCATGTTGGGGGGCCGAGGCAGGTGGATCACCGGAGGTCAGGAGTTCAAGACCAGCCTGGACAACATGGCGAAGCCCTGTCTCTATGAAAAATACAAAAATTAGCCAGGTATGGTGGCAGGCACCTGTAATCAATCCCAGGTACTTGGGAGGTTGGGACATGAGAATCACTTGAACCCATGAGGCAGAGGTTGCAGTGAGCTGAGATTGTGCCACTGCATTCCAGCCTGGGCAACAGACCAGGACCATGTCTCAAAAAAAAAAAAAAAAAAGAGAGAATTCAAAAAGAAATTTAAGAAGGAATTGAAAACATGAGAAAGGAACAAAAGGCTATCAAAAAAACAGGCATATTTGTAAAAGAATCAAATATATCTACTAACATGAAAAATATATCTATTGACATGAAAAGCCTGAGGGTAAGTTGAAGAGCAGATTAGACATAGATGAAGAGAGAAACAGTGAGCTCAAAAATAAAGCTGGAGAAATTATCCAGAATGAAGCAAAACAGGTAAACACATGGAAAACATGAAAGAAAAATCATAAGACATGGAGGATGGAATGATGGTTGAATATACATCTGATCAGTATTCCAGAAAAAAAAAGAGGGTAAAGGAGAGAGAGGCAACAGTCAAAGTGATGGTGTCCTCGGCTTAATTTTTAAGAATTGATGAAAGATTCAGATTTAAGCATTCCGAGGAAGATAAATAAAATAAGTGCATACCTAAATGTGACATATTCAAATTGTAAAATACTAAAGACAAAGTCACAGTCTTAAAAGCAATCAGAGAGTAAAGGAAATGTTATCTATAAAGCCTTTGCAACAAAAACAGTGAGAGCCATAAAACAGTGAAATAATATTTTTCAGGTTCTGAGAAACAAACAAACAAAAAATGACCATCAGCCTAGAACTGTACACCTAGCTAAACTACTTTTCAAGAGTGTGTGAAATAAAGACAAATTTGCCACTAATAAATCCTTACTAAAAGAATCATTAAAGGGGCCAGGTGCAGTGGCTCACACCTGTAATCCCAGCTCTTTGGGAGGCCGAGGCAGATCACTTGAGTTCAGGAGTTTGAGACCAGCCCGGCCAACTTGATGAAACCACTGTCTGTACTAAAAATACAAAAATCAGCTGGGCATGATGGTGTGCACCTATAATCCCAGCTACTCAGGAGGCTGAGGCAGGAGAATTGCTTGAACCCGGGAGGCAGAGGTTGCAGTGAGCCAAGATCGTACCACTGCATTTCAGCCTGGGCGACAGAGCAAGACTCTGTCTCAAAAAAAAAAAAAAAAAAAAAAGGGCAAAGAAACGGCACAACTTCTAATGCATGTTATCCACATTCCTTTCTCTGTCTTCCTGCTTAGGGAGTATCATCTTTTTATATTGAGAGGGACGTTCTCTAATATATTTCGCCCTTTGATGGCAAAAGTCATGAGACACTTTCTTGACCCACTTGAGCTCTTTCAAGGACTATGAATTCCAACCTGAGATCCTCAAGTCTCCTCCACAGGTGAGCCTCAGTTTCATGGTGACAACACACTGGAAGTAGGGAAGAATGAGAAATAGTTTATAGTCTTTCAAATACCAGATGCTGTGCTAGATATGATACAACCTACTCCAAAAAATCATTCCTTTCCTAGGGAAGCTTGCTATTTCGTGGGTTCATGGACACACACATTACAGAGGAGTCTGAGGGATAAGCAATAGATTTGGCAGGTTAAATTCTCCAAAAAATCGTAAGCAAATCCCAGAGCTCGGAATTGAGTGGAAGTATGTTCACAGACATACTAATGACTCTGCCCATGCATAGATTTTACATTTCCTTACATGAATTTCCCACCCTTATGTTCTCTCCGACACCTGTACACTTGCTCACTCAAGCTTCTGGAAATGAATTTCTCATCCACTAACAAGTCAGAGATTGAAACAATGCTTGGATGAAGTTATGCTTGGGGTTCGTTTCCACCTGACAGCCAAGTTTTCCACATGCAGAAAACCAGGCAACATTAAAATTCAAAACTCAGGCCACGCAGTCTGAAACGTATGTTTGCGAACAGTCTGATTTCACGTCTGCTTCTGATGCCCTGTGAATACAAATCACCTCATTTGGGGCTGGAGGAGCAGAGGGGAAGAAACCGAAGAATGATCTCCAAAACAAACCTTTAATTCGGATGAGTATAATAGAGTGTAATCCCATTTCAAGTCTGTCAGCATTCCTTTGATGATTACAAATGAGTCCCTTTTCCCCTGCAATGTGGGGGAATAATCTGGATAAAATAACCCTTTTTGTCTGCAAAGGCCCATGCGATACATACTCGTGACAGCTTTCAGAGTAGTATTTCAGAGTCTGAGAAGAGCACACTGTGCTACCAAGTCATCTCCTTTCTTTCTCTTGACTTAGAAGATTTTTCACTCTTTTCATGTTCAGTGGCTTCTGAAATTCTCAGGCTTAGAAATCATAAATCATCGTACTGTACTGAGGAACAAGAGAGACCCAGGTCACCAGGTTCTTTTCCCTCCCTGCCTGCTTAGCAGGAGACGACAGGTGGAAATGAGAATGCATGATCTTATCTATAAGGCAATTTGTACAGCTTTGGAGGGATATACTTGAAGGAATGCACATAATTTTATAGTCTCTTTCTCATTAAAAAGATGTACAAATGTACACTGAACCCCAGTTCAGGCTTACATGCCTCTTTGTCAATTTTGTTGTAAAATTAAGGGATAGTCATTTTAAACACTTCGTTCTATTCTCTGAGACCTGAATGCCAAGACACTCCTTCCAAAGCTAACAATGCAAAATGCTTTGTGGACACAAAGCTACCCTGCACACAAAGACTCAATGAAAAGAGGTCTTGAGAACCCCACTGCTGCAGTCCCACTCTGTGGAATTCATCACGGCAGGCTGCGGAGAACCACACAGAGCAGATCTTGTAGTCTAGCTTGTTCTGCTTTCAAGTGCAAAGGTCCCTCTCATCTACTTTCCTTGTTTTTTTCTTTTAAGTTAGAATGCCCCAGGATGATGATGATGATGATGATGATGATGATGATGATGATGCGATGATGATGAGCATGATGATAGTGATGAAGACTGATGATGATTTCTGACAGGGTCTCATTCTGTTACCCAGGCTGGAGTACGCTGGCATGATTATGACTAACTGCAGCCTCAGCCTCCTGGGCTCCACAGATCCTCCTGACTCAGCCTCCCAGGTAGCTGGGACTACACACCTCACTAATTTGTAAAAGTATTTTGTAGGCCAGGCATGGTGGCTCACACCTGTAATTCCAACACTGTGGGAGGCTGAGGCAGGCAGATTACCTGAAGTCAGGAGTTTGAGACCAGCCTGGCCAACATGGCAAAACCCCATCTCTAATAAAAAGAAAAAAAAGTACAAAACTTAGCTGGGTATAGTGGCATGCACCTGTAATACCAGCTACTCAGGAGGCTGAGGTAGGAGAATAGCTTGAACTCGAGAGGCGGAGGTTGTACTGAGCCAAGATCATGCCACTGCACTCCAGCCTGGATGACACAGTGAGACTCCATCTTTTTTTTTTTTTTTTTTTTTTAAGTATTTTGTAGAGACAGGATCTTGCTCTGTTGCCTAGGCTGGTCTCAAATTCCCAGCCTTGAGCGATTCTCCTGCCTCAGCCTCCCAAAGTGCTGGGATTATAGATGGGAGCCACTGTGCCTGGCCCAGGATTATTTTTAATTAATGTTACAGCTCTCAAAAACCATAAACCAAGCTTTGAAGCCAAAGGTCTTTTCTTGTCTCAGACTTCTGTTTCTCCCTGGCTATTCAAGTCAAGGCAGGTTATTTGGGTTTGTCAACATTTGCCAAACATGCTATATGGTCTTTACAGGGATGCCTATCTTTACCCAGTGAAAATTTTGCTTTTCCAAATGTTTAATTGAAACCAGTGATTCTCAATCCAAGAGTGATTTTGTCCCTTGGGAATATCTGACAATACCTGGAGGCAATTTTCTTTGTCATGACCTCTTAGTGGGTGGAAGCCAGGGACACTGCTAAACATCTTACAGTGCCCAGCCTCCTGAGTAGCTGGAATTACAGGTGCACACCACCACATCCAGCTAATTATTGTACTTTTTAAAAATTAGAGATAGAGTTTCGCCATGTTGGCCAGGCTGGTCTCGAACTCCTGACCTCAGGTGATCTGCCCCTGCCGCAAAGAATCATGCAGTCCTCGTGCTAAGGTTGAGGAACCCAGAGCTAGACCAGCAGACTTGTCCTTGTTTTATTTATTTCCAACACTTTTAGAACCTGAAAAAAGTGAAAACTTTTTTTTTTTTTTTAATCAGAGTTGAGTCTGGAGTCCCTAGACAGTTCTGAAAAACTCTGTTCTCCAAGTCTAGCTTGCCTTCTGCAGCCCAAAGGGGGTCTTCAGTTCCATTAAGCCAAAGAAATGGAAATCCACCGGCTACTCCGCCTCTCCACCCTCTCTAGCCCAGTGGGGTTTTATTCAGAATGTTTCCCCCTTCCTTTCCTCTAAGGACCGTGTCTATGTGTTTGGCCCTTATGCCTTCATCTCAAGCTAAACTCTTGGCCGTCATTAACATCAAACTGAAGTATCTCTCTGGAGAGGTGTTCGGACTTGAAGTCGTTGCTTACTTGACATGCGAGGATGTGTTTGCAACACATCTCAATTATTTCAAAATCTCTGAAACAGTGGCATGATGGGGGTGGATAATTTGAACATGAAAAAGGAAGAGAGAGAAAGTCCTGAAGATCGTGCAGAGATCTTTTTATTTTTATTTGTTGCATCTCCCACTGCCTCACCGACTTTCCTCCTTCCCCGTGTTCCTGCTGTCATTCCCCCCATTCTCTCTGTCTCCACCCCTACCACCCTCCCAGCCTCCATGCACCCACATACAGACAGCTTGGTGTTACTTTGTGAACAGTGTGTTCAGCTGTCCGTGCTGCATGTTATCCACTTATCAGGATGTGCTGGAGTTTGTGTGGTCATGGGGCTGAGCATTGTTTCATGGCCCACATCGAGAAGGAGGAGCCAATGGACTTTTCTGAAATGGTAACTACCACCCCTGCCCGGAAGCCTCAAGACTGCCGAGCGGCTTCCACTTTCTGAGCGTGCCTCCCTCCGTCACCCCTTCAGACAAGTCACAACTCTACTTAAAATATTTCTTTCCTTCTGCCAAACACAGAGAAAATATAGTATTGTTTCCAAGAGAGCAAGCAGGGGCACCGGCAGGAATGGGTGTGCAGTATTTGTACAGTTTTGTGACTCAGTCCATCTGAATTTCCAAGCATTTTAAGAGCTTTGTCCCAAAAAAAGGTCTATTGTGTGGCTCTTGGCACTGAAGAAAATAGCAGGCCTGTCAGAACTCTGTTTCAGATTTAATTTTCAAGTGGGTGATGTAAGAATGCTGTCCAACGAGAGGGCATTTTCTCATTCCTGCTCACTTTGGTGCCATAGAACTTCAGTTTTCAGAATCAGCTCAGATTTAAAAATGGAAGCATCTTTTCCCTGGACACCCTTTTAATAAAAAGGCCCCATGTTCTTAAGCAAAGATTAGTGTGGCTTTTAAATAAATACAGCTTCCTGCAATAAAAGTAAAAACATTTGACGATGTATATAATTGGTTTTTCTCGGAACATCTTCTTGCAAGACTTTACTACTATTTTTTTCTATGTAGTTTGGAAATGCAGGCTGAAAGACATTATTGATCTTATCAGATACTTGCATGGAGCATTGACTACTGGTTATAGTTGATGTAAATAGTAGGCAGAGGCCGGGCACAGAGGCTCATACCTGTAATCTCAGTACTGTGGGAGGCCAGGTTGAGAGGACGGCCTTGAAGGCAGGAGTTTGAGACAAGCCTGGGCAACAAAGCAGGACCTCATCTCTATTTTTTTTTTTTTTTAAAAAGCAGGAAAAACTTGTTTTTGAAGATGCTCTTTTCCTAGTTGTTTTCTTCCCTAGACCTTGAACAGTGGACAGTGATTTTTCTCATCGTCTCATCGCATGTATACTTATGCAGAGTGCACAGTGTGTCCTCCATGCCCTTGTTTTCTCTTGTTGATAAAGATTAGGTACTATATTTCTTAAAAAAGAACTGAAGCATCATGTCTGACCCCTGGATCCCTCTTAAGTATGAATAGATAAGCTTTTGGGCCCAAGCATCAGTCCAGTGTGGAGGTGACTTTCTGTTCAAACCACTTATTTGGGTCCTGCGGCCAATGTCACCCATCTCAGCAAAACAACCTTTATTTCCTTCTTCCCGGTTTCCAGAAAGTTCCCCTAAAGCCCTGAGGAGTCGCCAAATGTAAGGGGCTTTTTACAAACAGGAGACTTAAGTGGAGTGCCAGTACACCACATGGATTACACCAGGTGGGGTCTAAGATAAAACCAGACTGTGGGCAACAGAACAGATAAAACCCACAAGGTTTTGCACTGCCTGGGTCTGTTACTGTGAGGGAGGAATGTCTTAGTCTATTGCTCCTGTGGGTGTAGCTAAAACACAAACCAGGAGCTTCATCCTTAGAAAGCAGTCAGACACCTGAGAACCAATCCCAAATTACAGCCTTCCACAGAACCTTCTGGAACCTTCTGGAATGCAACTCATTACTGCCAGAGGGTCTTTGATGAGAGTCTACTCTGCACCATTTGTCTTCATTACCCACATATTCTCTTTCTGTGGAAAGGTAAGTTATTAGAGTTTGTGCAGTCTGGTATATTAATTGAGAGCTTTGCTTTAAAGAATGTCACGTTTGCGATTCAGTCTCGCAGCTGGGGTTAAAATGGTAGTGTTGAGTATTAGGCTGTAAATTACTATAATGATCATTACTGTTATTCAGGCAAGCTGTGAGAAATGAGCATTATCTGACAATATCTGCATTTTAGTGGACCTGAGGGAAATGTGTATTTGTTGGAATTACAGAAGCCTGAGAACCACAGGGGAATTCTAACTGCAGGGGATCCAGGACCCAGGGCTGATTCTATTTTGCATGGTCAATTCTTCCTCAATTTATTTTTTTAAATTAATTTATTTTTTGAGATGGAGTCTCACTCTCTCGCCCAGGCTGGAGTGCTGGGGTGTAATCTCGGCTCACTGACCTCTGCCTTCCGGGTTCAAATGATCCTCTTGCCTCAGCCTCCAGAGTAGCTGGGCTTTCAGGTGCCCACACCACACCTGGCTAATTTTTATATTTTTAGCAGAGACTAGGGTTCACCATGTTGGCCAGCTGGTCCCGAACTCCTGACCTCAGGTGATCCTCCTGCCTCAGCCCCCCAAAGTGCTGGGGATTACAGGTGTGAGCCACCATGCCTGGCCCTGAATTTAATTTTTTATTTACTTTACTTTATTATTTATTTATTTATTTTGAGACAGAGTTTCACTCTTGTTGCCCAGGCTGGAGTATAGTGGCACAATCTTAGCTCACTGCAATCTCTGCCTCCCAGGTTCAAGTGATTCTCCTGCTTCAGCTTCCCAAGTAGCTGGGATTATAGGCATGTGCCACTACACTTGGCTAATTTTTGTATTTCTAGTAGGGACAGGGTTTCACCATGTTGGCCAGTCTGGTCTTGAACTCCTGACCTCAGGTGATCCACCTACCTTGGCCTGCCAAAATACTGGGATTACAGGTGTGAACCACTGCACCTGGCCCCTCAATTTAATTTAATAAAATTATCAGGAAAATAAGCCACAAAAGGACGATGTGCAGGCTTTAGAACAGAGCTGTCCAGTAGAAATATAAGGTAATCCACGTACGTAATATTAAATCATTTAGTCGCCATGTTAGAAAAAGTAAAAGGGATGAAGTGAATTCTCCTAGTGTAAACTTTGATATATCCAAAATATTATCATTTCATCATTAATGAATAGTTAAAAATTCTTAGTGACATATTTTATCTTTTTTTTTTGCTTATGAAACCTTGGCAATCTAGTGTATATTTGACACTAATAGCATATCTCAATTGAGATGACCACATCTCAAGTGCCCAGTAGCCACGTGTGACCTGAGGCCATGACTCTGGGCAGTGCAGTTTTAGGTGAGTCTAGGGCAGGCCAGAGGTTGGCACCTGTGATCAGGATGGAGTCTTAGGCCTGTTTAGCACCTTTTGGTGAGGGCACTTTCTTTCCATAAAACCCAGGTCAAGCATGCCTCACAAAGGGACCCGTGCGGGTGCCTCAGTTTACTTGGGAGCTTGGCCTCGCCAGCTTGCCTTCCTGCTGCTTGGAGGAAGATTGGTGTCCTCTTGCCTTCTCTAGCCCCCTTCCCAAGAACCCTCCCAGAATTTAGTTCTGTGAAGGGACAGGGGTGCAAGGAGTCACTCACACAATGACAGGACCCACCAGCAATGCCAGAAGTTGGCCAGCTCTACCCATCCAAATTCCTTTTTGCCAGCTGGACATCACAAGGGTTTCAGACTGCCATCCTGTGGCAACTCCATTTTGAGGCCTGGGGATGTAAGGGTGACTGTATTAGTTTATTCTCAGTCTGCTAATAAAGACATACTTGAGACTGGATAATTTACAAAGAAAAAGAGGTTTAATGGACTCACAGATCCACATGGCTTGGGAGGCCTCACAATTATGGTGGAAGGCGGAGGAGGAGCAAAGTCACGTCTTGCATAGCAGCAGGGGAACTCCCTTTTATAAAACCATTAGATCAGGCCAGGCACAGTGACTCACACCTGTAATCCCAGCACTTTGGGAGGCTAAGGCAGGTGGATCACCTGAGGTTGGGAGTTTGAGACCAGCCTGGCCAACATGGTGAAACCCCATCTCTAATAAAAATACAAAAATTAGCCAGGCACTGTGGCTCACACCTGTAGTCTCAGCTACTTGGGAGGCTGAGGCATGAAAATTGCTTGAACACAGGAGGTGGAGGTTGCCATGAGCTGAGATCATACCACTGCACTCCCGCCTGGGCAACAGAGTGAGACTTGGTCTCAAAAAAAAAAAAAAAAAAATTAGATCTTGTGAGACTTATTCAATGTTATGAGAACAGCAGGGGAAAGACCTGCCCTGTGATTCAGTTACCTCCCACTAAGTCCCTCCCACAACATGTGGTGATCATGGGAGCTAGAATTGGAGATTTGGGTGGGGACACGGCCAAACCATGTCAGTTACTGACCTGGGCATCTTCTTCCTTGAATGTACATTGGTCTCTGAGGCAGTTCCTGGTTAACCTCATTCTACAGCTGACAAAACCCAGGCTTGGCCCAGGCAAGGGATCTGATCCATGTTTCCCATGTTATTAGTGGAAGGACCAAGACTGGAATCACAGTTGTGCTCCTGTTATGAGTCACCATGCTGCCCCCGAGATCAGATCTGAAAACAAGCAGACATGGGGGCCTCAGAAAGTCCCCAGCCTGGAACTCTACTGTCACCCAACGACACCAAGGGCCGACCTGGCTGCTTATTATTCTGGGTTCACACTAGAATGACCTTGGGTGTGTTTCACGTGTGCGGATGTCTGGAGTTTCACCCCCAGCTAACTGAATATGAATCTCTGGGTTGGGGCCTGGGCACTGATATTTATGCTGAGCTTCTGAGGTGATCTTAATGCATCGCCAGGGTTGACACCTGCTGGGAAACATTGCACACTTTTTCATTTATTTACTTATTAAATATGTAATAGTTATTATTATGTTTCCAGAAACAGAAGCATTGCAAGAATAGTGCAAAGAGATCCTTTATACCGTCTGCTGAGATTCCCCAATGCCACCATTTTACCCCATTTGCTTTATTATTTTCTAAGTGGCAGACAGGTTATCCTTTACTCCTACATATTCCTGTGTATTCCTTAAGAACAAGGACTTTCTCTCACATAGCCAAGGCAATGATCAAAATGAGAACACTGAGCCTGTTACAATACAGTTTTCTAATGTGTGGACCTCATTCAGATTTTGCCGGTTAACCGAGTAACATATACTGGAGCAAAAGATAATCCCAGATCATGCATTATTTTCAGTAGTTGTGTCTCTGTGGGCCTCTTTTAGCCTGGAACGGCTCATCAGTTTTTCCTTATCTTTCATAGTATTGGCATTCTTGAAGAACACAAGATGGTTATTTGATAGAATGTCCCTTTGTTTGGATCTGGCTGACGTTTCTTGGTGGGGATATTCTTATGCATCTGGGGCGGGACTGTCACAGCAGTGGTATTGTGTTCTTCTCTGTGCATCGTATCAGGAGGGACATGCTGATGGTTTAGCCCATTACACCGAAATGACTGTCGATCGTTTGGGGAAGGTAGGCACAGGTTCATCACATCATATTGTGGACGCCATCATCAGCCATACTCGCTCTGATTAACCAATCATCTTACGTAGCCATTTATCTAACAAGGCTGTAAGGGTCTTGAACTCAGAGTAAGCAAGCCTTAAAGCAGAAGAGAAGAAAGAAAGGAAGCTCTGGAACCTGGAGCTTTGACAAAGGGGGAAGATTCGGGGAAGGCACCACCAAAGTCACTCCTGGCATTAGGATGAAGAGGACGGAGAGGGCTTGGGGTTAGTGAGAGGAGCGTGGGAGAGTCAGAGTCTGCTCACTTGTGGTTTTGCTGAAAGACTGTGACAGGCAGGTCTTTCACTGTTGCTCTTGAAAATTTTGTGTCACAATCCTTCATCTAAAATAGAGCAATTCCCGTTTTCTATGTTTTGGCCCACTTTGCAGGTGTTTCGTCTGTCTTCGCTTATTTTTAGAGACAGGGTTTTGCTCTGTTGCCCAGGCTGGAGTGCCATGATGAGATCATAGGTCACTGCAGCCTTGACCTCCTGGGCTTAAGTGATCCTCCTGCCTCAGCCTCCTGAGTGGCTGGGACTACAGGTATGCCCACTGCACTCGGCTAATTTATTTTAGTTTTTTGTAGAGACGAGGTCTCACTTCATTGCCCAGGCTGGTCTTGAACTCCTGGCTTTAAGTGATCCTCCCACTTCAGCCTCCAAAGTGTTGAGATTACAAGCATGAGCCACCACGCCCAGCCCTGTCTTTTCTCTTGGGATTGATGACTTCCACATTAGCTCCAGGAATAATTTCTGTTAAGGTGATGCCTGGCTTGACACTTCTGGTAACTCCGGTTGTTAATCTATTGCTTATCTCCAGATCCCAGGTGATGCTTCCCCCTTCAAAGCGTACCAGCGCCTGTCAGCTCGAAGGCATCCCCTGAGCTGCTGGCAAACAAGTCCTTTTTACCCACAGATTAAACCTCTCATTGGTTTTAATAAATGATCAAAACTTGGTTTGCCTCCTGTGCGTATGTTGGCGGGGGCCGAGAGACGGTGGCGGTGATCTCTGTACACTTGGGACCTCAGGCCTCCTGGTGGTCCCTGAGCAAAAGTGGGGCGGGCAGAGCCATGAGCAGTGCTCCCTGTCTGCCTTGCTGCCACCAGTATTTCTGCCTGTGGTTGTCTTTGGCGCGTTATCAGGATGTGTCACTCCCTCTCCTTCTTGTGTTTACCCTCACCTGGGCTATGAAGTGCTGTGTGAGAAACTTCTCGTTGTTGTGGAGATTGTGGCCACAACAAATTTAGGTTCACCACCCTCAGGTTGCCCCTTCCTGGTCTCTTCCTCATACCTTTGAAGAAAACAATTCATGGAGGTTGTCATATTCATAAAGGTGAACATTTCACAGAGCAGGGCACTGTTGTGGGTTGAATTGCATTCCCCACCCCCCAGCGCCAAAAGACTTCTTGGAGTCCTGACGCTCAGTGCCTCAAAATGTAACTGTATTTGGAGATAGTCTTTACAAAGGTAGCCAAGTTAAAATGAGGTTGATAGGGTGGGCTTTATCCAGTATATTGGGTGTCCTAATGGAAAGGGGAAATTGGCCAGGTGCAGTAGCTCATGCCTGTAATCCTAGCACTTTGGGAGGCTGGGGTGGGAGGATTGCTTGAGGCCAAGAGTTCAAGACCAACCTGGCCAACATAGTGAGACACCCCCCCCATCTGTATTAAAAAATAAAATAAAATAGGCCGGGCACAGTGGCTCAAGCCTGTAATCTCAGCACTTTGGGAGGCTGAGGTGGGTGGATCACTTGAGGTCAGGAGTTCAAGACAAGACTGGCCAACATGGTGAAACCCTGTCTCTACTAAAAATACAAAAAAAATTAGTCAGGTGTGATGGTGGGCACCTGTAATCCCAGCAACTCAGGAGGCTGAGACAGAAGAATTGCTTGAACCCGAGAGGTGGAGGTTGCAGTGAGCCGAGATCTTACCACTGCACTGCAGCCTGGGTGACACAGCAGGACTCTGTCTCAAAATAAATAAATAAATAAAATTATATATATACAAAGGGGAAATTTTGGACCCAGATGCACACAGGGAGAAGGCCGCATGAAGACTGGGCTTGTGCTGCCACAGCTAAGGAACTGGCGGAAGCTGGGAGGGAGATCCTTCCCTAGGATCTTCAGAGAGAGCGTGGCCGTGAGAACGCCTTCATCTAGCCTTGTGGCCTGCAGGTGTGAGGTGACGCATTTCTGTAGTTCTAAGCCACCCAGCTTGTGGTACCTTGTTATAGCAGCCTGAGGCATTTAATACAGCAGCGTTCTGAGCACTTCCCATAGAAACTGTTCATTTAATCTTCACCACGGCCACTCCACCCATAAGTGCTGTTGTTATTGTCTTCATTTTATCTTCATTGTTTCCATGATATCTGCAGTGCAGAGAGGTTCAGCAATGTGCTCACGGTCACTTGAGATAATAAAACCTACTCTGGGAGCTCTCATGCCTGCCTCTGGCTGTCACCTTAGCTCTCCCCTTTCCTCCTGTCCCTGTCCTCTCCATCTCCTTTATGAGGTCTTCTTTGTTGTCCCATCTCTTTTTTGTATTTTTACTTTTTATTAATATTTTATTTTATTTATTTTTGAGATGGATTCTCGCTCTGTTGCCCAGGATGGAGTGCAGTGGCGCAGTCTCAGCTCACGGCAACCTCCGCCTCGCAGCTTCAAGCGATTCTCCTGCCTCAGCCACCTGAGTAGCTGGGATTACAGGTGCATGCCACCACGCCCAGCTAACTTTTGTATTTTTAGTAGAGACAGGGTTTCATCATGTTGGTCAGGCTGGTCTCGAACACCTGACCTCGTGATCCACCCGCCTCGGCCTCCCAAAGTGCTGGGATTACAGGCATGAGCCACCACTCCCGGCAATTTTTTTGTCAAATGAAATGGGGTCTCCCTATGTTATGCAGGCTGATCTTGAACTCCTGGCCTCAAGCGATCCTCCTGCCTCAGCCTCCTGAGTAGCTGGGATTACAGGCGTGAGCCACTGCTCCCGGCTGTTGTCCCATCTCCTAAGTGTCTGCCTTCCCCAGCATCCCTGCCCAGAGTTCCTCCCTGCGTAGCCCCTCCCAAGCCTCAGCCACGTCCGGTGCTGATGACTTGCTGCTCACCCTCCTCCAAGGCAGGGTGTCCCATGGGCCCTGCAGGCTCAGCGCATCCACGACAGATTCACAAAACCTGCCCTTCCATGCTGGATTTCTTAGATTTTCCAGCCAGCGGCACCACCGGCTTAAAACCCTGCAGCCATGCCTAACTCCTCTCTCTTCCCATATCCCACGTCCCTACGACCAACCTCTGCTGATTCTATGGCTAAACCCTGGTCTTCGCAGTTAGGACCAGCTGCAGAATTTGCAAGGTCCAGTGCAAGATGAAAACATGGGCTCCCTTATTCAAAAATCCAAGGCAAAGTACTGCTGAAGTACTAACATATAAATCATGTTCTTTCTGCTGTGGTCTCTGTCTCGATTTATCATGATGCTTTTATTTGTTATTTAATGTCCTTCTAAGTAAAGAAAAATTAACATTTTAAATTACTAATATGGATTATACTGTTCCGCTTCATAGAGTGCAATGCCAGATTTAAATAGGAACATTTGACTCAAATGTGGAATCACAGAAATGACGTAATTTGTATTTTGCATGTGGGTTTTTTTTGTCTCACAGAAACAGTGAGACATTGCAGGAAACTGACTCAGCTGATTTGTTTGTTTGTTTGTTTTTGGAGTCTTGCTCTGTCACCCAGGCTGGAGTACAGTGGCGAGATCTCAGCTCACGGCAATCTCTGCCTCCTGGGGTTCAAGTGATTCTCCTGCCTCAGCCTGCGAGTAGCTAGAACACAGGCACCCGCCACCATACCCAGCTAATATTTGTATTTTTAGTAGAGATGGGGTTTTGCCATGTTGGCCACGCTGTTCTCGAACTCCTGACCTCGTGATCCACCTGCCTCAATCTCCCAAAATGCTGGGATTATGGGCATGAGCCACCGCACCCAGCAATTCAGCTCTTTTTATTTCACTTTTTCACACCTACCCAATCTACTACCACTCTCTACCTTTGGCTTACTGATGTGTAAGAAAGAATTGAAAGGAAAACTCACGATGACTCCGCTATCTTTGCCTCTCCCACATCATCACTTCCAGTGGAAGTGGTTGGCTACTACAAGGAATCCGATGAGTAGAAAAGGCTAGGAGAGGGTGCCTTGTTTGTTCCTGTGTCTTAGAATGCCATTGCCTTGGTTTTGCAATTCCGATTCTATAATAAGAAAGTGCTGCCTCTTGGCGCCGTCAGCATCTCTCTGAGACTCCGCTGTGGACATAGCAGGCTTTCCTTATGCGCACTTGGAGCCCTGCTGAGCTCCAGTGCACTGCGGACCCACCAAGATTCTACGTGTAGGGCATGACAGATGCGCCATGGGGAGTTTGGTGGCAAGAGACAGGGGTAACTCATATTGTGGGTGTCGCGTCTGCCCATGCACGTGTTCTATTGCCCCAATGGATTTCACTTATAAAACATAGATTCAGGCTGGGCGTGGTGGCTCATGCCTGTAATCCCAGCACTTTGGGAGGCCAAGGTGGGTAGATCACCTGAAGTCAGGAGTTCGAGACCAGCCTGACCAACACGGAGATTAACCTCGTCTCTACGAAAAATACAAAAGATGAGCCGGGTGTGGTGGTGCATGCCTGTAGTCCTGCCTGCTCGGGAGGCTGAGGCAAGAGAATTGCTTGAACTCAGGAGTTGGAGGTTGCGGTGAACCGAGATTGCGCCACTGCATTCCATCCTGTTTCGAGACAGAGCAAGATTCTGTCTCGAAACAAAAAAAACAAAAACAAAAACAAACAAACAAACAAAAACCATAGATTCAGACCGAGTGCAGTGGCTCACTCTTATAATCCCAGCACTTTGGGAGGCCAAGGCAGGCAGATCACTTGAAGTCAGGAATTCAAGACCAACCTGGCCAATATGGTGAATCCCCCTCTCTACTAAAAATACAAAAATTAGCTGGGCGTAGTGGCAGGTGCCCATAATCCCAGCTACTCAGGAGACTGAGGCAGGAGAATCTCTTGAACCCAAAGGTGGAGGTTACAGTGAGCCAAGATGACGCCATTGTACTCCAGCTTGGGCAACAGAGCGATACTCTTTCTCAAAACAAAACATAGATTCAAACATAAAATGAGGAGGAATCTTAAGACAGTAATAGCAGAGCATTAAGCCAAGTTCAGGGCCCCCCTCAGCATGGTGCCCTGTGTGACTGCACAGGTCAAACAGCCATGAATTCGTCCTGATTTCCATCCCTCTCACATCCTTCCCCACTGCTGTGGTCTCAGTGGGCACCCTCCTCATGTCTCCCCCAGAGGACTGCCTGCATTCTGATTTCTTCAAGGGTCTCTCCAGTCCATCAGATGCAGGCCACCCCAGGGTTTCTCTGCACTGCAAGCCAACGGCATCATCCCCCTGCTCAGCAGCCTGCCGTGGCTCCCATGAACCTTTAGGTTAACATTTGGACTTCTTAGCAAGGCACTGCTTATTTCTCCAGCCTGTGTGACAACCTTGCACCCTGCAATCGAGCCCTGCTGATCCTGGAGAAGCTCCCTCTGAGCCTTTGCACACCTGTCCCTGCTACTTGAGGATCATTTCCGCCTGGTTCCCTCCTGGCATCATCTCCCACCCGGAAGCCTCCCTCACCTTTGGGGTGGGTCAAATGCATGCCGTTTTTGCCCTCTCCCTACACACCCTGCATTTCCTCTCTCCCAGCATTCATCTTGTGATGTATGATAAGCAATTGACTAACTTGTCTTTGAGGCCAGGGCCACACGGAGTCTTCTTAGTGATGAATGCGGGGGCAGCGAGTGCTTCTGCCCTCTAATGGCATCTGCGGGTCACTAGCTGAAGGCCTTGAGACTCTAGAGCCAAGCCATTCAAGTGCTAGAAATAACACCGCACGGCCCCTGGTCTTTCCTGTTTCCTCTCTGTGTCTATCAAGAAGGAGCAGCTGTTTTTTGAGGCCTTGCTTTCCTTCCCACAGCTTTGCTCACCCCCACCCTGCTTGGCCTCCAAACTCAGAGCCTTCACTTCCCTATAAATACAGTTTCTCTCCAACTCAACTTGATTCATTCACACAGGGCCCTAGTTCTATCTTTGCCATTCCAATTCTCCTCTTTCCAGTACATTTAAGAGAACCCTGGCCTGGAGCGGTGGCTCACACCTGTAATCCCAGCACTTTGGGAGGCTGAGGCGGGTGGATCACTTAAGGTCAGGAGTTGGAGATCAGCCTGGCCAACATGGTAAAACCTCATCTCTACTAAAATACAAAAAAATTAGCCAGGCATGGTGACACGCACCTGTAATCCCTGCTACTCGGGAGGCTGAGGTAGGAGAATCGCTTGAACCGGGGAGGTGGAGGTTGCAGTGAGCCAAGATCACGCCACTGCACTCCAGCCTGGGCAACAGAGCAAGACTCCATCTCAAAAAAAAAAAAAAAAGATTGAGGCAGTCAGAATGGACCACCATCAGCAAAGGAAGGATGGATGCAAGAGAGCGAATAAAGGTCCACAGGAGAATTCAGAAAGTGCAGGCCCCTAGGGCCATTCGGTGAAGCTAGCCAGGTCCCTGGCGAGTGTGCCAGGGAATCAATTAAGGATGAATATGAAGCTTGAGGCCAGGCCAGCATAATTACCGTGTGGGCACCCGTATTTCTTTACATTTGCTGACTGTCAGTCCAGCCTCCTGTGTTTCTGTGAAATGCAAAGGAAGAAATGCTGAGACTTCCCCTTATCCTAAGGTGAAACCAAAGAAGGGGAAACAGAGTGACCTGTCGGAAATCCTCCACCGAGCCAATGGTGAGGCTGTAATAGATACAGCCGGTCACCTGACCTATTCTCTAGGTATGATTTTTTGGATTTGCCATTTACATCTGCTTCAAGTTTTAGAAACTTCCAGGCTTTGGCTTTTTTTGCAGCTTTGGGGAACAAAGCATGTTCCGTCAAGTGTACAGCAAACCTGTCCTGCTCCTAAATCCAATCATCTTCAAAATAGATTTTTAAGGTTTATAGTACTACGCTCCAAATGTCATTATCATCCCTGAAGTGAACAAAAAAAAAGGTTTAATTATTAAGAGCAGTGAAGTTACCATTTAATCTTCCAATTAACTGAATAAGGCACCAAATAAATGCCCTCAAGCCTTAATTTCTACCTTGCAGTTAAGGTAGATGTCGTGCCTACCTTGATCGTCCTACACATCCTCAAAGCAGGCAGAGTTGAAAGGCTAAGTGGGTGGGGTCGGAGGCGGCGCCCTTCCACCCTCACGTCTGTTTGTCCAGCTCTGTTGGTCCTCCCGATTGATTAGCGACCCTGAGTGTTTCTGAGAGCCTTTTGTTGTAGGTGGGGGCAGAGCCACTAATCTGGCCAATTCCAAGCAGAAAAGATCAAGTATAGATTTCATATCTGAGTTTTAAGTGCTAGTAAAAAGTTGCATTAAGTTATCAAATGCACCGCGATCCTGGCTTCATCGCCAAGTGGCTCTGTAGTTTGGGAATTACGCTGCATCCCAAAGAAAAGAAAAGTGTTCCGTCTAGATGCCTGGGGTAAAGGGGGATTGATCCAGTTACTTTTAAATTAATCTAATTCAGATGGTGTTCGCTGCGTCACTTTCTAAGATTGGTACTTGGTCAAAGAACAAGGCGTTCATTTTTGTGGGATTTAAGGCCTTTCGTTGAAAAGGCATAGAGAAGTTTCTACCAGTCTTGTTTGAAATAAAATAGTAGTGTAAATTAAAGATTGTAATTCAAGACCAACACAGCACATTTAGAGTAACTTTTTATTTTATTTATTTATTTATATATATTTTTTCAGACAGATAGTCTCACTCTGTCCCCCAGGCTAAAGTGCAGTGGCACCATCTCGGCTCACTGCAACCTCCGCCTGTCTGGCTTAAGCAATTCTCTGCCTCAGCCTCCTGAGTAGCTGGGATTACAGTGCCACCACACCCGGCTAATTTTTGTATTTTTAGTAGAGATGGGGTTTCACCAGGCCAGGCTGGTCTTGAACTCCTGACCTCGTGATCTACCCACCTCAGCCTCCCAAAGTGCTGGGATTACAGGTGTGAGCCACCGTACCCGGCATCAGAGTAACTTTTAAAAATTAGTCGACTGATGTGATTCTCTCTCTCTCTCTTTCTCTCGCTCTCTCTCTCTATAGATGTGTGTGTAGCATATTACATAGAGAAATCTCTAAGTCCTGGGTTATGCTGCTTGCTAATGAAAATTAATCAGAATCTACTACTCACATATTCACCTTTGATCTGCTCTTGCTCTGGTATTCTGCTTCAATGTGTCATTCGTTCAAGAACTGTTCATTGTCCTATATGATAACATACTGCTATATGACAAACTCTAGCTACTGGAGATACAGCAATAAATAAAGCGAAGTCCTTGCTTACATCCCAAAGGGGAAAAACAGGCAACATATCTATGTAGTAAAATACAGCAGAGTCAGGGGTGTGGGGCAAGAGGTGTGCTGTCTTACAGAGCAACCCGGAAAGGTCTGATTGTTGAGGCCACATTGGCATAAGAGGCTGAATGAAGGGATGAAGGGAGAAAGCAGATGTTTGGAGGAAGACTGCTTCTGGCTGAGAGATGGTCAAAGCAAAGGTCCTGAGGTCAGAGTATGCTTAGCATTTTCGAGAAACGGGAAAGCATTGTGGCTGAAGTCAGGCAGGAGAACAACAGGAGATGAGGTTGGATGAGGTTGGATGGGATAGAAGGGGCCCAGTGGCATGGGACTTTGGATCTTTGTTTGGAGTTGCAAAGCCATTCAGTGGATTGGCACGTGTAGACAAATGCCGAGACAGCCACAAAAATCTGAATCCATATATATAAATATACACATGGGCAGCTACCTAGAAAAATCCACTTATGATACATGTGAATATATGGGGGAAAATTATGGGGCTTGACAAATCACAGGGTTGGTATACAGAAAGGGAAAAGAAGTGAGAAAAATTGACAAGATGGGAGATAATTGGGTAACTATCAGAAAGCAATGTTTTTTTCTGAACCAGGTTTCTTCCATCCCGTGTCTCTTCTGTCTTCTGGGTCCTCAGAGTCTGTCCTTGCCCCTCAGTCATCCACTTGTGACAGCAGACAGAAAGAGGGACAGGAGGGTCACAAGGGGTCTCAAGGGCCAGACCTTCAAGTGGCAAACATCACTTCTGCCCTCTTTCCATTGTCCAGAATTTTCCACGGGCCCACTGTACTGCAAGGAGATTGGGGCAGGACAGGCTGGAAAATATACTCCTCCTGTGTGCTCAGGAAGAAAACGTATTACCTCTGCCTTGTCTGGACTCTCAGTTCGCCTTCTCTCCTCTGTGGTTTGCTTCAGGACTGGGATCTGAGCTCATCACTTAAGCATGGTCATAGCTATATCCTTGGTCAGCCCTACCTTGGGAGCCTCCCAGATATCTAAGAAACAGGCTGGTGGCTCTAGTTCTCTTCATGATTCGCCTCCAGGTTCGCCTTCTTAGTACCACACCTGGGACTAGAGGAAGGCCTTAAACTCAGACCTGACTTCGCCCTTTGATCTTGATGCTCCTGGGTGTGTAGTACCAGTCTTGAGCCCTGGGTCATGGGGCCTTTCCTGTACCCTCAGGACCCCTGACTCACAGCTCCCAATGCCATTGCCGATTCTCTAAGTGCATTCACGAACACAAAAGAAAAGGTCATCTTTTTCTGGGAAAGGATTTCAAACATGTAAAAACACCTTTCAGTATTTATGATTACAAGGGTGTGGTCTCTTATCTAAAGCATTAACCAATGGAGGGTGGCACGTTATTTAAAAAAAGAAAGAAAAAAAGAGGGTGGGAGGGAAGGCAAGGACGTAGCAATTGAATTCCTTTCTCTTCCCAGAAGTAAGATTGTGAAATTGGCCCCCGGCTGATTAGGGGACTTTAGCACGCGGATGTGGGACCAGCGACTGATGTTCTTATACCCTGAGCTCAGAGTGACTCATGCTACGTCAGCCCTCGGGAAACTTGGACTTCGTTGGAGGCCTCTGGCTTCAGAAAAGAAAGAGAGGAAGAATGTACAGCTCTTTTGGCCTCTTCTAAATACTAGTAACTTTCTAGATCATCATTATTAGGAAGGAAGGTGGGAAGGGAGGGAGGGAGGGAGGAAGGAAGGGAGGGGGTAAGGAGGAAAGGAGGGAGGAAGGGTGGGGAGGGGGGATATTCTTTTCCACGAGGCTCAGCAGTGACATTTCTGGACTGAGGGCAGCCCACAGGGTTGTGTGCCAGTCTCTGAGCTGTATTCTTTATATCAAGGTGCTCAGAGCCGAGAGGGCTGGCTGCGAGTGTAATTTGATTAGTTGGGTTATTCAGCATTGTACCAGTGGAAGCTCTATGTTAATTAGCATTCTTCAAGATTAACAGTACATGACCGGGCGCAGTGGCTCATGCCTCTAATCTCAGCACTTTGGGAGGCCTAGGCAGGTGGATCACCTGTGGTCAGAAGTTTGAGACTAGCCTGACCAACATGGTAAAACCCTGTCTCTACTAAAAATAAAAAAACTTAGCTGGGCATGGTGGCGGCATGGGGCACCTGTAATTCCCAGCTACTTGTGAGGCTGAGGCAGGAGAATCTCTTGAACCCAGGAGGCTGAGGTTGCAGTGAGTTGAGATCACACCATTGCACTCCAGCCTGGGCAAGAGGAGCAAAACTCCATCTCAAAAAAAAAAAAAAAAAAAAAAATATATATATATATATATATATATATATATAAATAAAATTGTAATACCCTAGAGATGTACAGTGGTTTATGATAAAGAAAAAGAAAAGATGCTTATGCCCATTATATCATTTAATCCTCACAACAAAACATGAAACCACCAAATCCAAGAGGTGACTGTCACAGTCACACACCCTAATCCCAGGCTGAGCTGTAGTCTTGGGAGTTTTATTTATTTATTCATCTAAGAGATGGGGTCTTGTTCTGTCGTTCAGGCTGGAGTGCAGTGGTGTGATTGTAGCTCACTGCAGCCTCAAGCTCCTGGGCTCAAGAGCTCCGTGTGTGCCAGCCACCATGCCTGGCAGTCTTGGGTCTTGTAATCCTCTGCTCCACGCCCTTCCTCCCTGTCCATCACTGGCCTGCTCACAGTGAGGAGCCATATGGGATTCTGAAATGCCTTAATCAGTGCCAAGTTCAGCAGGCTCAATGGCTCATGCCTGTAATCACAGAGTTCTGGGAGGCCACAGCGGGAGGATGGCCTGAGACTGGGAGTTTGAGACCAGGCTGGACAGCATAGTGAGATCCCAGCTTTACTAAAAATTTTAAAATCAGCCAAGAATGATGGCACATGCCTGTAGTCCTAGCTACTCAGGAGGTTAAGGTGGGAGGATCACTTGAGCCCAGGGGTTGAAGGTTGCAGTGAGCTATGATCATGCCACTGCACTCCAGCCTGGGTGACAGAACCAGACTCTGTCTCTAAAGAAAATAATAAATAAATAAATAAATAAATAAAATCCTCCAACTTAGATATAGCTCTTGCTCCTGACCATGTTTTATGGAATTCAAGTGAACGTTCCCTTAAGAATGATGGCCAGGTGCAGTGGCTCATTCCTATAATCCTAGCAGTTTAGGAGGCCGAGGCGAGCAGATTGCCTGAGCTCAGGAGTTCGAGACCAACCGGGGCAACATGGGAAACCCCATCTCTACTAAAAACACAAAAAATTAGAGGGGCATAGTGGTGCTCACCTATAGTGTCAGCTACTTGGGAGGCTGAAGCACAAGAATTGCTTGAATCTGGGAGGCAGAGGTTGCAATGAGCTGAGATTGTGCCACTGCACTCCAGTCTGGGTGACAGAGTGAGACTCTGTCTCTACAAAAAAAAAAAAAAGATGTGTTTAACACTAACCCTCAGAAGCTTCATGCAAAACCAAAAACAAAACCAAAACCAAACAAGAACCCATCGGGGCTGGCCAAATATATGTGGCAGTTTCTGCCCACTCTGCCCACTGCAGGAGTGTCCCAGTGGTACATACTGGCATATGTGTGGCTCTGAGGAGTCCTGGTCAACTGTGTTGACCTCGGTTTAACCCGTGGCGTCCTCAGCTTATTTCGCCATAGAACTTCTTCCTCTTAGTCCCCTGCAAAACACCTGTTACACTTGCCCCTGGTCTTTGAACCAGAATTCTTTACATCAAAAGGATGTACAGCTCAAAAGAGACGGCCGCATTTCTAGAATCCCATTCACTCATTAGTTAGTCCAGGGCATCATCATATTGGATGAATGTCTCCCAGGGAGAGGCCGCTCAGGTTTGCAGGCTTTCATTGATCGTGCCGGGTGCCAGAAGCAGGCGTGGCCTCCGCACACTTGGAGATTCACCCTGCAGGCATCTGGCGTCATCGAGCTAAGACAATGTCGTCTCTTGCTCCGAGCCTCTTCCAGGGTGTTAATGTAACATCAGATTTCCCAATTCCTAATCCATTTATTTCTTCCTTTACCCTCAGCTACTATTTTTCCTTTCCTTTTTTTTTTTTTTCTGAGACAGAGTTTCATTCTTGTTGCCAAGGCTAGAGTGCAATGGCACAGTCTCAGCTTACCACAACCACTGCCTCCTGGGTTCAAGTGATTCTTTTACCTCAGCCTCCTGAGTAGCTGGGATTACAGGCATGCACTACCATGCCTGGCTAATTTTTTGTATTTTCAGTAGAGACAGGATTTCTCCATGTTGGTCAGGCTGGTCTAGAACTCCCGACCTCAGGTAATCCACCTGCCTCGGCCTCCCAAAGTGCTGGGATTACAGGTGTGAGCCACCATGCCTGGCCTATTTTTCGTTTTCATTAATAATCTTTGGAAGGGACATTAGAATTGCCACTGTGCTGATCTAGATAGCAGGCAGCAATTCTAGTCTAGCAAGTGTCTCCTCAGCCCACACCCATTCTGATAGGGTAAGTTTACATAGGTGCCAAAGTAATGGGCCATTTTTACCGTCAGGCAATAAAGCTGCCTTCACTTTCAATTTTGCAAAACCCGCTTCCATCAGGCATGTAGGAATTCTGGCATAAGGTTTAAAAGATAGTTACAATTTCACTCAACAATAATCAACACAGAATATTTTTGTGACCAAATATTTGGGGATTCCTCCCTACCAATAAGCAAACAATTAATTCTGCAGCAAATACCAGCTGGGTATACTCCAATTCAATTCTGACACCATCTGCCTGGAGACAGCATCACATTCCACAGACTGAGGGCTCAGCCCTTCATCCCAGCAGTCACAGTCTGGGCCTCTGGAACTTGTGCACAACCAGCTTCAAGTTGAGGTTCCCATGACCCCCTCCGTGGGTTCCATCAACATGCCAGAGTGGCTCACAGAAAAACTTTAAGGAAGTTTACTTATCAGTTTATTATAAAGGCAATCACAAAGGATACAGATGAAGAGACACATAGGGAAAGGGATGAGGGAAAGAGTATGGAACTTCTATGCCCACCCTGGGTGCCCTGCCCTTCAGAAACCTGTATGTTCTGCTATCCAGAAGCTCTCCAAACCCAGTTCTTTTGGATTTTTATAGAAGCATCATTGCACAGGCATAATTGATTAAATCACTGGCCATTAGTGACCAATGTAACCTTCAGTTCCTCTCCTCTCCCTGGAAGTTGGGGGGTGGACTGAAAGTCCCAACAATCTAATCTTGCCTTGGTCTTTCTAGGGACCAGCCCCCACCCTGAAGCTACCTAAGGGCTGTCAGACATCAATCAACTTAATAGCATACGAAACACCTCACTTTGGAGAGTCTAAGTGTTTTAGGAGTTGTATGGAAGGAAACACGTATAAGATCAAAAATATATTTTACAATATCGCACTCCTATAGAAAACTTTGAGATGCATACCACGATTCTTTGAAAATCTGTTATTTATATCATTCTGGCATAAATCAGTGAAAATGACTAAGGCAAGTTGTAATCATTTTAGGGGGTTTATTTGCCAAAATAAGGGACCTTCACCTGGGAGACACATCTATGCCTTTCTTCAGAGATAATTTTAAATGCTTCAATATTTAAAGGGGAAAGGATAGATATTGGGGGAATATACAATTTTCATATGGGGGGTAGAGGAAACAGTCATTCTTGCAGTCACTTCATCTGGCTGAATGAATCTGCAATTTTACATAAGATAATGTAGACAATGGGGAAGAGGAAGCACCAGATGTGCGTTTGTCTCAGGCAAGCAGAAGGATGCCTTTGAGTTCTGTCCTTTCCCACATCTGTGGAAAAGCTATCAATTTACACTGCCAGGGTGAAATTCAACAGAACTGTTTTAAAGTAAAGATCAGCCAGGCACAGTGGCTCACACAGTAATCCCAGCACTTTGTGGGGGGCCAAGGTGGGTGGATCACAAGGTCAAGAGTTGGAGACAAGCCTGGCCAATATGGTGAAACCCCGTCTCTACTAAAAATACAAAAATTACGTGGGTGTGGTGGTGCACACCTGTGGCCCCAGCTACTCAGGAGGCTGAGGCAGAATTGCTTGAACCCAGGAGGTGGAGGTTGCAGTGAGCCAAGATCACGCCACTGCGCTCCAGCCTGGGTGACAGAGCAAGACTCTGTCTTGAGATGTTGATCACCACCAGTCTATCCTGCAAACCCTGACTCCATGACGGATGAATAAACACACTCAAACACACAAAGTACCGTGAACAAGTGGGCTATGGAAGTCATCAGCTACTCTCAGAGGGCAATTGCAGCTACCCGACCTCTTACTAGCTGTTCCTGCTTGCATTTATTCAGTATAGATTTAATAACAGAGGTTCTAAGAACACGCTTGTGGATGATTACATGGTTAAAAGAGTGGTTTTACAAATTATAAAAGCTTTGGTTCAGGGCCCAGAACAAACACCGTTAAAGGGGATTCCCCCTTCAACCTCCCCCTGAGAGGGCCATCTGGCACAAAGGTTACATGAGCAAACAAGCTAGTTAGAGTAGAGACAAAGGAATGTGGGGTAAACAGACTTAACTGGAGAAGCTTCTGTTATCCCTAATCTTCACCCTAGGACCTAATGCTGTAAGGTAAGAACCGGCTGCCTTCAGCCCGTCCTATTATTACAAGTTAATGAAATCTTTTGGCCTTCCAAAAGATTTGAGACTATAATCTTATAACTTTCCCTAATATTTCCCTTAATATTTTGCCAGCCTCCCTGAGTGAATCCCAACACCATCTCAAAAAAATATAAATAAATAAATAAATAAATAAATAAAATAAAGATCTTGTGGCCTGCAAGGAATCTCCTTTTGGGGCAAAAGGTGAGGGGTGTATGTCGCTTTTCATTTTTGTAGTCATCTTAGGAACCAATTGGCAGGCAGGTTTGCATGACCCAGTTCCCAGCTTGACTTTTCCCATTGGCTTAGTAAGCATGGGGTCCCAAGATTTATTTGCCTCTCACACTGGCCTTTCTACAGTCACTGGATTATTTGAATATAAATGGATTTTCATTGTAAATGTGATGAGGATGATGATCCCAAGAAGGACTTCCCTGTGCCTTTCAGAAGACAGAGGAGAGCTTCCGCCACTCTTAGGGGTTCATGTCATGAACTCTTCATCTATATTAACAAAATAAAAACCTAAGAACTTTGGTCTAAACTGTTCTAAGATTTGCCCAACCAAGGCCTCTCAGGATACTCCTTTGAGGAAGGTTTTAGCTATGGCACTAGCTGTAAGAGTTTCTGCTGATTCTCAGTGGGAGTATTCACCAGCGAGGAGTATCTTGGAGTTAAACATGAGCTGTTCCAAGATCCCTGAGTGATGTGAAGTGATGAAAGAGTCTACGTCCTCCCATTTCCTTCCCTTACCAGTTTAACAAGGATCAACAGAGCATCTCCAAGCTCTCCTGGATTCCAGGACTGATTTCTTAACAGAGTGTGCACATCTGCCATCTTCCAGGAGAGTAAATACTTGCCCACAAATAGAGTTAGATTGTAAAAACTTTGGCTGAAACTATTAAGAAACAAAGCAGTTTTGACTGATCCACCATGATGGAGCATTTGACCTGGAGGGAATCGTTAATAAACAGTTGCCTTAGTAGTTGTTCTTTAAGAAGGATCTCTCTTGAACCAGCCAAGAAGCCAAGGTGTGGGAAGCTCCGTGTCATGATGACTCTGCCCAGCACACTGGAATGCATGAGCTTGCCTACCGGGGAAGGAGCATGCCGGAAAGGGCGTGAGATTGGGAGCAGCTCATCTGTCATCTGCCTTTTGTTTAAGGACAACCTGGCAGCAGGCTCCTGCTCCACCACACTTCTTACCTTCATCTTGGGAGACGCCTGGTCCACAGGGCATCTTCACTCAGTCCTGGCATCCTTGTTTCCAGCAACCTTCTCCACCAACCTCTTATACCCCCTTCCATGGCCACAACTGGACATTTCCAGCACCTGCAAATCCACCTTGAAATCACTCTTCAAACAATGCATGGGCACAGCCTCCTGCCTCTCCAGCCTGCTGTGTGGTTCCCTCACTCTGACCTTGCTGGTCCTCATCAGAACCTCTGGTCCCTTGGGCTGGGCCCCGCCCTTCTTCTCTGCTCATTTTCTTTCCTATATTTAGCTTGGAGCCCACGGTTCATCATTTTGAGCAGTCTCTCGACAATACTTGCCTTCAGATTTGTTGAACCATAACCCACAGTAAGAAATCTATTACAAAAAAAAAAAAAAAAAGAAAGAAAAAGAAAGAAAAAAGAGGGATGGGGGCAATAAAAAAAAAATCTAATACATATGGGCCAGGCATAGTGGCTCACGCCTGTAATTCCAGCACTTTGGGAGGCTGAGATGGGCGGATCACTTGAGGTCAGGAGTTCCAGACCAGCCTGGCCAAAAACAAAAATTAGCCGGGCATGGTGGTGTGTGCCTGTAGTCCCAGCTACTCTGGAGGCTGAGGCAGGAGAATTGCTTGAACCTGGGAGGTGGAGGTTGCAGTGAGCGGAGATCACCCCATTGTACTCCAATCTGGGTGACAAAGGGAGACTCCATCTCAGAAAAGAAACAGAGAAAGAGAGGAAGGGAGGGAGGGAAGAAAGAAATCTAATACATATGATGTAAGGGTCATCTGCATACATATTTATATATACACACAAATATATACACAAGCCTCTTCCAACTTTAACTCAATCACAATTATTTAAAAATCTAGGTTTGAATCCGAGTCACTGCACCAAAACTAAAAATTAAATTAAAAAAAAAATCTCTCCCTGAACATTGGTTCTTACAGTTACAGCTGTTTCTCTCATTTTCACCACACTGTTGCAACAGTCATCTATACAAACTGTTTCATGCAATGGTGCGATCTCGGCCCACTGCAACCTCCACCACCTGGGTTCAAACAATTCTCCTGCCTCAGCTTCCAGAGCAGCTGGGATTACAGGTGCCTGCCACCATGCCTGGCTAATTTTTGCATTTTAGTAGAGATGGGGTTTCACCATGTTTGCCAGGCTAGTCTCCAACTCCAGACCTCAGGTGATCTGCCTGCCTCAGCCTCCCAAAGTGCTGAGATTACAGGCAGGAGCTACCACGCCCGGCCAAGAGATGGAGTTTCTCTCTTGTTGCCCAGGCTGTAGTGCAATGACGTGATCTTAGTTCACTGCAACCTCCACTTCTCCGGTAGAAGTGATTCTCCTGCCTCAGCCTCCCGAGTAGCTGGGATTACAGGCACGCGCCACCATGCCCAGCTAAATTTGGATTCTTAGTAGAGATGGGTTTGTCGTCATGTTGGCCAGGCTGGTCTAGAACTCCTGACCTCAGGTGAGCCAGCTGCCTCGGTACTCTCAAAGTGTTGGGATTACAAGCCTGAGCCACTGTGCCCGGCTGTAAGGACTCTTGTGATTATATAAACCCCTTCCAGATAATCCAGGAGAATCTCACCAACTCAAGACCCTGAACTTCATCACATATGCCAAGTACCTTTACCATGAATGTCAGTTAACGTAATCACAGGTCCCGGGGATTAAGGCCTGTGGACTTCTTTGGGGGCTGTTATTCTGCCTACTACATGACTTTCTTAACTTCCACTCACTTTTCTTTTTTTTCTTTTTTTTTTTTTTTTTTGAGACAAAGTTTTACTCTTGTTGCCCGGGCTGGAGTGCAATGGCAAAATCTCGGCTCACTGCAACCTCCGCCTCCCATGTTCAAGTGATTCTTTCAAGTGATTCTCCTGCCTCAGCCTCCTGAGTAGCTGGGATGACAGGCGTGTGCCACCACATGTACTTTTTGTAGAGACTGGGTTTCTCCATGTTGGCCAGGCTGATCTCAAACTGCCGGTCTCAGGTGATCTTCAAGCCTCGGCCTCCCAGAGTGCTGGGATTACAAGCATGGGCCACTGCGCCTGGCCCCTCCACTCACTTTTCAACCTTTTCCAAACAAGCTTCTGTCCCCACCCAGCATCGCAAATGGTTTCCAAATGGTCCTTGATGACCTCCATGTCGCTGAAACCACTGGGTTGTTCTAATTGCCCTTCTTCCTGATGTTTTGGCACTGTAGACCAAACAGCATGAGGCATGGGCAGCCACCCTCGAGGACGGGAACAAGTGGGCGATGGCTGGTCTTCATGAGCCTGTCCTGGTGTCACCTGGGAGCCCATCCTCACTGGACTGAGGCTGGCTGCAAAAGAAGGCATTCCACACTCCCTTCCCTATGAATCACCTAAGGCTCCATGGTGTCTAGGCTTTCTTTACTGTTTAAAAGTGTAGGTCAGGTAACTGCAGGTGAAGTTTTCTTAAACATTTTTGTTTACATATCCAAAGTGGATAAGCAAGTGAGCTTTCACAAAGTAAAGTACATGCCCGCCATGCAGATCAAGGAACAGGGCATGGCCCGCTCGCCTGAGCTCCCCCCTTTCCCCTCCCTGTCGCTAGCCCCTCTCCTCCTGAAGGTAATGCTATCCTTGGGGAGGAATATTTGTTTCCTTTTAAATAGACTTAATTTTTTTAGAGAAGTTCTAGGTTCATAGAAAAATGGAACAGAGGTCGGGCATGATGGCTCAAATTTGTAATCCCAGCACTGAGAGGCTGAGGAAGGCAGATCACGAGGTCAGGAGTTTGAGTGCAGTGGGCCAAGATCTCACCACTGTATTGCAGCCTGGGTGACAGAGCAAGACTCCATCAAAAAAAGAAAGAAAGAAAAGAAAGAGAGAGAGAAGAAATAAAAAGAAAAGAGAGGAAAAAAAGAGAGAAAGAAAGAAGGAAGGAAGGAGGGAAGGAAGGAAAGAAGGAAGGAAGGAAGGGAAGGAGGGAAAGAAGGAAGGAAAAAATGGAGCAGAAAACGCAGAGTTTTCATCAGCTTCTACTCCCTGCTGCCACACACACATGCACAGCTTCCCCTACTAGGAATATCAAACCTGGTTGGGATATTTGTCACAATCAGTCAACCTACATTGTCACATCACTCTCACCCAGAGTCCACAGTTTACATTAGGGTTCACTCTTAGCGTTGTTCATTGCATGGGTTTGGACATACGGACATTGACATGAATCCACCATTGCAGTATCCCACGGAGTAATTTCACTGCCCTGCAAATCCTCTGTGCTCCACCAATTCATTCCTCCTTTCTCCCGACCTCTGGCAATCATGGGTATTTTCATGGTCTCCACAGTTTTGCTTTTTCCAGAATGTCATATATTTGGAATCATGCAGTGCACAGCCTTTTCAGATTGGCTTCTTTCACTTGGGAATACACATTTAAGATCTTTTCATGTCTTTTTGTGGTTTGATAGCCCATTTCATTTTAGTGCTAAGTAACATTCTATTGTCTGGATGCGGGCCTAAGGTTTTTTTTGTTTTGGGTTTGTTTTGTTTTGTTTTGTTTTGTTTTGTTTTGAGATAGAGTCTCACTCTGTCATCCAGGCTGGAGTGCAGTGGCACAATCTCAGCTCACTGCAGTCTCTGCCTCCCGGGTTCAAGAGATTCTCGTGCCTCAGCCTCCAGAGTAACTGGGATTACAGGGGCGTGCCACCATGCTTGGCTAATTTTTTACATTTTTAGTAGAGACAGAATTTCATCACGTTGGCCAGGCTGGTCTCAAACTCCTGACCTCAGGTGATCTGCCCACCTTGGCCTCCCAAAGTCTTGGGATTACGGGCGTGAGCCACCATGCCCAGCTGGGCCTAGGCTTTGAAGAAGGAATTGGACTGAGTGTAGGGGAGGTCGTACTGCTGAAGTGTCTTCTTTGTACCTGCATCACACTAGGACTGACATACTTCGAAGTGCAAAGCCCCTGATGGATCTTGCGTTAGTCAGTTCTATGCACTGAGCTTCTGGCCCCAGAATACCATCCTCAGAATAGAAATATGATAAGGCCAAGTGGATAGGTGGGCAGGGGGGCATGGGTTGGAGGCTCAGGCACTGCACTGCACATACATGTCTTGATGTGAATGGTCCGGTGGAGGTCAAGTTCTGTTTAGCGGGGATAGACTATGTGACGAATAGCGTGAAGAAAGGTAATGGTCTAAACACAGCAGACGTTTCATTCCCTCTCACGTGACAGTCTGTGGAGCAGACAGCTCCTCTCTTCAATAATCTGGGACCCAAGTACCTTTCATCCTGTGGCTCTGCTGTCCCCAAGCCTTGTCATTTTTTTCATCTAGCTGTAGTGACCTGGTCTTTCAGATAAACCCTGAACATTAAACCAAAGGCACACTCTGAAAATTCATCTGACGTGTGGTCAGCTCCTGATTTAGCACAGTCCGGGGAATGATGGGGTGATGGACAAGAAGGTTCTCATGAGGGGGCTGAAGAGATCTAAGTATGGGGGTGCCAGCCTGGGGTACTTCAGAAGGGGCACTGGCCTAGGGGTCACATCAGGGTGACCCTGAGTTCCCTGGGGCAGAGTGTGGCTCACAATGGGTTGCTGAGAACCCATGAGGAAGGCTGGAACCTTCAGGACGCATCGTTTTATGAGGGTCTGCCTATGTGCTAGGTGGGGAGACACTGACCAGAGGCCCAGGGCCACTGAGGGGTCTCTTGGTGCCTGTCGGGTGCACTGTGCCAGAGATGATGATGTACTAACAGGCAGGACTCTGGCCCACACTCCTGGTGCTGGTTTTTGCCACTCATGTTGGATTTTGCTTCTGTAAGTGAACTTGCTCAGGATGGCTGGCTTCTTGGCCATGCTTCCAGTGGTTTTCAAGGGTGAAGAAAGGAGTTTCAGCAAGACAGCTAACATCTGCATGAGTGAGCCAGGGAGTGTCTGTAGCCTTCCTCTAAACAGCACTCTGGACTGGTGGGCGTGAGGACCCCAGGGCAGGCTGGCTCAGCCCCTTTGATTTCGGGTTTCAGGGAAGCCCAGGGAGCTGGATTGGGTGCCTGGATTTTCCGAGAATTATGTTTCTGAGAGGATTTTGAAACCTAAACAGGAATACTTTACATACAGGTCATTGAGCAGGAATTGGGAAGTTCTGAAGCTGCCCTCCTTCACGCCACCTCCTCCCTTCAGAGGCCGAGGGCTGCCAAGCTGTCTCCCACACACCTCAGTGAAAAGTCCCTGGCTCCCCTCCCAGCCGCCTCGCTGTGACCTCGCGAGGTGTGAGGAGGAAGCGGATCCACATTCTGGATGAACCTTCCTTCCTCCTTGCTGAGAAACAGTCCAGGCCCCTGCGCCTGCTGGACCTCAGAGCTTCTCAGAGCCTGGGGCCCAGCGTGGCTCCTGCAAGCTGCCTGGGAATTGCCGAGGCTGGAACTGGCTGCCTGTCTTATTTCCTGTGTCTGCTGCAACCCATTTCCTAAACTTGGGTGGCTGAAAACAACAGAAATTCGTCCCCTCACAGTTCTGGAGGCCAGAGTCTGAATCCAGGTGTTGGCAGGGCCGTGCTGCCTTCCAAGGTTCTAAGGAAGAATCCTTCCTGGCCTTTTCCAGCTTTGGGTGGTGGCTGGCAACGCTTGGCATTCCTTGGCTTCAGATGCATCATTCCATCTGCACGTCGCTGTCTTCCCTCTGTGGCTCTCCCTTTCTTCTTATAAGGACAACAGTCCCATGGTGGTAAGGGCCTGCCTCACTCCAGTATGATACCATCTTAATTGATTGCATCTACAACCACCCTATTCCCAGATGTCACATTCTGAGGTTCCTGATGAACATGAACTTGAGGAGACACTATTCAACCCACAGCAGGGCCCCACCATCCCCTTCCCACACCACATCCTCGCAGCAGGCCCCCTCTCCACACAGGGCACCCTGCCTGGCTTTCCTTTGTAGCACCAAGACAGAGCTAAGAGTGATTTCTTGAAATAAAACTGCATCCTCTCATCCCAGTAAGGCATGGCCTCACTAGTGGGAGATGAGCAAATGCAAGCATTGCTCAGGACAGGCATCCACATGTGCAGGGGACACACACCCCAGTTTTTTTCCTGGTTTATAAAGGTGCTTCTGGACTCCTTGGCTCCTGGTCAATACCTGAGTGCTTCCTGAAGGGGAAAGACACCTCCAAACCATTCAGTGGGTCATCCCAGACCGAAGTTTCTGGGCCAGACATTGAAACGGGAGGAGTTCCCTTATTCCCCTCACAGGGCGAGCAACAAGGGTGCGGCTCACTTCTTCAGTACCCTGCTGCTCAAACCCCTAGGGGAGCATGCAGATGGGCAGGTTGTGAAGAGTGTTTCTGGGCTCTGACCCCACAGCAGCATGTAGGGTTGAGTGTTTACAGCTCCCGAAGCCCCAGTGGGCGTGTATTACAGTGGGCTCTCTCTCAGTTTTGCCATCTGCAGGCAGCTTGTGTTAATTAGCTCATTTAGACCCTCTGCCTTATCACAAAGACAGAGTGCTGTCCGTATCCCTGGTTCTTGCCCTCGTGTACTGGAAAAAAAAAATCAGATTACATGTGGACTTGGAGAATGAGTGCAAGGTTTTATTGAGTGGTAGAAGTAGCTCTCAGATGGATGAGAAGCTAGAAGGGGGATGGAGTGGGAAGGTGGTCTTCCCCTGGAGTTGGGCCACCCAGCAACCAGACTCTCCCTCGGCTGTTCCCACTGAATTCCACATTGTTTAGCTGTCAAAAGCATGCCGGTGTCTGCTGGTGTCTGTCAGCGTGCTCTTCTGCTCCTCTTGACATCCAACCACTTGTGTCTGTGCCCACTATGGTCTTGGATTTTTATGGGCACAGGATGGGGGTCATGGCAGTCCAGAGCAGTCTTGGAAAATGCAACATTTGGACATGAAAACAGGAGTGCATGTTCTCACTTAGGTCCACAGGCACAAGCCTGAGGGTGGAGCCCTCGCCAGGGACCCTGCCTTTCTCTACCCAGCACTTTCCTGCCCCCCCTTCCATATCAACATGAAAGCTGACATTGGCTCCCGGTTTGGTGACTTCTGCACCAGAGCTGCTAGGAAGGCCCCACCACACATGTTGTGGACTGAACAGCCCCTCCCCAGGGGAATCATCGTCCTCCTGTCCCCAAACCCATGGAGGAGTGGTGGGTTCCTGGGCCTCTTGTAACCCGACTGAATATTTTCCAGGTTACCTAACCAAACTCCTGCAAAACCACACCGCCTATGCCTGTGATGGGGACTATTTGAATCTACAGTGCCCTCGGCATTCTACGATAAGTGTCCAATCAGCATTTTATGGGCAAGATCACCAAATGTGTAGCTCCCAGAAGCCTGCCTCCCAGAGGGAAGACAGCTTAACCTGTGTGGCACCCACCACCTTCCAGGTATTGCCTTTGGTAGACATGTTAAGACAATACAGTTTCAATATACGCTCTTTCTCTCTTTCTAGGTATTAATATATTTGTGATTATATAGTTCAATCAAAGCAAAACTGATCCATGAAAAATCCCAATTTATACAGATCAGCAGTTTTGTAGGTGAGCTATAATTTGTTTCTCAAAAGGATTCGTTACCAAAGAAATCTAAATAGAATTCCTATGTATAGCAGAGCCCCCTTTGTACACTTCAATATGAATTTATTTGTAGGTATACTCTTTACCGTAATACAGCAAACTAAGGAATCCACGATGGATTTCAACCTCCAGGCCCACATGTCCCATAAATATCCCTGTAGAAAGGGAAGGTGGATTCTTTAATGGAAACCACAAGTATCTCTGTGAAGCAGACATCTGAAGTTATGACCAACTTCTTAGAAAATATACTCAAGGGGCTGGGTGCAGTGGCTCATGCCTGTAATCCCAGCATTTTGGGAGGCCAAGGGAGGCAGATCACGAGGTCAGGAGTTCGAGACCAGCCTGGCCAATATGGTGAAACCCCATCTCTTCTAATAATACAAAAATTAGCCAGGTATAGTGGCTTGCACCTGTAGTGCCAGCTACTCGGGCTGAGGCAGAAGAATCGCTTGAACCCAGGAGGCGAAGGTTGCAGTGAGCCGAGATTTCGTCATTGCACTCCAGCCTGGATGACAGAACAAAACTCCATCTCAAAAAAAAAAAAAAAAAAAAAAGAAAGGAAAGAAAATGTACTCAAGGAAGGAAATATCAATAACTGCCTTGTGCTTTTTAATAGTTTCCTTCTCCACTTGTAGCTAATCACGTCATTCTTGCTTGGATCTATTTTGGGCAACCTCTACTGACTCCTTCCTTCTACTGAATAGTACCAGGAATTGGGAGGTGTGGTTTAAGTCATTCTTTTTGTGATTGGCATATTTAGGGAAAGGTTTGGTATAGGAGAAGGTCAAACTAATATTTCAATGATAGTGTTAGACTGTGCATGGCTTTCAATCATCTGAGCAGCTTCTGCTTCACCATCCCTGACCCCTAACATGTATAACTAGTTGACCAGGATTACTGAGTCACTTGGCCTTAGATTTTTTTTTAATGCCTCCCAAGTTCTGTATGAATACATTTAAAGCAGGGAATTTAAAGCAGGTAGCAAGTTGGAAATCTGTTTGATTTTGTCAACCATAGAAAATGTGGATAAAGATAAATTTGCTAGGAGAACTAAGGAGAAATAGGGTTAGCCGTAATGCTGTGTAGCTCTCCCTAAGGCCCAAACAGGAGAAGCAAAACTAATGTGATGATGTAAGAATTTTCCTATTTCTCACACCATCCCTTGCTTCCACTCCAAGCATGGTAGTATCTGGATATTCAGGTGATTGGTAAAAACATCAACTGAGTAGCCAAAATGAATGTGTTTGAGTGACTCCCCCTGACATGGTTTCTGTATCTTGAGGAGAGACAACGTGTTTCTTCGGGAGGCAAGAAGTTGCTTTCCCTGTGTGCTCCACTGTCTTAGTCCTTTTTGTGCTAGTATAACAGCGTACCTGAGCCTGGGTAATTTGTAAGGAACAGACATTGATTTCTCACAGTCCTGAAGGTCGGGAAGCCCAAGAGCAAGGTGCCATAGGTTTGGTGTCTCTACTTCCAAGATGGCTCCTTGAACACTACACCCTCTAGGAGATTGGGGAACAGTGGTACTCACATGGCAGAAGAATGGAAATGGCAAGAGAAGGAGAAGGGACCACACTTGCCTTTTATAACAAGCCTAGTGCCACTCTAACCACCAACTGCTGGGAAAAAAAAAAAACAGCATTAATCCATTCATGAGGGTGGAGGCCTCATGGTCTAATCACCTCTTGAAGACTCCACCTGTTAACACTGTTACAATGGCAATTACATTTCAATGTGAGTTTTGGAGGGGAGAAACATTCCAGCATAGCACCCACCCTACCCCTAATTCTCCCCGTTGGGTGCCACTGCAGGAGCTGTACCTCTCTTGACCCACCCCTACTTCTCAGCCACTGCCCCACCCATCCATCCTTGGATCCCAGGCTACCTGCTGGCCTCCTGAGTGCATGAAAGCAATGTTGACCAGTACCAACATTTTTTAAAGTGACTACTTTGTAAAAGTATGAACTCCTGGTACATTAGAGCATGGGCACCACCTCCACCATTCCACGGGTACCTGCCTCTGCCAGTCACCCTGGAGGGAAGAGGATGTTTCTATAACCAGGCTGACAAGTTAGCATTTGGGAACACAGTTCCGATGTTCGGAGGGTTTGTTTGCCAGAAACATCCCCATGCACCACTCTTTCTTCTTTCTTATTTATTTTTTATTTTTTTGAGACAGAGTCTAGGTCTGTCACCCAAGCTGGAGTGCAGTGGCGTGATCTTGGCTCACTGCAACCTCCACCTCCCGGGTTCAAGTGATTCTGCCTCAGTCTCCAGAGTAGTTGGGACACATGCTACCACACCCAGCTAATGCACTACTCTTTCAACCAGAGGTCAAGAAGTCCTTTACTTTTGCGTCTTTTTTTTTTTTTTTTTGAGATGGAGTTTTACTCTTGTTACCCAGGCTGGAGTAGTACAATGGCACAATCTTGGCTCACCACAACCTCCGCCTCCGGGTTCAAGCAATTCTCATGCCTCAGCCTCTCAAGTAGCTGGGATCACAGGCACCACCGCTCCCATCACTCCTGGCTAATTTTTGTATTTTTAGTAGAGACAAGGTTTCACTATGTTAGTCAGGGTGGTCTCGAACTCCTGATGTACCCGCCTTGGCCTCCCAAAGTGCTGGGATTACAGGCATGAGCCATCATGCCCGGCCTACTTTTGTATCTTTTAAGCTGCACTGGGAGCCCAGGCAAGGTGCTTCCTCAGAGGGAGGTTGCAAGGTGGAAAGACAGTCACATGGGAGACCACAGCTGATTCATCCCTTGACTGTCAACGGAAAGTCCCCCTCTCTGCATTTTCCAGCTCGTGACATAGTTTGGAAACAGCCCTGCCCTGGGATCTGCTCTGAGGAGCCCTCCAGTGACATCTGTGGGCTGAGTCATTTCACCATGACCCTTTGCCATGCCACATGCAGTCATCTGAAAGCTACACCTTCTGGAAGTCTGAGGGGTTTCTTGAGTGTTTTTTCCTGATCAAGACACATCTGCTGGGCCCAGGAGAAGACGGGGGATACCTGGCAGGGCCAGCATCCTTCATGGAGATATTCCATGAGCTACTCTGAGAACATGATGACTCAGAGAGGCTCATGTGTGCACTAAATTCAGCCTTAAAGTCATAAGCAGATTCTTGGGAACTTTTTTTCTAACTGTACTCGGTGTCCTTTTTGTTTTTGTTTTAACCAGACCCAAGTTCAGGACCTCTGTGTTTATTACAGGCAGGACTTGTTCCATTTGGGAACGAGGACCTAGAAGAACAGACGCAAAATGCTGAGCCTTACCAGGACCTGGAGGAGGGTGTTCTTCGAGCTCCCACAGAGCAGAAGCCTTAAAAACAAAGGAGCTGCCTGGAAAAAATCAGGAGAGAGAGAGATTGAGATTTAAAGGAAAGCGTTTAAGCCCAATGCCCAATAGAAAGTCTGAATATTCCACTAAGAAAACTGCTCCCCGGCCGGGCGCAGTGGCTCATGCCTGTAATCCCAACACTTGGGAAGGCCAAGGCAGGTGGTTCACAAGGTCAGGAGTTGGAGACCAGCCTGGCCAATATGATAAAACTCCATCTCTACTAAAAATACAAAAAATTAGCTGGGCGTGGTGGCATGTGCCTGTTGTCCCAGTTGCTTGGGAGGCTGAGGCAGGAGAATTGCTTGAACCCAGTAGGCAGAGGTTACAGTGAGCTGAAATTGTGCCACTGTACTCCAGCCTGGGCGACAGAGGAAGACTCTGTCTCAAAAAAAGAAAAAGAAAAGAAAAAAGAAAACTGCTTCCCAAGGGAGAAGTGGGTCCCATCCCCTTGAGTTTGCATTTGAGTTTGATGAGAGTGGGAATCAGCTTTGTAATTTTTATTTTTTGGTCTGTAAACGGTTCACAAGCTAGAAAGGGTTTGGGTCCCCAAGGGCTCCCCAGTGCACAGCTCTCCTGTGGCCTGTGCAGAGCTGTTTGAGGATGAAGGGCCAGGATTGTGATTCCTGATGGCCACAAATCTCTCAGCTTAAAGCTAAGGGACCCCCGCTCGAAGGGGACCTGGAAGTCCCCTGCAGCCCAATATCCAAAAGTCCCCTGACCTTGCTTGCACCTCCTGGAGCCTTGCAGGGCAGCGCCTTTGCTGAAAGTAGCAGCAGCCATGGCAGTGGTGGTAGATCAGAGGTTAGTTTTCTGAGGAGCCTGGCACTATTGAATCAGGTTTCTTTTTTTTTCTTTTTTTTAAAGTTTCACTCTTGTTGCCCAGGCTAGAGTGCAATGGCGCCATCTCAGTTCCCGGGTTCAAGCGATTCTCCTGCCTCAGCCTCTCAAGTAGCTGGGATTACAGGCATGCGCCACCACGCCAAGCTAATTTTGTATTTTTAGTAGAAACAGGGTTTCACCACATTGGCCAGGCTGGTCTCGAATTCCCGACCTCAGATGATCTGCCAGCCTCAGCCTCTCAAAGTGCTGGGATTACAGGCGTGAGCCACCGTGCCTGGCAGGATCAGTTTCTTTTTAGGAGAAAGAGCAGGGAGACAGGGCGCCAAGCCGATCACCCACATGTATGCTCTTTGGCCTTAGCCACAGCTTGGCCAGGTGGGGAGGTGCCCTTCCCTTTGCAGAGCCCAGAGCAGCCCCGGTTCGGGGCTGGCAGTCACTGTGAGCAGTTTTCAAGCCTATCCCTTTTCTACCCTCTCCTTCTAGAAGGTGCTGGACGAATGCCAGAACCAGCGGGCCTGCCACCTCCTGGTCAATAGCCGTGTTTTTGGACCTGACCTTTGTCCAGGAAGCAGTAAATACCTCCTGGTCTCCTTTAAATGCCAACCTAGTAAGTAACTTCAGAGGGGGACAGTGTTTGGGGTGTGGTTCTCGCTTCCTTCACACTCCTGGTCAAAATTCTCTGCCTGTTGGCATTTGTTCCAACTTGGAAACTCATTAATAGAAACACTGCACTCCATCCTACCCAGTTTTTTAGAGACACAGAGAAAGAGACATAGAGAGAGGGAGAGAAGGATTGTGTGTGTGCATCTGCACATACCTTCGTTTTTTTACAAATCCCAGAATTTTAAAAATCCTTTCCAATATGTAAAACTCAGTTGTACTCATGCTACGACTCTCGGGGTAGTGAGAGACCACAATTGCTATTCCACAAAATGAGGAGTTGGTTCTGCTTTTCAGAGGTGTCTTGTGCTGAGACAGAGAGGCTGACTGTTTTCCCTTGAGGCTCAGTGGGCCACCTGCCACCTGTGCCCACTGCTTCAGATCTTTAAGAACCGGCTCCTCCTGCCCTCGCCCACAGCAGGGGCTCCTTGTTCCCCAGGAGAATGAGAGGAGATATGGCTGGAGCAATCTCTTTTATTCTGATTCTTGTTCTTTTCTCCATTGACTTTTGCCATTTGTAACACACGTCAGTTTTGTGATGGCCAAAAATAATCCATCTTCAGTGGGTGGGTCACACTTCCAGGTGCCAAGAGAAGCCAGAGGTCTCTGCAGCATTACAGGTTCTTGAACACCTTGTTGCAAGAAATGATAGCTCTGTGTTTAACCAAAACACAAGGACTTAAGATTTTTTTTTTTTTTTTTTTGGAGACAGAGTTTCCCTCTTGTTGCACAGACTGGAGTGCAATGTGCGATCTCGGCTCACTGCAACCTCCGCTTCCGGGGTTCAAGCGATTCTCCCACCTCAGCCTCCCAAAGTGTTGGTATTACAGTCCTGAGCTACCGAGCCCAGCCGAGTTCAGCATTTTCAGCCTCCCCCCATCCAACACACCTGTTTTCATTTCTTGCATTTTGTTCTCTGTTGGCTCTCACCCTGGAGCCCAGCATTCCCCGAGACTCTGGGGGCCTACGTGCTATACTTATGTGGGGAGGTGTCAGGCCACACTCTTAACTATGGTCTCAGGTGCACATCTGGGGAGAAACCCCTGGATCCCTTCAACAGATCTGTACGCTTCTGTCAAACCCCTTCCCTGCCAGGGCCCACATGTCTCGGAACTGCCATGTGCAATTCCAGTACTGCACATGCGCACATGCAAACACACTCACAACCTCACAGCACATGATGGATGCTCACAGTCACATGCAATTCCAGTACTGCACATGCGCACATGCAAACACACTCACACCCTCACAGCACATGATGGATGCTCACAGTCACATGCAATTCCAGTACTGCACATGCGCACATGCAAACACACTCACACCCTCACAGCACATGATGGATGCTCACAGTCACATGCAATTCCAGTACTGCACATGCGCACACACTCACACTCTCACAGCACATGATGGACGCTCACAGTCACATACAATTCCAGTACTGCACATGCAAACACACTCACACCCTCACAGCACATGATGGATGCTCATAGTCACATGCAATTCCAGTACTGCACATGCGCACATGCAAACACACTCACACCCTCACAGCACATGGTGGACGCTCACAGTCACATGCAATTCCAGTACTGCACATGCGCACATGCAAACACACTCACACCCTCACAGCACATGATGGATGCTCACAGTCACATCACACACACACGCACACACTAGCACCACCTTATACCCCATTACACACACGCATACAAGCTGTCACACTCATACACACTGTCATACGTGCTCACAGACACTCACATGTACACACAATCGCAAATACCTACAAGCAGGCCCAGCCATTCAGAACCGCCTGGAACTCCCTTTGTGACCCCTCTCCACCCACCCTCCACCCTCAGGCATTGGGGTCACCTCCTGCCTCAGTCAGCAGACTCAGGAAATCACTTCAAGGAAAGCTCTGTGTTCGTCAGTTCCCTCCCACCACTGAATCTCACAGATGACTGTGTCATGGCCTTGAAGACACCCTTGACTGTCATTAGCTTCACGTTTTTTTTTTTTCCTTCCTTCCTTCCTTTCTTTTCTATTTTTTCTTTTCTTTCTTTTTTTGGGACGGAGTTTTGCTCTTGTTGCCCAGTCTGGAGTGTAGTGGCACAATCTCGGCTCACTGCAACCTCCTGGGTTCAAGCAATTCTCCTACCTCAGCCTCCTGAGTAGCTGGGATTACAGGCGTGCGCCACCATACCAGGCCAATTTTTTTTTTTTTGTAATTTTTATTTTTAGTAGAGATGGGGTTTTACCATGTTAGGCAGGCTGGTCTTGAACTCCTGACCTCAGATGATCCACCCCCCTCAGCCTCCCAAAGTGCTGGAATTACAGGTGTGAGCCACTGCACCTGGCTTTTTTTCTTTCTTTCTTTTTTGTTAAGAGACAGAGTCTCTCTCTGTCACCCAGGCTGGAGTACAGTGGCCCATTCTCGGCTCACTGCAACCTCCTCCTCCCAGGTTCAAGCAATTCTCCTGCCTCAGCCTCCCAAGTAGCTGAGATTACAGGCACCCGCCACCACTCCTGGCTAATTTCTTTTGTATTTTAGTAGAGACAGGGTTTCATCATGTTGCCCAGGCTTGTCTCAAACTCCTGAGCTCAGGCAATCCGCCCACCTCGGCCTCCCAAAGTGCTAGGATTACAGGCATGAGCCACTGTGCCCGGCCCTTCTTTTTCTATTCTCCACTTCCCTCCTTCCATGGAGAAAAAGATTACCCTTTAAAAAGCAGCCTTTGTTAAGATGTTAATTGAAGAACTGAGGTTGTGGGAATATGACTGTCGGTTGTGATATTCTTTCACATGTCTATATGTTTGAAAATTTTCATAGTAAGTGGAGAAAAACCAGCCTCTAAGGAAGTCAAATGACCTTTGTAAAACTGACCAAACCTCCAATAAGTGAGTTCAGAGCCACAGCCTCAGGACTACGGTGTGAGGTTTCATCTGGTTGATTCATATCATTTCAGCAAACACATATGAAGCCCCTACTGTGCACAGGAGTTGAATATGAAGACAGCTCCCATCCTGCAGAAATTCCCTGAATGGCGCTTCTACTGCGGGTGGTGTCCACACCCCCTCGAGGGTATTTCCAAACCTTCCTTCATCCCTCGAGCATTCCTGAGATCTTCACGTAGCTGGTTCCTTCTCCTTGTGTAGTTTCCACCCCAGACAGCACCTTTCAAGAGAGACCTTCTCTGTCCAAAACAAACAAAAACAATCTAAGGAAGCCTGTTCCTCTCACCCTGTCGTCCCTTTCTATCACAGCATCCTGTTTGATCTTCTTCACAGTAGCAGCTTCATTTGGATTTACCTTATTTGTGGCTTGTGTATTATTTGCACACACACAGCATCAGATTGTGAGCCTCGTGAGAGCAGCAACTCTGTGTGATTCACCGTTATCACCCCAGAACTGTAGGGGCTTAGTATGTATTCACAGAGCAAATGTTCACCCATCAGGGTCCAGGTTCTGCGCTCAGCACTGGGGACACACAGGTGAGCACACCCTTGGTAACCAGATTGTCCAGCCCTATGGGGGCCTGATATTCACTGTGAATCTCACACAGATACGTGCAAGATTCCAGGTAGGATCAGGGCTGCATGGAGAGGTGCTTGGTACTATGCAAGCAGCTCATAGGAGGCTTTTTTTTTTTTTTTTTTTTTTTTTTTTGAGACAGGATCTCACTCTATTGCCCAGGCTGGAGTGTAGTGGCTCGATCTTGGCTTACTGCAACCTCTGCCTCCCAGGTTCAAGCAATTCTCCTGCCTCAGCCTCCCAAGTAGCTGGGATTACAGGCATGCACCACCACGCCCAGCTAATTTTTGTATTTTTAGTAGAGGCGGGGTTTCACCATCTTGGCCAGTCTGGTCTTGAACTCCAGACCTCATGTGATCTGCCTGCCTTGGCCTCTCAAAGTGCTGGGATCACAGGTATGAACCACCTCACCCGGCCTCATAGGAGGAACTGTCCTCAACTAGGGGTTCAGTGGAGGCTTTTTGGAGCAAGTGATGATGGAGCTGAGAACTGCAGGGATGGGAGGCATAGAAAGAGCACTCCATATAGAAGCCTGTGGCTGGAGGGTGCAGGTGTGTTGGCACAGCCAGTTACGGGGCAGGAGCACAGCACCAAGACAGCAGGAGGGAGTGCCAGCCAGAGAGCCAGAGCAGGGATCCCGGGCCCTCGTAGCCAAGGAAGGAGTTGGGGCTCTATCTGTAGGGCAGCATCTAAGCAGGGAGGGTGCTACAATGAAGTCATGAAGCCCCTTTGGCTGCCCCATAGAGAGCAGATGAGAGGCAGAGCCCACATGTAACCTGGACACTGGCAATCTGAAGCACTGCCGTTGAGGTTGAGGAGGTGGAAGTGAGATGGTCTCCACACCTTCCTGCCTCGTTTCCTGCATCTTTCACACCTCCTGAGGCTCTTCTCCTCACTTCCCAGCTCCAGTTGGGGCAGGACACTGTGATTGTTCAAAGGCTTCACTGCTGCACCCTGTGGTGCGAGGAGCCAATTCTTATCCTGAGAGCCAGTTATGCGCATCTCTAACCATCTCTGCCTGTGTTCTGTGGAATCTGCCACAGTGGGAATAGTTACGCCAGGGAAATTGGCAAATGCCACTGATTTGTTTGTGTTTATGGAAAGTTATTTTACCAGCAAGCCTCACTAGAAACTTCTTTTCCCTAGTGTGTACTATGCTTCCTTCCCCACAACCTCGCCTCCCAAATTGCATCCCTTCAGGAAGTGTAGGTTTCAGCAAGGCTCGGATTTAGGCAGTTCTGGGTTTATATTCCTTTCTGCTGTGTATCTGCTGTGTATTGGGCACAGTTTCTAGGACTCGGTTGTAATATGGGGATTATGTCTCTTCTGCATAGGGCTGTTATAAGACACAGGGTTGTGTGTAACATGCTTAGCACAGGACCATGAAGTGGAGTTCAGTAGTTGGTAGCTATTATTTCAATAAGCTGATTCAAGTCACTCTGCTAAAGATATGAATGGCTAAAGGATATAGTTATGCCTGTAATTTGAGCATTTTGGGAGCCCAGGGTAGGAGAATCATTTGAGGCCAGTAGTTGGAGATTAGCCTGGGTAACATAGTGAGATCCCCATCTCTACAAAACAAACAAACAAAATTAGCCAGGCATGGTGGCATGAACCCGCAGTCCTAGCTACTTGGGAGGCTGAAGTGGGAGGATTGCTTGAGCCCAGGAATTTGAGATTACAGTGAGCTGTGATCTCATCACTGCATTCTAGATGACAGGGTGAGATTTATTCACTAAATAAATAAACAATAAAAATAAATAAAAGTGACTACCTTTCAACATCACTATGCACTGGCAGTTGTATGCAATGTCAGGAATAAAACACTCCCATCGTGGATAATCCTTCCTCTACCCACCTTAGAAAGGCGGCTGGTGATGTGTTTTTGTGACTGTTGTATTGAAGAAAAGCAGAACAACCCACAGAGCCCTCTAATGGGTAGGTTGGTGCAAAAGTCATCGTGGTTTTTGCCCATTGCTTTTAATGGCAAAAACCAATGGCGATTACTTTTGTGCCAACGTAATAGAATGAGAAGGGGAATTTTGTTGCTGTTGTCATTTAAGCAGAGTCGTAGTTCTACCTTCCCAGGCTCCTGCCATCCTCCCCATCTAAACTCCCAGGAGTGTTGGCAGCCCGCTTCTGGAAGGCTGCCCACACCTTCTCTAACCTGAGACCAACTGAGAACTCTCACCAGCTCTGAAACAAATTCTAGTCTTCTAAGAAAAGTAGCAATGATGTTAGTACTCCCCTTGTTTTTTATAATCCAGAAATGTCACTGTTACCTGACAGTGAATTAGTACATTCCCAAGGAACCAAGTGACTCAACATAACACTGCCGTCACCCCAAGGAGGTAACGTGACACTCACAGGCCCCTCCGTGCCAGGAGATGATTTGCTCGTAATCTGGGGAGGAGATCGCTGGAGGCCTTGCATGTGGGTGTTGTGTTACTCTAGGAGGGTTTTGTTGGCATGGAGGCTACCTTTAATGAATGGGCTTTAATAAATCAAAGAGATGTGGCTAATAAATGCGTTTCCTGACATGCTTTAAACACCAACAAAAAAAACTCTTCCAACTTTTAAAAATTTTGATTTAAAAAAAAGAAAAAGAAGAAAAACAATTTCCATTTAAAAAGTTTCTAATTTGCAGAGATAAAGCTTGGTTTTGTCCTGCCTTCTTCCACCCTCTTTCTGTGCCAGCTCTGCCACCGGAAGGCATTCTTGACATTTTTCTAAGTTCTCCTGGTTGGAAGGGGGCTTTGGCTCTTTTGGTGTTTCTATCCAAGCCGTCTTTTCTGCATCAAAGGCCATCGTTCACTCTGGGTCTTTGAAGTCAGGCAAAATTTTGTTGTTGGTGGGATTTAGCATCTACTCAAACTGCACATAAATGCCAGTGCGGATATGACTCACCAAAAAGAATCGAACCTTCTGACATTGGGGTCAGACTTGGCGATCTTTTATTTAGAAAAAGAAAACAAAAGTTTCCTTGCCTCTAAGTTTAAGTTGTTGAATTAAGATTCCAGTTCGTGGGTAAAGGGACTTCGAGACATTTGCTTAGTCATCATTTTCATTTTTCTTGCTCGTGATGGTTCTTCCTGCATGTTAAACTGCCAGGGAAGGATGGGGATTTTGTGAGCATCTGTAGCCTGGCTTCTGCTCTGAGCCTTTCATTCATCGTGAATGTTCCCATCCTCATGGATGAAAGGATAGTAATAAAGTTTGCCAGCAGCAGAGCTGGTGGTCCTCTTGAGATCCTGTAAAGTTTTACTTCTTGTCGTCCAAAATTTGGTCTCACTGTTGCTTCTCTGCTTTTGGTAGAAAGTCATGGAAATTTACAAGGTACAGAAAGATGGCATTTAGGCCGGGCGCGGTGGCTCACACCTGTAATCCCAGCACTTTGAGAGGTCTAAGTGGGTGGATCATTTGAGGTCAGGAGTTCAAGACCAGCCTGGCCAACATGGTGAAACCCTGTCTCTACTAAAAATATAAAAATTAGCCGGGCATGGTGGCGCATGCTTGTAATCCTAGCTCCTCAGTAGGCTGAGGCAAAAGAATCACTTGAGCTGGGAGGTAGAGGTTGAAGTGAGCCAAGATTGCCCCCCTGCATTCCAGCCTGGGTCACAGAGTGAGACGCTGTCTCAAAAAAGGAAAAAAGAAAGAAAGAAAAAGAAAGGTGGCATTTATATTTGGAAATTATAGTCTTTCATCTTTTTAAGTTTGGAACTTAGCATTGTTGATTCCAGGATACGAAGATCTAGCCAGCTGCTGTGGCCCTAATGTGCACTGCTCACGCCTTTCTGTAGGGGTCGAGGAGGGCGTTTTCAAATTGTGATTGGAGCCCGTAGCAGGAAAAGCATTTCACATTCTGGCCCAGCAGTTCGTATACACACAACTGAAAAAGAAATGGGTAAATCATAAAACAGTGTTTATCTTTTCTTCGTGTGAGGCCCTTTGTTGTTTTCTAAACTATATTTTAAAAAATTCCTGATCACGACTCATGATTTCAAGACTCATGAATGAACCTCAAATCACAGTTTGGAAAAGTTTGGCTTGAGGTGTGTTTGGGAGCTGGAATCAGCCTGCACTTCCAATCCAGGAAAGAAAAGTGGAAAGAGAACACGGGTGCGTGAGAGGAGTGAGAGGCTGGGGTGGAAGAGGGAACCTCTGGACACTCTTCCTGCCCCCTCCGGGCCAGCTCTTGTCATTTAACTCTTGTTTGCGGTTAACTCCAATGACTCCAATGCTTGTTTGGCTAAAAAATGCACCTGTCTGCTATGTGGTTGACAGTAGAAAACTCCAGGCCAGGGGCAGTGGCTCACACCTGTAATCCCAGCACTTTGGGAGGCCAAGGCGGGCGAATTACCTGAGGTCAGGAGTTCGAGACCAGCCTGGCTAACATGGCGAAACCCCATCTCTACCAAAACTACAAAAATTAGCTGGGCATGGTGGTGGGCACCTGTAATCCCAGCTACTTAGGAGGCTGAGGAAGGAGAATCACTTGAACCCAGAGGTGGAGGTTGCAGTAAGCCAAGATCGTGCCATTGCACTCCAGCCTGGGTGACAGAGCAAGATTATGAAAAGTAGAAAACTCCAGAAGAGGGGTGATAGGGTGGAGCTAGCATTTTTTTATTTTATTATTATTATTATTTAGGCAGGGTTTTGCCCTTGTTGCCCAGGCTGGAGTGCAATGGCGCAATCTCGGCTCCCCGCAACCTCCGCCTCCCAAGTTCAAGTGATTCTCCTGCCTCAACCTCCAGAGTTGCTGTGATTACAGGCATGTGCCACCACACCCAGCTAATTTTGTATTTTTAGTAGAGACAGGCTTTCTCCATATTGGTCAGGCTGGCCTCAAACTCCCAATCTCAGGTGATCTGCTTACCTAGGCCTCCCCGAGGGCTGGGATGACAGGTGTGAGCCATCCATCGTGCCCGGCCAGAGCTAGTATTTTCAAAGAATTTTCTTTACAAAAAGTTGGCAATTGTAAGAACCATATATGCAAATAAATGACCATGGTCCCCTTTATGTTTTGCTTTGCTTTGATTTTATGAAGTTTAAGATAAGTGACGAGGTAAGAGAAAATTTTCTAACACCTGAGAAAAAAGTTAGCATCCAGAATACAGGAATCACTCCTGCAAATTTTAAAAATCCAGTAACACTATGCAAAGGATTTGAAGCAGTTGTTCACAGAAGGGCTGCTTTGAATATTCCATTTATTAATACATTTAAAGCTCTTAGAACAGGGCCTGGTTGGGCGGAAGTCTTCAGCAAGTATTAGCCATTACTATTATTATTATTGAGACGAAGTCTTGCTCTGTTTCCCAGGCTGGAGTGCAGTAGCACGATCTCACTGCACCCTCTGCCTCCCTGGTTCAAGCGATTCTCTTGCCTCAGCCTCTCAAGATTACAGGTGCCCACCATCACACCCGGGTAATTTGTATAGTTTCAGTAGAGACAGGGTTTCGCCATGTTGGCCAGGCTGGTCTCGAACTCCTGACCTCAGGTGATCTGTCCACCTCAGCCTCCCAAAGTGCTAGGAGGTGTGAGATGCGAGCCACTGCACTCAGCCATGTTAGCTATTATTTAAATATATCGTTATTGAGATATCATTTACATAGCATAAAATTCACCTTTTTCAAGTGTACACTCCAGTAATTTTCTGTGAATTTACTGAGTTGTGCAACCGTGACCACAGTCCAGCATGGGACATTCCCACCATCTCTGGAGGCTTCTCTATGTCCATTTTCTGTCACTCTGTGACCTCACCTCCAGCCTCAGGCACTCACTCATCTACATTCTGACCCTAAAGGTTTATATGAAGGATTCTCCTGAATCCTTCATATAAATGGAATCCTACTATATGCAGTCTTTTGTGTCTGCAGAGTTAGCTATTACTGCTTTAAAAAATCAAATCATTATTAAACGTATTTACTAATTGAATGGTTTTGGAATACATTCTTTAAAAAAAATAAACTATATTTTCTTCAACAGTGCAAGCATAATGCCAACTTTGTATGACATTGCAAAGAAAGATTTTACTATGATAACCAGATTAAATAAACAAACTTTTTCCTGAATTCTTTGGAAACAAAGTGCAACCTGGTTCATATCATCCTAACCTAGAATGCACCATCAGTTTGAGGGTCAATTAATTGTTCCTGGATTTATCAGATTAGGGACGGACTTTTCACACTTCTATAAAGAGGGACTCTTAACTGACACCGTGCCTTGTTTTTGCGTCTTTCCTAGTAAAGGAAATCATTTGATTTGATATCATATCATCTTTCTTGCTTTTTTTTTTTTTTTTGAAATGGAGTCTCTCTCTGTCGCCAGGCTGGAGTGCAGTGGTGCGACCTTGGCTCACTGCAACCTCTGCCTCCCAGATTCAAGCAATTCTCCTGCCTCAGCCTCCCAAGTAGCTGAGACTACAGGCACCCGCCATCACACTTAGCTAATTTTTTTGTATTTTTTAGTAGAGACGAGGGTTTCACCATATTGGCCAGGATATTCTCAATCTCTTGACCTTGTGATCCTCCCACCTCGGCCTCCCAAAGTGCTAGGATTACAGATGTCAGCCACCACACTCGGCCTTTTTTTTTTTCAATTAGGGATGAGGTCTTGCTATGTTGCCCAGGATGGTCTCCAACTTCTGGGCTCAAGCGATCCTCCTGCCTCGGCCTTCCAAAATGCTGGGATTACAGGTGTGAGCCACTGTGCCCAGCCTCTTTCTTGCCTTTTAAACAAATAAATGTAAGCTGGGCATGGTGTGCATTCCTATACTCCCAGGTACTTGAGAAGCTGAGGCGAGGGGATCGCTTGAGCCTAGGTTTGACCCAAAAGTTCAAGACTGCAGTGAGCCATGATTGCACCACTGCACTCTAGTCTGGGTAGCAGAGTAAAGCCCTGTCTCTGAAAAACTGAAATAAAATAATAAATAATACACACACACACATGGGGATGCCAGTTGAGGGGCTGGTGGTGAGATTTAACTGGGCTCTCTCCAGAGAGAGAAAGAAGCTTAATGCTTCTTTCAGGTAATTTCTGGTCTGTCTTTACCTATGTGGACCCCAAGCCAACATTTGAGAAAAGGCTCCCTTCAGTGAAGGAATGTGTGACCTTAAGTGGTGAGCAAGAGAAACTTCCTTTATGGCCAGGCCTTTCCTCCTTAACGCCAGCACCTCTCCTCCATTTGCCCCTTAGTATAATTCCCAGGGTCTTTGCGCTTATCAACAGGTTACTTCCCACGGGCTTCCTGTGAGAGCTTTGTTTCCTAGGGTCAGAGACAGCATGAGCCCACAGGGCCATCCCCACTGCCGGCTTCTCAGGGTGCAGCCCTGGGGAAATGAGCGGTGGGACTTGGACAGTGCTCACCAGTTCTTCTGGGAGAAGCTGATGGCGCCTTCCATTTTTGTTTCTGCTTCAGATGAATTAAAAAACAAAACCGTGTGTGAAGGCCAGGAGCTCAAACTGCACTGCCATGAATCCAAGTTTCTCAACATCTACTCTGCGACCTACGGCAGACGGACCCAGGAAAGGGACATCTGCTCCTCCGAAGCAGAATGGCTCCCCCCTTTTGGTATGTGCTTTTGTATGTGCATTAGTCAGGGTTCTCTAGAGGCTCAGAACTAAAAGGATATATCCTACATGATCGTGAAAGTTAATACTTAAAACAGGATCATGACCTTATGATTGTGTAAGTTAATACTTAATAAACTCCCATATGTATATATGCTTGTAACAGTAATCTGCCAAAAATAAATAAGTAAAAGAACAAGGACATGTGCTCACACCTATAATCCCAGCACTTTGATCACGAGGCAGGAGTTCGAGACCAGCCTGGCCAATATGGCAAAACCCCATCTCTACTAAAAATACAAAAATTAGCTGCACATGGTGGCAGGTGCCTGTAATCCCAGCTACTCAGGAGGCTGAGGCAGGAGAATCGCGGAGGTTGCAGTGAGCCGAGGTCGTGCCATTGCACTCACGCATAGGCAACAAGAGCAAGACTCTGTCTCAAAAAAAGAAAAAAAGAACTTAAAACACAAACACTAAGAATAGTAACCAACTAAAGGGGAGTTTATTCAGTATTAACTTACATGATCACAGGTCCCATAGTAGGCTGTCTGCAAGCTTGAGGAACAAGGAGAGCCAGTTTGCATCTCAAAACTGAAGATCTTGGGGTCCGATGTTCGAGGACAGGAGGCAACCAGCACGGGAAAGATGGAGGCTGGGAGGCTAGGCCAGTCTCTCCTTTTCATGTTTTTCTGCCTGGTTTATATTCGCTGGCAGCTGACCAGGTGCTGCCCATCTGATTAAGGATGGTTGTGTGTTCCCCACCCCACCGACTCAAATGTTAATTTCTTTTGGCAACATCCTCACAGACACACCCAGGAAATACTTTGTATCCTTCAGTCCAATCAAGTTGACACTCAGTATTAACCATCACAGTAGGGTTATACTTAGGGCGCCACCTGAGTGATTAGGGCCCTGGCTCCCCAAGGAAGGAAGCCACGCCAGTGGGTAAAGGGAAAGCCAAGGATCGGGAGGAACAGCCGCACTGTGTACAGGCCTTTTCTCCTTCACATCCCTGAATCCGTCAGTTGTTCCGTCATTCCACACCAAGTAGTTATTGAGCACCTGCTGTATGCTGGGCCCTGTTCGAGGCATGGGGGTGTCATCAGTGGCCCAACACAGTGTTTACACTCTCATGGGGCTGACCTTCCAGCAGTGGATGGGGAGGTGGTGAGAAATCACATAGTGAATGGATGCTTATGTCATGTGTCAGGTGCTGATGGGATCAGTGCTAAGGAGAAAAATATATGGGGAAGGGCAGGTAGGGAAGGGCAGGTGGAGAAGGCCAGGGTTTGCTGCAAAGAGGTGCGATTTTAGGGAGTGATGGACATGCTGGACTTGGAGGAGGTGAGAAAGTGAGCCTGCAGTCAGCTCGGGACAAGTGTCCAGAGAGAAGAGTTGATGCAAGGTCCTGAGGCTGGATCATAGCTGGACTTTAGTGCCGACGAGGGCTCAGCAAGTCATCCTTCTTAGAGGTGATGGCCGTAGCAGGCCTGAGGGCTTCACTCATCAGAGCCCTCCTGTATGATTCAGAGAAACAGAACCAATAGGATATGCAAGTGTATGTATCTGTGGAGAGAGATTTTAAAGAATTAGTTCATCAGATGGTGGGGGCTGGCAAGTCTGAAAGCTGCAAGGCAGGCTGGCAGGCTGGCAGGCTGGAGACTGGAGACTCAGGGAAGAGTTGAGGCTGCAGTTTTGAATCTGAATTCTGTAGGACAGCAACCTGGAAACTCAGGCAGAATGTCTGTGTTGCAGCCTTGAGGAGGATTCCTTTTTAGGGAAACCTCCATCTTTGCTTCTAAGGGCTTCAACTGATGAGATGAGGCCCATCCATGTGGTGGCGTTCACCTGCGTGACTCAAGGGCTACTGCTTTCAACGTCAGTCCCATCTTAAAAACACTTTCACAGCAACATCGGGGCTGGTGTTTGGCCAAACAGCTAGGAGCAATAGCCTGGTCAAATTGACACGTGAAGTTAACCGTCACACTCCAATCTGTGGTGATGAAAAAGCTTGATCTCTCTTTGCCATGTTACCAGAGAGTACAGACCCAGCTGCAAAACAGCCCAAGGAGTTGCACTTATTGCAAGCTCGTTAATATATTAAATTGCTACAGTGTATGTGTGGATCACATGTGAAATTTAACGTCTGTTTAAAAAAGAAATGCATGCCTAGGTAATACCTTGGATCTGAAAAAAAGAAAATTAACAAAAGGTGAGCTAGGTGCACCCTTTAACTCAGGTGAGTCTCAAGAGAGAATCAAAAAACCTTTTGGAACATGTGCCTCCCAGAGGCCAAGCCCGATATTCTGGGAGGGCCCTTGTGTGAGAATGGTGGAGGGGTGCCGGAGGGCAGCCCCGGCAGACCACAAAAGCGGGCTGATGTGCACACACTGCCCTTAACTAGATGTGGGGGTGAAGGTTTCTGTCCTGACAGGCTCAGCAGCCAAATGGGGCAGAGAGGCACGTGTAAGGCTGGGTCCTTGTTGTCTATTAATGACACTACCCACTGCCCTGGTCCAGTAAGTGACGTGTGAGCTCCTGAGCCCCATCTTCCCTCTCCATTAACATCTGCGTGTATTCAGGTGGATGCTGTGGTATTCTCTCTCTTAAATGTCTCCACACCTCCTCCTTTCTCCCTGCCGCTGCCTTAGGGAAAGGACCATTGCCGGGCCACTGTAGCCATCTTCCAGCTCCCAGCATGCCTTTCTCCCCACAGTGGCCTCAGGTGTCTTTCTCAAAGGCAAATCTGTCACTACCCTTCCTAACACCCTGCAGGGGCCCCCTGTATTATCTGGTTCCTTAGCTGGCTGAAGGACCCTTGGTATTCTAACTCCTTCCTGCAAAAACGGCTTTCATTTTTTTTCTTTGATTCTTAACCTTTATCATCTTCAAAAAGACCTTTCCAGAACTTTCGCAGGGATTGTGCAAGGCATTGTGGGATCTGTGTCTTTGTTACAGGCTCCGTGTCCCCTACACCCACTCCATTTCTTTTGCTTTCTTTTTTTTTTTTTCTTTTTTCTTTTTTTTGAGATGGAGTCTCGCTCTGTCACGCAGGCTGGAGTGCAGTGGCGCAATCTCGGCTCACTGCAACCTCCGCCTCCTGGGTTCAAGCAATTCTGCCTCAGCCTCCCTAGTAGCTGGGATTACAGACATGCACCACCACGCCCAGCTAATTTTGTATTTTTAGTAAAGACAGGGTTTCACCATATTGGTCAGGCTGATCTTGAACTCCTGACCTCAGGTGATCTACCCGCCTCAGACTCCCAAAGTGCCTGAGCCACCACACCTGGCCTCCATTTCTTAATACCGTGGAGAAGCACTTCATTTCCCGGGCTTACTAAATCTAACTCAGCTGAATGTGTTTTAGGACGCAGCAGTAACATCCCTGTCGGCGGTTCTTTTGAGCAGAATTCAGTTGGCCAAGCAGGTAAATCTGTAAGCTGAATGGTTTGGGTTAAGTTGGTCGCTGCCTTTCATTTCTAGGAATGGTGGATGACAGTTGGATTTATTTTTATTTATTTATTTTTGAGATGGAGTCTCGCTCTGTCACCCAGGCTGGAGTGCAGTGGCGCAATCTCAGCTCACCACAACCTCTGCCTCCCAGGTTCAAGCGATTCTCCCGCCTCAGGCTCCCGAGTAGCTGGGATTACAGGCATGCGCCACCATGCCTGGCTAATTTTGTATTTTTAGTAGAGATGGGGTTTCTCCATGTTGGTCAGGCTGGTCTAGAACTCCCGATCTCAGGTGATCCGCCTGTCTCGGCCTCCCAAAGTGCTGGGATTACAGGCGTGAGCCACCGCACCTGGCCACATGAAGGCTTTAAACTGCACTCGGCCTGTTCTCCCAGGAGAATCATCAGTGTGCCCCCCTTGTCTAAACATGCTTTAATATCATCTACCTGAAAAAGCACACTCTTTTGACCTCCTGTCTCCTGCCTGCTACCTGTCCACTCCCTTCACCAGTCCCATAGGCAGAGCATCTGCTGTCTGCAAAGAATCTGCAGACAGTCCCAGGGCAGTCCATGGTGGCACATCTCTAATCTGTCCACTTTGCCCCCAGCCCCCTCTGGGCATCTCTGCCCTGGACATCAAGGCTGCCTCCCCTCTTCACTTAGCAGCCAGAGGGTTTGTATTTATTTATTTAAAAAATTTTTTTGGAGACAGGGTCTCTCTCCGTCACCCAGCCTGGAATGCAGTGATGCACAAGTGCAATTTAAAGCCGTCATGTACGGTCTACCTGAGCCAAGGAGAAAATCATTTCGTAGCATTCAATTAGATGAGAAGGGAGGCTGAGGCGGGCAGGTTGCCTGAGCTCAGGAGTTCGAGACCAGTCTGGGCAACATGGTGAAACCCCGTCTCTACTAAAATGCAAAAAAATTAGCTGGGCATGAGCCTGTAGTCCCAGCTACTTGGGAGGCTAAGGCAGGAGAATCGCTTGAACCTGGGAGGTGGAGGTTGCAGTGAGCCGAGATTGTGCCACTGCACTCCAGACTGGGCCACAAAGCGAGACTCCATCTCCAATTAGATGGAGAAAATGTACCAGCTCAGAAAGCCAAAGGTTTGTATTTCTGCCCTTAGCACTGACCTGAATGGTGAGGTCAGAGCTGAGTCTTCCATGTGAGGCTGAGGACCAGATGAACAGAAGGAACCCTCAGAGCCCTTTGACTTTTGTCTTTGAGGCTTTTCATGCAGCAGACCACAGGGCAAGAGGGGCCCTGGCATTTTGGCTATGACCGTGAATGCAGTCAATCATTCATCATAGCTCACTGCAGCCTCCAACTCATGGGCTCAAGCAATTCTCTCACCTCAGCCTCCTGAGTAGCTGGAACTACGGGTGCATGCCGCCATACCTGGCATGGTAAAGATGAAGTCTTGTTGTTTTGCTCACGCTGGTCTTAAACTCCTGGCCTCAAGTGATCCTCCTGCCTCAGCCTCCTAAAGTGCTGGGATTATAGGCATTAGCCACCAAGCCTGGCCAGGATTTTATTTAAATTAAATCAGAGCACATCACACCTCCGCTTAAAGCCCTCCACTCTGTCCATTGTAATTGGAATACCGCAGTCTTCAGCTGTGGTCTGGCTGCAAACGCCTCTTCCCTCACTACCTCTGGAGCACTTCGCCCTCATTCATACCCCTGGGCCTTTGCACAAGCTATGACTTTGGCCTGGACTGTGCTCACCCCATCTTGTGTGGCTGGCTCTACCTCAGGATTCAGGAATCAACCCAGATGTCATCTCGGAGAGGTTTCCCCAGGCACCGGCCAGCACGGCACCTGGTCCCTGCAGTCCCTCTCCAGCGACCCTTCTGTTGGACTTTCTCCAGAGTGTGGAGATAGACCATGGTATGTGTGTGTGGTTCCTCTCTCCAGAAGCTGAGCGGCTCTGCAGGGACTCGTCTGTGGAATTCCCAGAAACTCGAGCAGTGCCAGGCATAGTGGGTGCTCATGTGAATCTAGAGAGATGCAGGAATGAGTCAGAAGTGAGGTGCCCACACTTGGCTCCTGAGAATGGAAGATCGTCTGGTTACACACCGGGAACGTAGGCCTGGTGTTGTCACCGCTTCCAACCTCTTATGGGATGCTGGAAATCTGGATTTTGTGTGTGTGTGTGTGTGTGAAATGTTCCAACTTTTAAAACATTGTGTGAGCCAAACAAAACATACCTCCAGGCACATCTGGGCCACAGGCTGCCAGCGTGTGTGTGATCTCTGCTCTGTGCTCCCATTCACCACTGCAGCTCAGCCTTGTTGCTTTCAAGGGGAAAAGGGTCTTTATCCTTAACCCTAGAAGCTGGCGAGAGTTTGGTGGGATGATGGAACATCTGCTTTGAGAGGATGATTTGTGTATTTTTCCTCTTGCCTGTAAGTTAAAGTCTGGCAAAACCCGATTTGCTTTAGACTGGATACGCCCTTGGAACACACACCATGAACCCCAGCGTCCACAGTCTCTCCACGGTCAGGAACCACTTTGGATTTCATAGCAGCTGAGTGTGGCTTTAGTGCTCAGATGCTGTAAGAGAGCGTTCCCAGTTCTTTTGAAAATATCATCATCATCATCATCATTTTTATTGTTCTGCACAAACATCATAATTATATCGAGCAGAAATGAGAAAAAGATTCAGCCACAAATGTGGCTGAATCAGATAAAAAGTTTCTTACTTTTTTGGGATTTCTGTCCAAGTGGTGTATGAACTTAGAACTGTTTTACGTAATGACAGTTCTAAGCAGATGCATTTGCAGCCCGCCTTATTTTCCTTTACCTTACATCATGTGTGTTTTTCCATGTAACCAAAAAAATCCTAACAATGCCGAGCGCTTCCTAATATCTTGTTAAAGAGACACATCAAATAATTTACGTGGTGGGCGGATATTTTTCATTATTTCTGACTTTCACGTATTATAAACAATATGTAATTAGCTTGTGCTTGTAGCTTTCTCTTTTTTCTGGCTTACTTTCTTGGGATAAATTCCCAGAAGTTTTATACCAAAAGACGGCCTGGGTATGTTTGCAGTTCTTCACAGCATTCTTTCCAGAAACTTATTCTATCAATTCGTATGTACAAACAGGAATGTATAACTGTGGCTTCCCTGCAACGTTGGCAGCTTTATGTATGATTTTTCTGCACATTTCCAATTTAAGAGGTATAAAAGGGTCCTCTGAAACGGTTTTTATTTTGCCTGTCTTTGATTATGAATGACCTTGGCCGTTTGCTCATATTTTTATGGTTATTGTATTTGCACTTGCACACCTGTCTCTCTAGCCTTTCCCTTTTTTTTTTTTTTTTCCTGTTGGGATCTTTATCAATTTATTGTACAAAATTTTATGAGTTTTTGGCAAAGCAGAGACAGTAACCCTTGACATGCTTTTTCTGCCGTAACTAGCCTCCTAGCGTCGGTTTTTTGTTATTTTCTGGGTTTCCTTTTTTTTTTTTTTGGTCGTTTCGGTTTGTTATGTAGGGCTGGCTGGCTGCCTTTTCGATTCTGTGTATGTCGTATGTAGAATAAGTTCAAGAGGAAGGGGGCTGAGAAATAGGGGCATGTGTGTGATCCCCCAAGTTATAGGTGTGACCCCATCCTGCCCCAGAAGCACCCCAGGGCTGCCTGAGGCCTGGCTGTCTGTACTCCCATACCCTGCATCGCAGCGGGACACACACTCCTGAGCGTTCCCTAGGACACGAGGGTTCCCCTACCTGCCTCAATAAAGTCTCTGAGGTCAGTGTCAGCCACACACTCCACCTGCTATTTAACAGAGCTTCTCAGATGGATCTACTTAGAACTACCATTACGTAAAGACGGTTCTAAGCTCATACTCGACTTGGAGAGAAATCCCTATCATCAAGCACATAGACAGTTACATCCATATGGAAAGGGAGTAAAGAGAGATGCCACTGAATGCTGGCATCAATGGCCTAGGGACAGTCAAGGCCTGAGGGAACACATCCCAGAGAGTCTGTGTCCACTCACAGGTAAGCTGGGAAGCTCTGCCCTGAAGACACACTTGGCTTCAGGACATCAACATGACACATACTAGGCTTCTCTTCAAGGCCCTTAAATGTTCCCTAACATGCCCCTCAAGGTCCCCCAACTCATGCCCACTGCTTGGTCCCAAAGCCACTCCCACAGTTTGAGGATTTCATTATCCTGGGAACCCACTTCCAAGTATCTAAATGTGAATTCGTTTTCTAGTCAAATACCTCCAAGTTTAATGGCTTAAAACAAAATACTAACTACTGTGGGACAGGAATTCAGGGATGGTGTCACCTGGCAGTTCTGGTTCAGGGTCTCACAGGGTTCCAGGAAGTGGCTGCCCTGATCCTGCAGTCGCCTGAAGGCTGGACTTGCAAGGGGACTGACTCATGGGTGGGCAGTTTGGTTCTGATTGTTGGTGGGAGATGTCCGTTCCTCCCCACATGGGTCTCTTACATGTCCTTACCACATGGGGACTGATTTCCCCCAGAGAAAGTGATGCAAAAGAACTGGTGAAGCCATACACTGTCACCTCCACCATACGGTCACACGTATAAGCTCTGGTTCATGATGGGAGGAAGCTGTACAGTGCATGAATTCCAAGAGGTGAGGCTCACTGGAGACCATCTTGGAGCTGTTATGGGCTAACTTGTGTCTTCTGCAAATTCATATGCTGAAGTACTAACCCCCATTACCTCAGGATGTGACTTTATCTGGGGATAGGGACTTTAAAGAGATAATTATCTTTTTTTTTTTTTTTTGAACAAATCTCACTCTGTCACCCAGGCTGCAGTATAGTGACGTAATCTCGGCTCACTGCAACCTCCACCTCCCAGGTTCAAGTGATTCTCCTGCCTCAGCCTCCCAAGTAGCTTGGACCACAGGTGCCCACCACCATGCCCAGCTAATTTTTTTGTATTTTTAGTAGAGATGGGGTTTTACCACATTGGCCAGGCTGGTCTCGAACTCCTGACCTCAGGTGATCCACCTGCCTGAGCCTCTCAAAGTGCTGGGATTACATGTGTGAGCCACCACACCCAGCCTGATGTCTTATCTTGAGGGAGACTGACCCAAAGTCATTTCTGAAAGCTCTTACAGCAAGTGAGCTCCATCAGAATTTATGCCTCATCCGGTAGAAAAGAAACTGAAAGAAGACATGAAAATGACCATATTTGGTGGCCAATGAGCACCAGCAAAACAGCATTTTTACATGAGATGGGAGTGAGCCTTTCCCAAAGGGCTGGGCCTAAGGACGCCAGGCTTCAGAATGTGCCCGTCTGGGCATCCACTGTGGTGCGTCATTTCCCGCTGTGGTTTACATTTTCCGGATGAACTCCGGGGATTCTGCTATTTCCTTAATAAGAGGATGAGAAAACCACACAACAGGCCTCAAAGGCTGGGCTGAGGCCACCCCGAGGCCAAGTGTGGGCAGGCCCGGACTTTTCAGGCAAAGATCGAGGTGCCAGAGGTTCCCACTGCCAAGACAGTGCCACTTAAGCAGCCAGCCTTATTATCTAAATAAACACAGGTTAGAAGGAGCAATTAACTTCAGTTTCAGTGTTAGATGATAGCCAAAAGTAAAAAAAATTAAATGGTTCAATATCTTGTTATCACACATATTGGGGGTGGAGGGCAGTTTGCCAGAAACAGAAGGTGTAGGCCAGACGTGGTGGCTCACGCCTGTAATCCCAGCACTGTGGGAGACTGATTGCTTGAGGTCAGGAGTTCGAGACCAGACTGGCCAACATGGGGAAACCCCGTCTCCACTAAAAATGCAAAAAAATTAGCTGGGCATGATGGCGCACGCCTGTAGTCCCAACTACTCAGGAGGCTGAAGCAGGAGAATTGCTTGAACCCGCAAGGTGGAGATTGCAGTGAGCTGAGATAGCGCCACTGCACTCCAGCCTGGGCGACAGAGCGAGACTCCGTCTCAAAAAAAAAAAAAAAAAGGGAACAGAAGGTGCAAATAAAATCAGCCTGGGAGGGAAATAACCACTACAAAAACAACAACAAAATCCTGCAAACGGTTCAGAGCTCAGTGTCAGCAACGATACAGTCACACCTGAATCAGACCTGAGTTACCCTGGGCCTCTTCCTGAAGACACTGTGGGTTCTTTCACTCTCACTGAGATAAATTCTTGCACTCCCAGAATAACTTAAAAGTGCAAGAGCAACCGGTGCAGTGGTTCATTCTTATGATCCCAGCACTTTGGGAGGCTGAGGTGGGAGGATCATTTGAGGCCAGGAGTTCAAGACCAGCCTGAGCAATATAGCTAGACCCCTATCTCTACAAAAAGTTTTAAAAATTTAGCCAGGCATGGTGGCATATACCTGTAGTCCCAACTACTCTTTTTTTTTCCTCCTTCTGTTAGCCTTGAAGAATATGGTCAGGCATATGTCCTTCATGGCCGGGCGCGGTGGCTCACGCCTATAATCCCACCACTTTGGGAGGCCAAGGAGGGTGAATCACGAGGTCAGGAGCTCGAGACCAGCCTGGTCAATATGGTGAAACCCCCCCATCTCCACTAAAAATACAAAAATTAGCCAGGTGTGTTGGCACGTGCCTGTAGTCCCAGCTACTCAGGAGGCTGAGGCAGGAGAAACGCTTCAACTCAGGAGGCAGAGGTTGCAGTGAGCCAAGACTGTACTACTGCACTCCAGCCTGGGTGACAGAGCAAGACTCCGTCTCAAAAACAAACAAAAAAAAACTAAGAAAACCTAGGTCTCCCAAGGTGCTGTCATACAATTTTGGCAGCTGCGTGTCTTGGTACAATTTTTCTGGATAACAGTTTGGAAGTATGTATTAAAAGTCGTAATGTTTGGAATACCCTCTGACAAAGCAATCTACTTCCAAGAGTCCTGTGGCAATATCATACATGTTTGCAAATGTTCAGCTCTAAGGTTGTTTCACATAGCATTGCTTATAGTACTCAAAACTAGAAATCATCTGAATGTCCGCCAATAGGGTATTGCAAATAGGGTTAGATTCTTACACAGGAGGCTAAGGTGGGAGGATCGCTTGAGCCCAGGAGTTGGAGGCTGTGGTGAACAATAATCGTGCCACTACACTCCAGCCTGGTTGACAGAGCAAGGCCCTGTCTCTTAAAAAAAAAAGATATTGAGTTGGTACATTCATAAACTGAAGGACAATATAGCTCTTTAAGATAGTGCTTATTTAAAATGTTCACAAATATATTAGTAAATGGGAAAGTGTAGCATACAAAGTAATATGTCTGTGATTCCAGCCTGAGCAACACGGTAAAACTCCATCTCTACAGAAAATACAAAAATTAGTTGAAGTGGTGGCATGTCCCAGTCTGGGTGACAGAGCCATGGGTAGCATAGTCCCAGCTACTCAGGAGGCTAAGGTGGGAGGATTGCTTGAGTCCAGGGGGTCAAGGCTGCAGTGAGCCGTGTCTGTGCCACTGCACTCTAGCCTGGGCAATAGAGCAAGACCTTGTCTCAAAAAAACTTTTTTGCCGGACATGGTGGCTCACACCTGTAATCCCAGCACTTTGGGAGGCCAAGACGGGTGGATCGCCTGAGGTGAGGAGTTTGAGATTAGCCTGGCCAACACGGTAAAACCTCGTCTCTACTAAAAATACAAAAATTAGCCGGGTGTGGTGGCACATACCTGTAATCCCAGCTACTCAGGAGGTGGAGTCAGAAGAATTGCTTGAACCCGGGAAGCAGAGGTTGCAGTGAGCTGAGATCGTGCCATTGAACTCCAGCCTGGGCGACAGAGCAAGTGCCATCTCAAAAAACAAAAAACAAAATTCTTCTATGTGATCCCATTGAGAGGGAAAGACATTTACACACAGAAAAGTGACTAGGAAGATATCCTTTAAAGGTTAATAGCTTTTTTCTTGATGGTGAGATTTACTAGGGCTTTTCCCCCCAGTTTGGGCCTCTCTGTTCTTCTAAAATGTGAACATGTATTTACTTTGTAACAGGAAAAAACAATACTAGTTATGTTTGGAAACATCAGACTTCTAAGATAAATTTCACAATTCAGAATATTTGTTCCCAGTACAGGTGGCTTATGCAGAAATCATATCTTCCATTCTATCTTCTTTTGAGGCTAAGGCTTTTTCTACTTAGGGAGAGGAATTCAGTGGAGAAGAGGCTAGTTTTAGGCCACTTACATATAAGGATTGTGATTCAGTTGAGAAGAAACAGAACCTTTTTTTTTTCAACTGGTAAATGTGCTCAGCTCAAAACCCCAAATAAAACAAGGCATTTCAGACAACAAAAATATCCTCAGTCAACCCTGTGCAACCACAAGGAAAAAAAAAAAAAAAACTAGAAGAAAAGTGAAAAGATATGTCTTTACTTCTAGATAAACTTTCATGACTTCTGGGACAAATTAAGTTACATCAAAAGAAGAGTTTATTCAAATATTCTGAAAAAAAAAATTGCCTCTAAGACTCTCACTGTTCAAAAACTGTTTTCTGTCTAGACGTGAATTTCATTTTACTTTCAAAGAAAAATCATTTGATACTTCCATTTCAAAGCATTGTTAACTCACAGAAGCTTGAAACGTACCTTAAAATTGATAAGGGAGAATAAAACATCTCTTTTTAACCAGCCAAAAATATCATCTTGGTGATTCTCCTTCCAGTTTTCTTTTTTTATTTCCTACATGTGGATGTGGGGTCTTAATATTTAGTTCACATCATGCTGTACCATATAAACTTGTTTTCACTTTAAGGGACCAAAGACAGCATGTAATGTAGACTGTAAATGGACTAAGTCCCAAAGGCCTTTTCCTAATGTACCATTTCCTATCTGGCATTAGGAGCCCTGATGATGACATTGCTGAGTCACATGCAGGGGTGCTGGAACTGGCCGGCTGCACGTGGCACTGCCCTCAACACTCACACCACCCCAACAGCCAGCTCCCAGGACTTCCTTTGTCCGAGTGAGGACACTGAGGCTTAGCAAGGTCACACTCTTTGCCGCTGCTCTGTTCTGCTGCCCACAGCTGCCACAGGCGGATGACCTTCTGGGACCTTAAACAAAGATTGTTCATGCAAGCTTAGAGAACAGCCAGTGTTTTTGTGGGCTTACCTTTGCAGTTGCCTCGTACAAACCTCATAGAAATACAGTGAAAAGGCCAGGCGCGGTGGCTCACGCCTGTAATTCCAGCACTTTGGGAGGCTGTGGTGGGCGGATCATAAGGTCAGGAGTTCGAGACCAGCCAGCCCAACATGGTGAAACCCCATCACTACTAAAAGTACAAAACAATTAGCTGGGCATGGTGGCAGGTGCCTGTAGTCCCAGCTACTCAGAGGCTGAGGCAGGAGAATTGCTTGAACCCAGGAGGCGGAGGTTGCAGTGAGCTGAGATTGCACCAATGCACTCCAGCCTGGACGACAAGAGAGAAACTTCATCTCAAAAACAAACAAACAGCAACAAAAAAGAAATACAGTGAAAAAAGATATTCTTCATGCTACATGGGAGGGAAACTGAGTCTCGGTGAGTTTATTAGATTTCAAGTGCTGGGCAAACAGTAGTGAGCTCACCCTTGTCACAGAAGAACTGGACCTCTTCACAGTTCTCCAGTGAGTGGAAGAGTTTCCCTGAGACATGAGCTTCCTGCCTTCCTCTACCTGCCCAGTCCCTAAGGTACCTCCTCTGAACCCTGGGGCTCCCTGGAACATAATTTGATGCTGGTGCTCTTGCAAAAGGAACTACCATTTCATGTTTATTGAGTTGGGCTGGGCACGGTGGCTCACGAGTGTAATCCCAGCACTTTGGGAGGCCAAGGTGGGTGGATCACCTGAGGTCTGGAGTTTGAGACCAGCCTGGCCAACATGGAGAAAGCCTGTCTCTACTAAAAATAATAATAATAAAAAATTAGCTGGGCATGGTAGCACATGTCTTTAATCCCAGCTACTTGGGAGGCTGAGGTAGGAGACTCACTGAAACCCAGGAGGTGGAGTTTGCAGTGAGCCAAGATCATGCCATTGCACTCCAGCCTGGGCAACAAGAGCGAAACTCCATCTCAAAATATATATATATATATATATATATTTATTGAGTTGGACACTGTGTTAACCCATGTGACCCACATGGGTCGCCCTGGGGTCTGTCAATCTTTTAGTTTACCTGGGCCGGGGCTATCAGCCCAAGGGGAGATCCAGGCACATACAGTGAACACAGCACAACAGAAGCATCGCCAGGCTTGTCTGAAGGGCCCTGCTCCATCCAGCAGCCCTGTCCACGGAACTTCCTCCTCTGTGCTCTGGAACCACTGTCCTGGCCCCTTCAGGGGTAGTCACATCCCGATGCTATTCCCTTTTTTGTTGTTGTTGTTGCCCAGGCCGGAGTGCAGTGGCTCAGTCATAGCTCACTGCAGCCTCGATCTTCCAGACTCAAGCGATCCTCCTGCCTCAGCCACCCAAGTAGCTGGAACTACAGGTGCACACCACCACACCCTGCTAATTTTTATTTTGTTTTTCATAGAGACGAGGTCTAGTTTTGTTGCCCAGGATGATCTCGAACTCCTGAGTTCACGCAATCCTCTCACCGCAGCCTTACAAAGGGCTGGCATGACGGGGATGAGCCACCATGCCCAGCCCTCCCTGCTATTCCTAGCCCTGGGGTACTGCACCATCCTTTGGGTGTGCCACGTCCTCATCCCATTCCCACCTTTGCAAATGGTCTATTTATTAAAGCCCTGATTTGAGCCGTGGGTCGCCTGCCTGGCGCCAGGGATGTGGGGCCATGGCTATTCTTGCTGTACTGATTGAGCTAAACTTGCCTTTCACAAAGACAGACTTGATGTTTCTGGCACTTGGTACAGACAGGCACTTGAACATTCTCTAAAAGCTCTATAGACTTCTTGACTTGCTGTGTTTACTCTTCATTCACGAGGACGAGCCAGAGTAGCTTCAGCAAGTCACATCCTTAGACTGGAGTATAGCACTCCCAGGCAGTCAGCGGAAGATGGATTTATTCCAACCTCCCGGTGAGTGGCTGGGAAGAGCTGATCCAGGAACCAGACAGAAGGATGACAGCCTCACTGCTTCCTCATGTCCCTGGAGAAGCCTTTCTCAGCCTAGATTCGAACTCACAGATCAGGCATCCCTGCAAAATAACACATTCTAAAGCCAGAGATAGGGGATGTAATGTGCCAGACTGTCCATTCCAGACCATGAATTCATTCATTAAGTACTTCATTGTAGAGTGCCTACTGTGTGCCCAGAACCCGATTTTTTTTCTTAATCAGGCTTGTGGAATGGTACTTAACAAAACAGGTCCGAACCTTCATGAATATAAGACAAGATCAAGTGCATTCAGGGTGGTATGGCCGTAGACGTCCTTCATGAATATATTTAAATCAAGTGCTTTTATGATAATGTTCCTTATCATTTATTTATATGTGTGTGTGTGTGTGTGTGTGTGTGTGTGTGTGTAATTAAATATGTTTAAATTGTCCTTCCCTCTAAAGTACAGAGATGTACTTTTAGAAGTTGGCTATTGCGGTGTTGTTTGAACCAATTGCCATGAGCAGACAAAGGAAGAAAGAGTGGATGCGCAGCTGTTAATCTTACTGTTATTCTTTTTTTTTTTTTCGGCATATAAACTATTTATTAACAGACAAGGCCTACAGACTTATTTCTTCTTGGATACACCCACGGTGTGGCCACGGCGGCCTGTGGTCTTGGTGTGCTGGCCTCGTACATGAAGGCCCCAAAAGTGGCGAAGCCCTCTATGGGCCCGAATCTTCTTCAGTCGCTCCAGGTCTTCACGGAGCTTGTTGTCCAGACCATTGGCTAGGACCTGGCTATATTTTCCATCCTTTACATCCTTCTGTCTGTTCACGAACCAGTCTGGGATCTTATATTGGCGTGGATTCTGCGTAATGGTGATCACACGTTCCACCTCATCCTCAGTGAGTTCTCCTGCCCTCTTGGTGAGGTCAATGTCTGCTTTCCTCAACACCACATGAGCGTATCTTCGGCCCACACCCTTAATGGCAGTGATGGCAAAGGCTATTTTCCACCACCCATCGATGTTGGTGTTGAGTACTCGTAAAATATGCTGGAATTTTTCAGGGATCACTGGAGACATGGCAGCAGCACAAGTGGCGGCGTGTAAGCCTCCTGTGGAAGAGCTATTTTTTTTTTTTTTTTTTTTTTTGTCACCCAGGCTGGAGTGCAGTGATTCGATATCAGCTCACTGCAACCTCCACTTCCTAGGTTCAAGTGATTCTCCTGCCTCAGCCTCCTGAGTAGCTGGGACTATAGGCATGTGCCACCATGACTGGTTAATTTTTGTATTTTTAGTAGAGACGGGGATTTCACCATATTGGCCAGGCTGGTCTTGAACTTCTGACTTCAGGTGATCCACCCACCTCGGCCTCCCAAAGTGTTGGGATTGCAGGCATGAGCCACCATGCCCGGCCCTTACTGTTGTGACTTCTTCCTCTCCCTGTGTTCAAGTTTTTACTAGGTGTTACTGCTTCCTGTATGCCCCTGTGAGATATTTCTGACTCTAAATGCCTATAAATCTACATTTTTTAATTTCCTGGAATATTATTGTCTGACTCCTTGTCGCCAGCATCTCTGGTCTCATTTAATCCTAAAATCTCTGGAAGAAACATTTTCATGGAAAAAAGGCTTTAATAGTTCACTTTTTTCCTTTAAATTCTTTAATATATTTGACATACTCAAAATAATATGTGTAACACTTACATAGGTTGTAAAAAAAGAAAATAGTGTGTTACACCCCACAAAACTAGAATCCTACAAATAACTTGCATCTACTTATATTTTTCTCCTCTGTCCCAACCCTGTCCCTTTCAGTGGTAAATGCTATCTAGAGATTTATGTTTGTACAAATATGTGGCCGGGCGCGGTGTCTCACACCTGTAATCCCAGCACTTTGGGAGACCGAGGCAGGTGGATCTTGAGGTCAGGAGTTTGAGACCAGCCTGGTTAACATGGCAAAACCCCGTCTCTACTTAAAAATACAAAAATTAGCCAGGTGTGGTGGTGAGCACCTGTAATCCCAGCTACTCGGGAGGCTGAGACAGGAGAATCACTTGGATCTGGGAGGCGGAGGCTGCAGTGAGCCGAGATTGGGCCACTGCGCTCCAGCCAGGATAAGAACAAGACTCCATTTCAAAAAATAATAATAAATAATAAATATGTTACATATATACTTTTAAATAGCTGTTTAGTATTATTTAGTATTGTTTTTATTTTTTTGGCTAATAAAAATGGTGTTGAGGTATTGTAATATAGGAAGAAATATATATTTTGGTCTTCACTCGGCTCCTGGCCAGAGATCCTAAAACCTTTGTAATTTCCTAAGTTATAAGCACAATGAGAACATCTTTTGTTGTAATATTTATATTTTGTCCTGGGCTCCTGAAATAGCTCCAGAATGAAGAAGATGAAAGGAATATCTTTTGTTATTCATTAAAATTATCTCCTTTTTTTTAAAAATTTTTCAAGAGGGAGTCTCACTCTGTCACCCAGGCTGGAGTGCAGTGGCGCGATCTTGGTTCACTGCAACCTCCACCTCCCCAGTTCAAGTGAGTCTCCTGCCTCAGCCTCCCAAGTAGCTGGGACTACAGGCGTCCACCACCACGGCTGGCTAATTTTTGCCTTTTTTAGTAGCGATAGGGTTTCACCATATTGGACAGGCTGGTCTTGAACTTCTGACCTTGTGATCCATCCACCTCGGCCTCCCAAAGTGCTGGGATTACAGGCATGAGCCACCACGCCTGGCCAAAATTAGCTCCTTTTGACCACACCTAAGTTTATGTTGATGAGTGACTTTTGGAAAGCCCCTAATGATGGGGAGCTGGTTGTCAAGGGAATGGATCACGTGATTACATGGCTGGAACTTAAGCCTCCCGACCACGCTCTCCCCAGGCAGGAGAGAGAGGCTGGAGATTGTTGGGTCTATCACCAATGGCCAGTGATTTAATCAATCATGCCTATATCATGAGACCTCCATAAAAGCCCTCCAACAATGGGGCTCAGAGACCTTTCAGCTCAAGGACTCCACGGAGGTGCTCAATGGATAGAACCTCTAGGCTGGATGCAGTGACTCACGTCTGCAATCCCAGCACTCTGGGATGCCGAGGCAGGAGGTCAGGAATTCGAGATCAGCCTAGCCAACAAGGTGAAACCCCCATCTCTACTAAAAATACAAAAAAATTAGCTGGGCATGATGGCAGGCGCCTGTAATCCCAGTTACTCAGGAGGCTAAGACAGGAGAATCGCTCGAACTCAGGAGGCAGAAGTTGCAGTGAGTCAAGATTGTGCCATTGCAGTCCAGCCTGGGGGACAGAGTAAGACCCCATCTAAAAAAAAAACCAGAGGGTGGAGCCCTCAGCAAGGGCATGGGAGCTCCGTGCCCCGTCCCCAACCTTGCCCTGTGCATCTCCAACATTCGGCTCCTCTTGAGTTGTATCCTTTTATAATAACCAAAATTCTTGTAAGTAAACTGTTTTCCTGAGTTCTGTGAGCCAGTCTTGCAAATTCTAGAACCCAAGAAGAACATCACGGAAACCCCCAATTTATAACTGGTGAGTCAGAGGCCCAGGCTTGCAATTGGCATCTCATCTGATGATGGAGTCGGGAAAGTAGTCTTGTGGGACTGGGCCCTCAGCCTGTGGGAGCTGTACTAACTCTGGGCACTTAGTGTCAGAATTTAGATAAATTGTAGGACACACAGTTGGTATTTTCAGGAACTGGAGAATTATTTCTTTCAGGTCTATATCCAAAAGAGGGATTTCTGGACCATATAGTAGTTCTATTTTTAATTTCTTTAGGAACCTCCATACTCTTTTCCATAATGCCTGCACCAAACTACATTCCCACCAACAGTGTACGTGGGTTTCCTTTTCTCTACATCCTCTCCAAACTCTTGTTATTTCTTGTCCTTTCATTAGAAGCCACCCTAACAAGTGCGAGATAATATCTTGTTGTGGTTTTGATTTGTATTTCCCTGACAATTAGTGATGTTGGGCACCTTTCCATATACTGTTGGCCTTTTTTTTTTTTTTTTCTTGAGATGAAGTCTCGCTTTGTCACCCAGGCTGGAGTGCAGTGGCACTCAATCTCAGTTCACTGTACCTCTGCCTCCCCAGTTGAAGCAATTCTCCTGCCTCAGCCTCCCTAGTAGCTGAGATTACAGGTGCATGTCACCACACCTGGATAATTTTTGTGTTTTTAGTAGAGACAGGGTTTCGCCATGTTGGCCAGGCTGGTCTCGAACTCCTGACCTCAGGTGATCTACCCAGCTTGGCCTCCCAAAGTTATGAGCCACCATGCCTGGCCTGTTAGCTATTTTTATGTCTTTCTTGGAGAAATGTCTATTCAGGTCCTTTGCCCACTTTTTAACTGAGTTATTTGCTTTTCGCAGTTGAGTTATGTAAGTTCCTTACATATTTGGATATTAACCCCTTATCAGATATATGGTTTGAGAATGTTTTCTCCCAATCTGTAGGCTGCGTTTTCATTGTGTTGATTGTTTCCTTTATTGTGCAGAAGCTTTTTAGCTTGATGTGCTCCCTCGTGTTTATATTTGCTTTTGGTGTCCTAGCTAATAAAACATTGCCAAGACCAAGGTCAAGGAGGTTTCCCCCCGGGGTTTCTTCTAGGAGTTTTATGGTTTCAGCTCTTACATTTGGTCTTTAATCCATTGATTTTTGTGTATGGTGGAAGATAGGGATCAATTTCATTCTTTCGCGTGTGGATATTCCATTTATCCAATACCCCAACACCATTTATTGAAAAGATTATCCTTTCCCTTTAGTATCTTCTTGGCCCTCTTGTTGAAAAGTTAGTTGACGGTATATCCTTTGGTTTGTTTCTAGGCTTTCTATTCTGTTCCATCAGTCTATGTGTCTGTTTCTATGACAGTATCATACTGTTTTGATTACTATAGCTTTGTAGTAGATTTTGTGATTAAGTAGTGTGATACCTCCAGCTTTGTTATTTTTGCTCAAGATTGCTTTGGCTATTCAGGGTCTTTTGCAGTTCCATATGAATTTCAGGATTGCTTTTTCTATTTCTGTGGAAAATGTCATTGGAATTTTATAGGGATTGCATTAACCCTATAGATCGCTTTGGGCAGTATGAACACTATAACAATATAAATTCTTCCAGTCCATGAGCATGGGATATCTTTTCGTTTATTTGTGTCTTGCTCGGTTTCTTTCATCAATGTGTGTGTAGATTTCTGTGTACAGATCTTTCATCTCTTTGGTTAAATTTGTTCCTAGGTAATTTTTTATGCTGTTGTAAATGGGATTGTTTTCTTGCTTTGTTTTTCAAGTAGTTTGTTGTTAGTATATAGGAGCACTACTGATTTTTGTATTCTGCAACTTTGCTGAACATGTATGTTAGCTCTAATAGTTTTTCATAGAGTCTTTAAGATTTTCTATATATAAAAGCATGTTATCTATAAACAGTGACAATTTAACTTCATTCTTTCTGATTTGGATGCCTTTTATTTCTTTTTCTTGTCTAAATCCTCTCTCTGGCTAGGACTTCCAATACTATGTTGAAAAGAAGTGGTGAGAATGGGCATCCTTGATCTTAGAGAAAAAGCTTTGAGCTTTTCACTGTTGAGTATGATATTAGCTGGGTGATTGTCACATATGGCCTTTATTATGTTGAGGTACATTCCTTTATAGCTAATTTGTTGAGAAAAAATTGATTAATTTTATCTTTACAATTAAGCCATAGCATTTTACAGATTGTGGGAAAAACACATATAATTTCCATCTTAACCATTTCTTTTTTGAGACGGTGTTTCACTCTTGTTACCCAAGCTGGAGTGCAGTGCCTCCATCTCGGCTCACTGCAACCTCTGCCTCCTGAGTTCAAGTGATTCTCCTGCCTCAGCCTCCCAAGTAGCTGGGATTACAGGCATGTGCCACCGCAGCCAGCTAATTTTTGTATTTTTTTAGTAGAGACGGGGTTTCAACACATTGACCAGGCTGGTCTTGAACTCCTGACCTCAGGTGATCCACCCACCTTGCTTGGCCTCCCAAAGTGCTGGAATTACAGGCATGAGCCACCACGCCCAGCCTACCATCTTAACCATTTCTGTGGATAGTTTGGTCATGTTAAATATTTTCATATTGTTATGCAACCAATCTCCAGAATGTTTTCATCTTGAAAACCACAACTCCAAACCCATTAAACAACTCCCCATTGCTCCGTCCCTTAAGCTCCTGGCACCCACCATTCCACTTTCTGTCTCCATGGATTTGACTATGCTAGGTCCCTCACATAAGTAGAATCACACAGTATTTGTCTTTGTGTGACTGACTTAATTCTCTTTAGCATAATGTCTTCAAGGTTCATCCACGCTGTAGCATGTGTCAGTTCTGAGCTGGACTTGGTCAGAGAGGGGGTGGAGGATCTTAAGCAGGCAGGGAGTGACGAGATTAGAAAGAGCACAGTGGGGCTAAGCACAGTGGCTCACACCTTCAATCCCAGCACTGAGAGGCTGAGGACGGTGGATCACGAGGTCAGGAGTTTGAGACTAGCCTGGCCAACATGGTGAAACCCCATCTGTACTAAAAATACAAAAATTAGCTGGGCGTGATGGCGGGCACCTGTAATCTCAGCTACTGGGGAGGGTGAGGCAGGAGAATCGCTTGAACCCAGGAGGCAGAGGTTGCAGTGAGCCGAGACTGTGCCACTGCACTCCAGCCTGGGTGACAGAGTGAGACCCCATCTCAAAAAAAAAAGAAAGAAAATAAAATAAAATAAAGAAAGACCACAGTGGAGAGCAAAAGGGAGAACCATCTGAAGGGGAGAAAGTGGAAGGAAGGAGTCCAGTGAGTCCTTTTAAAGGCTGAATGATATTCCGTCCTATGTATATACCACATTTTATTTATCCATCCATCCATCAGAGGACTTGAGTTGCTTCCGCCTCTTGGCTATTGTGAATGTGCCGCTATGAACATGGACATGAAGTCATGTGTTTTTTTCCTCTTGCTTCTGGGTCCATTTTAGTCTCTTTCTTGTATCTCACAGCCATGGGTTCTCATGCACTCATGTACCCCACCGCTAATGCATCCTCCTCCCTTCCTCCTGGATCATCCACTTCAAGGCTTCCTTCCCCTGAGCAGCTAGCTCCAGTGCCTGCTGGTGAAGGCACCAGGAGTAGGCCCCAAGAGCCAAGGGGGAGCTTCCCAAGGGATGGAGGTTATATACCTTTGTTTATTCGTCCTGTAATTCTTTGAGCATTTTCTGAGCATCAGAACCAGTGTAAGGTGCTGGGAGCAGGAGCTCCCTCTCTAGTCTGGTGACAGAGGAATGAGCAAGTAAGTAGAGCCACACGGTCAGAGCAGTACACAGAACAGTAGAAGCCGAGAGAAGGAAACCGCTGACTGCCACCCAGGAGATGGTACAACTGAGAAGACAGGGGAGAAGGGAGTATTTCCTAGCAGGAGAGGAGCATGTGCAAAGATGAAGAGATGACAAGAATTGCAGCCTGGCGTTCTGGGGCTGCAATGAAACCTGGAGGCTGCGACATAGGCTGGGGTGGGAGAACAGCAGCTGTGGAGAGGCTAGGAAGGTAAAAAAGGCAAGTCACGTGGGGTCTTGTACACAGTTCTGAGGAGTTGGACTTGGTCAGATGGGTGGTGGGGATCTTAAGCAGGTAGGGAGTGATGAGATTATAAAGAGCACACTGGGCTGGGCTCGATGGCTCATGCCTGTAATCCCAGCACTTTGGAGGCCGAGGCAGGCAGATCACTGGGGGTCAGGAGTTCAAGACCAGCCTGGCCAACATGGTGAAACCCCCTCTCTACTAAAAATACAAAAATTAGCCAGGCATGGTGGCAGGTGCCTGTAAGCTACTTGGTAGGCTGGGGTAGGAGAACTGCTTGAACCTGGGAGGCAGAGGTTGCAGTGAGCCGAGATTGCACCACTGCACTAGACTGGGCGACAGAATGAGATCTCAAAAAAAAAAAAAAAAAAAAAAGGAAAAGAAAGAGCACAGTGGAGAGCAAAGGGAGAACCATTTGAAGGGAAGAAAATGGAGGAAAGGAGTCCAGTGAGAAGACTTGCTGCAACACTGGCCGGGCTGGAACTGAGGCTGTGGCGGGAGAAGAGGAGGAGACGATGGGTGCAGATAGGAGGTGAGGAGCCAGAGGAGGCTGCAAAGAGGAATGGCAATCATTACCTATGGCAGAGTGCCCGGAGTGGCCAGCGCTGAAGGCAGCGATCCGGGCCTCGGCTCTCAGTGGTTTGGTAGTGACAGGCGTGGCCTTGGGGCTGAATGGAGTGTGTAGGAAGGAGAAGAGAGCCCAGATCCGGTGCCTTTTGTGGGGCCCAGTGCAAAATGAAAACGCAAAGCCCCTTGTTCAAAAATATATCAGAATTTGGGCTGAGCACAGGAATGAGCTTACTGTGTGTGGGCAGGCCTGCAGAGGGCACTGAGATAGAAGAATCAGAGACCACCAGGTAGATGGGCACTAGGGAGCTGAGGTCAGTGAGAAATCCCTCAACATGGGCGTCTAGGCACCGGAAGTTCCAGAGATAGGGAACGATTAGGACCAGCCCTCATCTCTTGGACAGGTTGGTGATAGGTCCCTGTGATCTCCTCAAAGGGATCAGTTTCAGGGTGTGCGTGGGACATGGGCACATTGAGGAGGTGAGGGGACAGGATGGGGGGAGGGGAGATGCAGTGAAGGCACAGAGACCCTGAGCTCCTCTGTCACCCAAGCTGGAGTGCAATGGCGCAGTATCGGCTCACTGCAACCTCCACCTTCCAGGTCCAAGTGATTCTCCTGCTTCAGCCTCCTGAGTAGCTGGGATTACAGGCATATGCACCATGCCTGGCTAATTTTTATATTGTAGTAGAGACGGGGTTTTGCCATGTTGGCCAGGCTGGTATCAAACTCCTGACCTCAAGTGATGCATCGCCTTGGCCTCCCAAAGTGCTGGGATTACAGGCGTGAGCCACCGTGCCTGGCCAGAGACCCTTTCTAGAAGCCTGGCTGTGAAGGAAACGCATAAGACTGGAGAAAGGTCCTGGGAACTGTTAGAGGGCAGACATGCACAGGACTCTGTGTGGCTGGGGTCCCTGCCACTGTGCCTTCATACTTTTCCTGAGCTGCCCATCTTCACGGCACCAGCCCTTGGGCACTCTGGACATGAACCCCTCACGCACATCTCCAGATCTGAACCTTTTCTTCAAAACCTTGGCCCACCTCACATGCAGGACAATTTCTTTTTTAGTGAATGTGTGATCTTGTCCTTCAAACTGTCTGCTTCTGACAACTTCCCCCTCCACCTCTCAATAGACCACTGTTTCCATAGCCCTGCAGCTTAAGATCTGAAACCATACCTGACTGGTCCTCCTCACTCACCCTTTCACAGAGACCAGGGTCGTGGAGCTCAGAGATCAACCTGCAGGCCCCATTCTTCCCTAGCTGTGTGAAGTTACTGACCCTCCCTGTGTCCACTGTCTCAGCCACAGAATTGATGTGTGTATGTATGTGTGTGTGAGAGAGAGTGTGTGTGCACAAGTGGGTATGTATTATAAACAGCCTATCTCATAGGGTAGTTCCCACATCTGGCCCACTGTAGTAGCCGAATACTTTTTATTATTGGGCTGGGTGTGGGAATTAGATGATGAACAAAACAAAAATAGTCTCTCAGCATACAAGCGCTAAGAACAGTGGCTCACGTCATGCCACCTGTTATATTTTAAGTGAATGGAACTTTCCAAGGTCTCTCAAATTCTCTCCTCTTCCATTCCCTGCTCTTTAAGCCTGTAACACCCCCCAATGTACATTCTTAAAATTGCTTCCAAACTCCTCTCCTTGCCTCTGTTGCTGTTTCTCTCTCAGAGAATCCTTTACACTATCCCCTAAAGACAACAGTGTCAGGCCATTGCTTTAGGCTCCCTTTGCTTGCAAAGTCAAGTCTGAATTCTGTAGCTAAGCCTTTGAAAGCGTCCCTGTCTTGTTCCAGTTTACATTTCCTGCTCATTCACTGTGGTCGCCTTGCCTACTCCCTCCCTTCCAGCCTGTGGCCGGCCCCTGCGGAGGCTCCTAGCCCACTGCTTTGGTGTTCATGCTTTGCCTCTTGCCTGCCTCTACCCAATTGCTGCTTTTTCTTTCATGATCCAGCCCCTCTCCTCCCACCCACAAGCGATCTCTTCCGCCTCTGACGTAGCACCTCTTGTGGGCACCATGTCCTGCTGAGATTCATTCACTGTTTCCACTATTAGACACCAGCTCTCATATGTGCATTTTGTCTCGCCAACTCTATTGGAAATCCTGAGAAAACAAGGTAGGCTCTTCTTTCTTTCTTTCTTTCTTTATATTGCATTTTAGGTTTTGGGGTACATGTGAAGAACATGCAAGATTGTTGCATAGGTACACACATGGCAGTGTGATTTGCTGCCTTCCTCCCCATCACCTATATCTGGCATTTCTCCCCATACTATCTCTCCCCAACTCCCCACCCCCTGCTGTCGCTCCCCTGTTTCCCCCCGACAGACCCCAGTGTGAGATGCTCCCCTCCCTGTATCCATGTGTTCTTATTGTTCAACACCCGCCTATGAGTGAGAACATGCGGTGTTTGATTTTCTGTTCTTGTGTCAGTTTGCTGAGAATGATGGTTTCCAGGTTCATCCATGTCCCTACAAAGGACACGAACTCATCGTTTTTTATGGCTGCATAGTATTTCATGGTGTATATGTGCCACATTTTCCCTGTCCAGTCTATCAGCAATGGGCATTTGGGTTGGTTCCAGGTCTTTGCTATTGTAAACAGTGCTGCAATGAACATTTGTGTGCATGTGTCCTTATAGTAGAATGATTTATAATCCTTTGGACATACACCCAGTAATGGGATTGCTGGGTCAAATGGAATTTCTATTTCTAGGTCCTTGAGGAATCGCCACACTATCTTCCACAATGGTTGAACTAACTTACACTCCCACCAACAGTGTAAAAGTGTTCCTGTTTCTCCACAACCTGTCCAGCATCTGTTGTCTCCAGATTTTTTAATAATGACCATTCTAACTGGCATGAGGTGGTATCTCAATGTAGTTTTGATTTGCATTTCTCTAATGACCAGTGATGATGAGCATTTTTTCATATGTTTGTTGGCTTCATGTATGTCTTCTTTTGTAAAGTGTCTGTTCGTGTCCTTTGCCCACTTTTGAATGGGCTTGTTTGTTTTTTTCTTATAAATCTGCTTTAGTTCTTTGTAGATTCTGGATATCAGCCCTTTGTCAGATGGGCAGACTGCAAAAATTTTTTCCCATTCTGTTGGTTGCCGATTCACTCTAATGACTGTTTCTTTTGCTGTGCAGAAGCTGTGGAGTTTGATTAGGTCCCATTTGTCTATTTTGGCTTTTGTTGCCAATGCTTTTGCTGTTTTGGTCATGAAGTCCTTGCCTATGCCTATGTCCTGAATGGTTTTGCCTAGGTTTTCTTCTAGGGTTTTTATGGTGTTAGGTCTTATGTTTAAGTCTTTAATCCATCTGGAGTTAATTTTAGTGTAAGGTGTCAGGAAGGGGTCCAGTTTCTGTTTTTTGCACATGGCTAGCCAGTTTTCCCAACACCATTTATTAAACAGGGACTCCTTTCCCCATTGCTTGCTTTTGTCAAGTTTGTGAAAGATCGGATGGTTGTAGATGTGTGGTGTTGCCTCCGAGGCCTCCGTTCTGTTCCATTGGTTTTGAGACGCAGTCTTGCTCTGTCTTCCAGGCTGGACTGCAGTGGCATGTTCTTGGCTAACTGCAACCTCTGCCTCCCGGGTTGAAGCAATTCTCGTGCCTCAGCCTTCTGTGTAGCTGGGATTACAGTCATGCGCCACCACGCTTGGCTAATTTTTGTATTTTTAGTAGAGACAGGGTTTTGCCATGTTGGTCAGGCTGGTCTGGAACTCCTGACCTCAGGTGATCTGCCTGCCTCCGCCTACCAAAGTGCTGGGATTACAGACTTGGGCCAGGTTTGGTCTCCAACTGCTGAACTCAGGTGATCCACCTGTCTCTACTAAAAATACAAAAATTAGCTGGGTGTGGTGGCATGTCTGTAGTCCCAGCTACTCAGGAGGCTGAGGCAGGAGAATCGCTTGAACCCGGGAGGCGGAGGTTGCAGTGACCGAGATCGCACCACTGCGATCCAGCCTGGGCAACAGAACGAGAATTAGTCACAAAATATAAAAAATAAAAAATTTCAAGATGGTGCCAGCACAGCACTAAACCCAGCTCCAGGACTTACCGGACAGGACCATGATGCTGGCTCTGCCCATCTGGGTTGCTTTAATGAGATAGAAAATAAGCAGAGAAACGTCCATTTGACTTGACTCCAGCTCAGCATATTTATTTACCAAGAATGCCGTAGGCTATGTGGTGGCCCTGTGTGGGATGCAATGTGAAATTCTTCTGGATGTTTCCTGCCTTTCAGATTGCTTGTCTTACTCGGCTTTACAAGTCCTATCCCGAAGGTGCTATGGAAAGCAGAGATGCAAAATCATCGTCAACGATCACCATTTTGGAAGCCCCTGTTTGCCAGGCGTGAAAAAATACCTCACTGTGACCTACGCATGTGGTAAGAACACACCCCCACCCCACCAGCTGCCCGAAGACGCTGCCTCTTTTGGGGGAGGGTGGTGATCACATGAATGGCAGGAGTTTGCCCAGAACAAGCCAAACGCTGCTCCTCCTGAAGCTATTTGGTCATCCCAGGTACCTGAGAGCCCTTTTTTCTTTCTTATTCTTGTTTATGATATTCATATCAGATAAGCAATAGAATTTTCTTTGGTCAAAATTTGTGTAAAAGCGCCTTTAGCAATCAGATTGGCAGACAATTGGGAGGGTGGAGAAGGAACGACCAAATGGGATAAGCTGATGTCTCTGAGAGCAGTGATTTTCATCTGGGTTCTTAGGAGGCTCTAAAATGTACTGAGATGTCATGCGAGTTCACGGCGGTGCTGTGTGTCTCCTGTGTATCCTTCCAGGACTGCTTTTAGACCCTAAATGACTGACTCGCTGGACTGCCAACAGCTATTTAATCTACAGACCCATGGTGTTGAATCAACAGATCAAATGCTTACCCTAAAACAATGAAAACATTAGAGGACCGCATAACTTTGTTTTCCTACTGTCTTTAAATGATAAAATGAAATGCCTTCTTTGTTTAGATTCTAATTTCATGAAGCAAATCAGCAGTTTATTATTTTCTGAGGATACCGTGGGTTTCCAGTTTGTAATACTAATATGTTCACTGGTTTTTTTCTTTTTCTTTTTTCTTTTTTGAAATGAGCATAAAAGCAAATGGAAAGCAAAGAACATTATAATTGAAGAACCTGATACCTACTCTCTTGGAAATCTCTTTTTCCCCTGCCAAACATTCCTAGCCACTTTATTTTTGTAACAGCTTTTTTGAGATATAATCCACAGACCATACAATTCACCAGTTAAAACATACAAATCAATGATTTTTAGTATATGCGCAGAATTGCGCAAACATCACCACAATCAATTAAGAACATTCTCATCCCCCTAAAAAGAAACCTTGTATCCTTTAGCAGTCAGCCCCCTAAATCCACCCACCACGCCTGATCCAGCCCCAAGCAACCTCCCTCTACTTTCTGTCTCTATGGATTTGCCTCTCCTAGACCTTTTCCAGAAATGGAATCTACAATGTGCGGTGCACTGGGCCTGGCTTCTTTACAGACGCTAAATCTGTTTTCAAGGTTCATACATGTTGTAGCATGTCTCAGTACTTTATTCTTTTTGATGGCCTAATACTATTCCATTGCATTCTCAGACTTTTATATCCTGAACTAAAAATGTTATTCTCTGCAATAGCAATGCTGTCACAGGTATGATGAACTGACTACGTAAATGTATTACCAAAATAATGGCACCCGCTCTTACATCACAGGAAGAATGGCTTTACCTGCTCTGTCTTTATTCCTGCTGCCGTGTCTAAGCAGCTCTAGGTAGCATGAGGTACATTTTGGCTGAGATTCCCCCAGAGGCCAAAAAGGTCACTCTGAGTACATCCTTGGATAGCTCATATGGTAGAGCGGAGGATGGTAGACTGGACATGGGCCACTCTGAGGTTCCAGTAGTTTCAGGCCTCTTCATCTGAGTGTTGAATAAGAATCAGGACTCGACCGGGTGCCGTGGCTCACACCTGTAATCCCAGCACTTTGGGAGGCTGAGGCAGGTGGATCACCTAAGGTTGGGAGTTCAAGACCAGCCTGATCAACATGGAGAAAGCCCATCTCTACTAAAATACAAAATTAGGTGGGCATGGTGGTGCATGCCTGTAATCCCAGCTACTCAGAAGGCTGAGGCAGGAGAATCACTTGAACCCAGGAAGTGGAAGTTGCAGTGAGCCGAGATTGCACCATTGCATTCCAGCCTGGGCAACAAGAGGGAAACTCCATCTAAAAAAAAAAAAAGATGCAGGACTTTAGCCTCCAAATAAGGTGCAGTTTCAGGTGGGGACCAGGAAAGCTGAGACATCTCTGGGCTGGGGCCGCCGTAGCCCTGGGAACAGAGTATGTTCCAGTGAAAGGAGACCAGTTGATGGGCGCAGTGACAGCTAAATCTGGAGATATATTCAAAGTTGATGTTGGAGGGAGTGACCCAGTTTCTTTGTCTTACTTGCAACTAAAAGAAACAGACCAAATATGCAGGTTGGAGATCTCATCTACGGCCAATTTGTGGTTGCTGATAAAGACGTGGAACCAGAGATACTCTGTATTGACAGCTGTGGGCAAGCCAGTGGGATGAATGTCATTGGACAGGATGGTCTGCTTTTTAAAGTGTCTGGGCTTCAGTAGAACACTGTTAGCTCCAGGTGGTGAAATCATATGGGAAGTGGGAAAACTCTATCCACTGAAGATAATTTTTGGAATGAATGGAAGAATATGGGTTAAGGGAAAACCCATCCCACAGACTTTAATTTTGGCAAACATTTTAGAAGCTTGTGAACACATGACATGAGATCAAAGAAAACAAATCTTCTCCAGATAGGCAGAAAGTTGATATAGGTGGACTTTTTTAAATGGGTCAGTTGAGCCAAGAAACCATGCGTTTCCTGGGGAAAACTTTTTCAGGTGAACCTCTCCCCATGTAGATACCCAGAAGACAAGGTATGAAGGTACAAATTATCTTATTAGAGTCCTAATTAAAATATTTTTATAAGTAAGTTATTGGTTTCACTTCTGCTCTTGTGGGGGAAAAAATCATTGTAGAATCGTTATGTATTGTTTGTTCTGTACAATAACGTTTACTAAAACATTTTTCAAGAGGTACAGTTTCGAGTGTGCTTTCAAGGATGAGGCAAGAACAGTATAGCTGAGGCTCTTCTTAGCTAATGATATTAGTTTGTGGTCATGCTGCTGATAAGACATAACTGGGCAATTAAAAAAAAAAAAAAGCATTGGTTTAATTGGACTTACAGTTCCACATGGCTAGGAGGCCTCACAATCATGGCAGAAGGCAAGGAGGAACAAGTCCCATCTTACATGGATGGCGGCAGGCAAAGAGAGAGCTTGTGCAAAGAAATTCCCAGTTTTTAAAACCATCAGATCTCGTAAGGCCCGTTCACTATAAAGAGAACAGCACAGGAAAGACCTGCCCTCACGATTTAATCCTCTCGTACCGGGTCCCTCCCACAACACGTGGGAGTTATGAGATTTGGGTGGGGACCCAGAGCCAAACCGTATCACTAATGCTGAGATGATGACCTTTTGGGGCCTGGGGGTCACATGTCCCACTTCAAGCTTTTCTTCCTTCCATCACTCTCATTCAGCACATTGTTCTTTGTGTCAGGCGCTGTGCTGGGTGCCAGGGATTTTGTAATAAACAAAGAAACACAGACGAGACGCAGCGGCTCAAGTGTGTAATCCCAACACTTTGGGAAGCCGAGGTGGGTGCATCATCTGAGGCCAGGATTTCGAGAGCAGCCTGACAAACATGGTGAAACCCCATCTCTACTAAAAATACAAAATTATCTATGAGGTCAGGAGATCTAGACCATCCTGGCTAACACGGCAAAACCCTGTCTCTACTAAAATACAAACGTTAGCCAGGTGTGGTGGCGCATGCCTGCAATCCCAGCTACCTGGGAGGTTGCAGCAGGAGAATCACTTGAACACAGGAGGTGGAGATTGCAGTGAGCCGCAATCATGCCACTGCACTCCAGCCTGGGTGACAGCAGTGAAACTCTATTTCAATTGAAAAAAAAAGAGAGAGAGGCACAGTCCTGTTTTCATGGGGTGAACAGCTGAGGGAGAAAGGCAGGCATTAAACAAATAGCCAGACACATCTTCATGACCTATTGTGACAAATGCTGTTTTAGGAAAGGGCAGAAGACGGTAACAGTGGAGGGGGCCTAATTTAGCTTGGGGGAGGTGGTTTAAGTCTTCCAAAGAGAACCTCCCATAGGGTGAATACTAGGGTATGCACAGTAGCGGCCCGCTAGGGGATGGGCGGGTGGCAGCTGAGACACTGAGGTGCTGAGTGGAACAGGAGAGGCACTGATGAGGAAGACGGCCCTGTGTAAACTGCTGAGATCAGGGTCCTGCACACAGTAGGAGCCCCACTTCGTATCTGAAGTGGAGAGGGACAATGAGCTATCACTCCCCAGTCCCGGACCTTGTTCTGAACCAGTCTAAAACAAAGAGATGCAAAAATCTGACAAGTGTGTCGACACCTGTGATTTCAAAGGTCCTAAAAGAGTCCATGGATCTCAGAGCCATTTTCACAGTAGATGGATGCATTCCCTGCAGTGGCCTGCGGCATACACAGCCCATTTCATCTTTTGACTGCCTGGTTATTCTGCAAAGTGCATCCTAGAATGCCCTTCCTTTCTGAGCTCCTCTACAAAATTCTGATTCTTTCTTGAACTGTAAAGCCTCTGGCATTTGTCAAGAGCCAAGGCCCTCCTATAGCCTTGTTCTTGTAGTTTGAGAGCGTGCCAAGAGACAGACATGAGAAAGAAGTGCCACTCCTAGCAGAGAGAGATGACACTTCCTGGGCTCACTGCTGCCAGGGAATCAGGGCATCCTTCTCAGAGCCCAGAAATGAAGGACAGGTAATTAAAGCAGAAAGCAGTTTGCAGCAGCTCAGCTCAGCTCTCCAGCGCTGCCATGGTCCCAGGATCAGTGTCTCTGTGGACAGCCCAGGGACATTCCTCAGAGGCCCTGTAAGTCATCAGCCACCTCCAGCGACTCTGTGGGCCTCCCTGGAAAGTCTCCCTTGCTGCTGATGGGCTTGAAGGCGCCAGGGCCTCCTGTACGTGGAAAACTCACAATCTAGGAATGTCCTGTGGTTGTTGATCCTGGGACATCCGCAGAAGAATTTAGTGAAGCCCTCCGAGAAAGGAAACGAGGTTTTCTTGCTATTGAAGATGTCCCCCGCACCGCTGTTCTTTTTTAAAAAAGCGGTGTAGTTGAATGTGCAGTTTGTTTGGCTTTCTTTTCCACTTCCCGTTGCTACTTTTCCGAGATCTTGGCTGGGCTGAAGAACAAACAAAAATAAGCAATTTTCTGCAGCAGGAGTATTTGGTTTCCTTGCCCTTCCCCCAGCCTGCAGCGGTGTGCTCGGCCTGCAGAATTCTTGCTCTGCCCTCTGTTTCTGCCGGTGCTGTCATCTGCCGGCTGCCTTGGCTGCAGATTCTGACCTCCCAGGGCATATTCTTAGGGTCAGTTCAGCAGAGTCATAAACCACCTGCAAAGGAATTGGTCAGGCTGCCATGCGTCTGCATCTTTCTATAGTTCTTTCTGATAATATTTAGCAAATCACTTTAGCACAGTCTTCACATTCTCTTCAGATTTATGATGGAAACAAAGGCAAAGAGCTTGAGGCAGAAAGCAGAAGAGTAGGAGCTGGGAGAATTTGGTGGTGGATTTTGAGCTGGTCACAGTCATTTAGCTTTAGTAAGTCCAGGAAAGCTCATCTTCAGAGCTAACCACCCTATTTTTTCTTTTTCTTTTTTTTTTACACAGTCTTGCTCTGTCACTCAGGCTGGAGTGTAAAGGCACAATCTCAGCTTACAGCAACCTCTACCTCTTGGGTTCAAGTGAGCACGTCCAGCTAATTTTTGTATTTTTAGTAGAGGTGGGGTTTCACCATGTTGGTCAGGCTGGTCTCGAACTCCTGACCTCAAGTGATCCACCTGCCTCAGCCTCCCAAAGTGCTAGGATTATAGGCGTGAGCCACCACGCCCAGCCCAGAGTTAACCACTCCATTGAGATGTTGTTTATTTACCTTAAAATTTCTATTACAAGTGAATACAATTCAATGATTAGTAAATTCCGAGTTGTGCAACCGTCACTACTCTCCAGTTTTAATTAGAAAAAAAAAAAAAACATTTTCACAATCCCCCAAAGTTCCCTTGTGCCCATTTGCCATCACTCCACTATTCCCACCCCCTGCTCCCAGGTAACCACTCATCTACCTTCTGTCTCCAGATTTGCCTTTTCTGAATATTTCATACAGATGGAATTACACAATAGATGGTTGTGTGTGTGTGTGTGTGTGGCTGGCTTCTTTAACCAAATGTGATGTTTCAGAGGGTCATCCGTGTTGTTGAATGCATCATATCGGTACTTCACTCCTTTTCTTTTTTTGGAGATGGAGTCTCTCTGTCACCCAGGCTGGAGTGCAGTGGCGCAATCTCCACTCACTGCAACCTCTGCCCTCCAGGTTCAAGCGATTCTCCCTGCCTCAGCCTCCCATCCAGCTGGGATTACAGGCATGCACCACCACATCCAGCTAATTTTGTATTTTTAGTATGGAAGGGGTTTCACCATGTTGGCCAGACTGGTCTTGAATTCCTGAACTCAAGTAATCTGTTCACCTTGGCCTCCCAAAGTGCTGGGATTACAGGTGTAAGCCACCGTGTTGGGCCTGCATTCCTTTTTATTACTGAGGTATATTCACTGGATGGATATATCATATCTTGGTTTTATTCTCCTTTTTTTTTTCTTTTTGAGATGGATTCTTGCTCTGTCACCAAGCTGGAGTGCAGTGGCATGATCTTGGCTCACTGCAACCTCCGCCTCCCGGGTTCAAGCGATTCTTCTGCCTCAGCCTCCCAAGTAGCTGGGATTACAGGTGCGCAGCATCATGTCCAGCTAATTTTTGTATTTTTAGTAGTGATGGGGTTTCACCATCTTGGCCAGGATAATCTCAGTCTCTTGACCTTGTGATCCACCTGCCTTGGCCTCCCAAAGTGCTGGGATTACAGGCATGTGCCACGGCGCTAGCCTTGTTATTTTTTTAATATTGCAAAATGGGCCTAGAACCATCTCTCTGGGGCATTTGATGATCACGTGGATACCATTGGGTTGTGTGTCTGTATGTGTATCTAACAGGAAGAGTGAGTGATTCTTGCACTGATTTGGAAAGTGATTTTAAAATCTTGTCTTGTCTACATTGCATTTAAAAATATATTAAGAGTACACATTTTAAAAATATACCAAGTATGTAAAATGTTTCTTTTTGGCTTTTAGTTCCCAAGAACATACTCACAGCGATCGATCCAGCCATTGCTAATCTAAAACCTTCTTTGAAGCAGAAAGATGGTGAATATGGTAATTTTTATGGCTTACTCCCAGCATTTCTCCTAAAGTAAAAGTAGACAGCCCCTGGGTGACCACAGTTGGGCCCACCTTGGTTAGCATGGAAGGGGCCGTCAGGAGGTGTGTTTGAGGTACCAGCCCTGATGATGACAGTACTTTGACCAACTGTTGCAAATGGTGAACACCACTTATTTGGTTTTGATTTTTTTTTTAAATCAGAACTAGGGTACACCTCCCCTTTGTTCTCCTCTCACTTCCTAAAAGGCAAATCACTTTGAAAAGACATCCACTCAGAAATAAATTTGGGCTTCCTGGATTACACAATGAGCTTTTTGCAAAGTTGAGGTCATTGGAACCTGCATGGGCACCAGGGCCAGCTAGGACCTGAGGGCCTCTGTACCTCTGTACACGCCACCTTCCTCCTTAGTTTTCTTTCTTCCTTTCTTTTTTTGAAATGGAGTTTTGCTCTTATCGCCCAGGCTGGAGTGCAGTGGCACAATCTCGGCTCACTGCAACCTCCGCCTCCCGGATTCAAGTGATTCTCCTGCCTCAGCCTCCCAAGTAGCTGGGATTACAGGCGCCCATCACCACACCGGCTAATTTTTGTGTTTTTAGTAGGGACGGGGTTTCACCACGTTAATCAGGTTAGTCTCTAACTCCCGACCTCAGGTGATCCAGCTGCCTCAGCCTCCCAGAGTGCTAGGATTACAGGCATGAGCCACTCCACCCAGCCCCTCCCTAGTTTTCCCTTGGCTTTTGTAAATGGGGTTGCAAGGGTGGGGCTTTGAGGGGGTTGGGCATTTGGATTTTCTTATCAAATCTAGAATGGAATTCACACCCATGGGGTCCGTGATAGAAATTGCAGAGATCCAGTAGAGCATCTAAGATGTTAGCCTTTGGTGAGAGTCTTTTATTGTGTTACTTTTATTACATGTATTAGGTCTTTCCCCACTAAGTATAAAAGTATGCTCGATATGAAAAACACATGAAAACCCCCCTAGTCCAAAAGCTCAGAGAGAACTATTGGCAATGTTCTTCTGTGTCCTTCTAGCTGGTCACCTGGGGTTTCTGGCAGAGTCTGTGTCCCTTAGTTCCACTTCTCTTTCTTTTTTTAAAAAAAAATTAACTAATTAATTTATTTCTATTATTATTATAAATAAAGTCAAGGCTTTGCCATGTTACCCTGGCTGGTCTCAAACTCCTGGGCTCAAGCTATCCACCCACCTCAACCTCCCAAGGTGCTGGGATTACAGGCATAAGCACCGTACCCGTTCTCCACTTATTTTTCTAACAGTGTTCCCACCTGATCCATGAGCAGCCTGGTCCCCTTGCAGTGAGGGCCTGAGGGCTAGCGCTGTGCCATCTGTCCTCAAGGCACCTGTCCTGTCTGACATCACTAGGCGTCCCCCAGGCCCCCAGGATGTCCCATCACAGGCTTGCTTAGCTCCATCCAGCAGTGAAACCAGGATCTAAGAGCAGATGTGCCCCACATTTTGCTGTCATTTCCAAAAATAAGTAGCCCAATACAACCTCCCTCCCTAACAGAGGCTTATTTTATTTCTAGTAACACAATGGACAGCAACTTCATGCTTAAAGTGAGATATTATTGGCTGAGCACAGAGGCTCACACCTGTAATCCCAGCACTTTGGGAGGCCAAGAGGCAAGTGGACTACCTGAGGTCAGGAGTTCAAGACCAGCCTGGCCAACATGGTGAAACCCCATCTCCACTAAAATACAAAAATTTGCTGGGTGTGGTGGCGCATGCCTGTAATCCCAGCTACTCCAGAGGCTGAGGCAGGAGAATCGCTTGAATCCAGGAGGCAGAGGTTGCACTGAGCCGAGGTTGCGCCATTGCACTCCAGCCTGAGCAACAAGAGTGAAAACTCCGTCTCAAAAAATAAATAAAATAAAATAAAATAAAATGAGATGTTAAGCCTCCGAGGGGCGTGACGAATGTCCCTGCCTTTCGGATGGGAAAATCCATTTGTTCCCTTTTGCAGTGGAGTGGAAGAGGAGCACCTAAAGTTGGAACCAATGCTTTAAAACAATTTCTAATCCTTTTTGTGCTTTAATAATTTCAGGGACTGCTTACTATTAATAAGTGCTCTTCCTGGGTTAATCTTCCATAATTCAGCCAGAGGCCCATTTGTTTGATTTCTGTGACTTTTAATTATTCCGGCAGTGCCTGGGGTAGGAGCAGCAGGGGCCTCTTAGGATAGTGGAACTATGAACAACTGTGATTAATTGGTCTTGCATTTTTCATGAAACAGATATAAACTTCGACCCAAGCGGATCAAGGGTTCTGAGGAAAGATGGAATTCTTGTTAGCAACTCTCTGGCAGCCTTTGCTTACATTAGAGGTAGGTCAATGAATCGAAGCTTCTTAGAGTGCTAACGGATTTACTAAAGTCTTGTTAATCAACGTGCTGTTCAATTATAACACTCAGACAACTAAAGAACGATGACTTCAAGTTTTACATGCCAACCACTGCCTTCTAAGATTCAGAAACAGAGGCCTGAGTTCAGGCACAGTCTCAACCAGGTGGCCAGTAAGAGAACCACATATACAGACAAAACCACACTATTTAGGAGTAGAGACAGACATTTTTCACTTTTGAAAATTTGAAACCTGAGGAATTTCCCAGGTCTAAAATTTGGGAAGGAACTAGGATTATTGAATTCCAACCCTGGCTGGGAGAAAAATGAGCCAGAAAGTCACTTAGGAAACAAGACGGATCATACCCCATGAAGACAGAGCCACTTTCTGAGTCATGAGTGTTATTCCTAATGGTTACCAAGGATTCCCTTGTTAATCTTGCCCATGAGGATCAATCAGACTCAGCCCTCATGAATTAGCAGAGCCAAAAGGCTTATACCAAAGCCAGCCACACTGCGGGGGCCTCTTCATTGAGGGGAAGGTATGTACAGTCTTTCCTCACCACCCTCTCTGCTTAGCTTAAGGTAGAATGCATTTTGGAATGTCATCTGCAAGTTTCAGCAATGCCTGCCTATGTTCAGAGAGACAAAAATCGGAGACCTTCAGTAAAATACATGTTAATATAGCACATAACTGATTACTATTCAAGGCCTGCTAGAGATGGGACTATTTGGGGTAAGCCTGTCTCAGAGGAAAATAGAGCTTAGGGAATGTATTTGTCTGTTCTCATACTACTAATAAAGACATACGTGAGGCTGGGTAATTTCTAAAGGAAAGACGTTTAATGGACTCACAGTTCCACACGGCTAGAGAGTCCTCACGATCTTGGTGGAAGGCAAATGAGGAGCAAAGTCACATCTTACATGGTGGCAGGCAAGAGAGCATGTGCAGGGGAACTCTCGTGAGACTTATTCACTATCACGAGAACAGCATGGGAAAGACCTGCCCCCATGATTCAATTACCTCCCTCCAGGTCCCTCCCATGACACGTGGGGATTATGGGAGCTATAATTCAAGATGACATTTGGGTGGGGACACTTCAAACCATATCAGGAAATGATCTCAATACAAGAGATGCAGAGTCTAGTCTTGGGGTCCCCTGCTGTTCTGTCATCCTCCCACATCAGGATTCCTCTTGTGTTTACGTTGTGTGGTTGTTGGTTTATTCTGTGGGTCCTCTCTTTTCTAACCACCTTCTCATTTCCATATGTTGCTGATCCTGATCATGGTCAATGTTAAGAACTGTAAGAATTTTTATTGTCAGAAATATCCCCATATTTACAAAGTCCCTGGAGAGCTTCTTGGAAAAAAGCCATCATGAAAATCCTCCAGAAAATAATGATCAAAGGGGAATGAGACTGACTTTACACTCAGTGAGCTGTGGCCATGCTGTGTGCTTTACCCCAACTGCCTTGTCAGTTCCTCTCAACAATCGCCTTAGCCACCCGAGCTGCCGTAACGAAGTATCCGAGACCAGATGGCCTACAGAGCAGACATTGATTTTCTCACTGTTTTGGAGGCCAGAAGTCCATGATCAAAGTATCCACCCATCACTTTCTGGTGAGGGCGCTCTTCCTGGCTTGCAGACAGCAGCCTTCTTGCTCTGTCCTCACATGGCAGAGAGGGGCAGAGAGAGAGAGACAGAGACGGAGACATCCCTTATTTTTGTAAAACCACCAATCCTATCAGATTAGGACTCTACCCTTAGGACCTTCTTTAACCTTAATTAACTCCTAATGAATGAATTGGGGGGAACACCATTCAGTCCATAGCAAAAACCCTGACAGAGGGGACTCTGGTCCCCTGTTCTGCACTTGGAGCTGGTGGTCAGAAGAGTTGAGCCATTTACCTGAGGACACTATGGACAAGTGGCAGGACCAGGATTCAGGCTCAGTTAATAAAGGCTTGAATTCCAGCTACGCTGAATTTTGAGGGATGCAGCCACCACCACCCACATACACACACTGATCCTGAGTTGTCTAAATTCGCTTTCCTCCATCCCTTTCTATCCTTCTATGTGATTGTCATTCCCAGAAGCCACAGGATAGAGTTATTTGTTTAGTGCCGGTCTCTCCTGCTGGAGTCTCAGCTCCATAGGGGCAGGTGCTTTGTCATCTTATTTTGTGTCGCGTCCCTGTATCTAGGATGTGGTGCTGGTACAGAACAGGTGCACCGTCAGTAGTTAAGGAGCAATCGAATGGTGCCTACTGACCTGGGCTTATGAGCTTTTTCCTGTACCTTATTGTCATCTAGTATTTGTTATTTATAAGATGTCAAATTTTTTTAAATGTAAGGATTTGATGAGCTGTTACTTGGTTTTATCGAGGGGTGTTTTGGGATATTTATCTCAGCAAGCCATGACCACGCCTCCACATAATGTCCAAGAGAAAGAGTCTCTAAATGCACTATGTTGGATGTTAGCTAAATGAAATCACCACAAGAAGCTCGTGACTCAAATCACAGAGGCTTACAAGGTCCCAGTGGAATGGGCGCCTCTGGACTTGCCTGTGGGTTTTCTTGGCATGTCTGTGTTGCTGTTTGGGCAGCCACTCTAGATGTGGGAAGCTCGCAGCGCATGCTCAGGGGTCCGCGCAGGCCAGTGTGCCACAGAGATGCATGTAGACATCAGGTTGGGCCATTTCGACCTAAACAGGCAGTGGCCACCAGCCAGTGTCACACACTGCTGAGCTCCATCCTCGTTGCTGCTGGAGAGAGGTGCCCAGACAACGTTCAGTCGCATCCCCGGCCCCACTGTGCACATGTGACCCACAGGCTGAGCTGGGGTCTCTAGACAGCCCCGAAGCAGGAGCAGCTGGGAGCCAAGAGTGTGAGCAGGGCAGTTTCCAGCCCAAACCATCCAAATAGGTGGCAGATGGAGTGAATCCAAAAGCACATCTCCCAGGTCAGGCTGCAAGTAGCTTTGACACAGTAGTGCAGTCCAGTGTACATGGGGACAAGATGAGAAACAGAAATCGGGAGATTTTTCCCCTGATATTGAAGCACAGAGGCTGGCAGAAGGGACGCGGGGATGTCCAAGGATCCCTGGTGAACAGTGTCTCGTGGGGCCATTTGAATGATCTGTGAGATGGTTTTCCCAACATTGAAAAAGCTTCTTAGGCATGTTTGAATTCACTGTTGTGTCAATAATGAAGACTTGCTCCCTGAATTCATTCTAGAATCAAGATCATGAGTCTGAGGAAGCTCATAGAAAAAATTGGAAATTAGACAAACGGAAAAGAAGTGGTGTGTGTGCATGTGTGCATGTGTGTGTGCGCATGTGTGTGCATGTGTGACTGTGTGTGTGCATGTGCATCTATGTGTGTGCATGTATGAATGTGTGTGTGCATGTGTCTGTGTGCATCTGTGTGTGCATGTGTGTCCGTGTGTGCATGTGTGTGCATATGTCTGTGTGCATGCACATGTGTGTGTGCATCTGTGTGTGCATGTGTCTGCATCTGTATCTGTGTGCGTGTACATGCACGTGTGTATCTGTGCATATGTGTGTATCTGTATATATGTGTGTGCACATGTGTGTGTGGGATGCATTTGTGTGTGCATGTGTGTGTGTGTGTGTGTGTCTGTGTGTGTGTGTGTGTGTGTGTGTGTTGGCAGTTCTTAACAAGACAGTTTACTAGCTGGCTCAGCGTTAGCCATTGTCCCCTGGCAGATTGTATGCAAGGAGGCTTATTTATTTAGACAGTCTTGCATGAGAATATGACCTCTCCTATTCCACCTAATTACTGTTTCATTGACATCTGGCTTTGGATGTTTACCTCATATGTGCCTGCAGGCATGCCTTTTGTGGCCTAATATTTCCATTGCTGTCCCTACCCCTTTGGGACAGTGACGGATGTGTCATCAGCTTCTGGCAGGCCCTACTGTGGACTTTTGGGGTGCGGGGGTAAGGAAGCCAAGCAGAAGGGACAGGCTTGCAGCGTGGGCTGTCCTGAGTTGGGAGGCATCATGGTTCCATAAGGGAGGAACTCTAGGGCCTCAGACAAGCTCATATTGAAACACAACAACACACTCCAGAGTCAGAGCTTCGTGATTCCCCCACCAGGGAAGACCATTGGAAATCAGCATCACCTTGTCACGGAGATATGGATTCGGATATGCTCTCATGGTCTCCAATCTCTGGTTCCATGACAGAAGGTTTCTGTCACACCCCTAAGTGCTGTCAGACCAGCACTCGGTGCGCTTTGTGCTTTCTTCTGGACAAGCCTCAGGGCCCGACTGCTGCCTTAATCCTCTCAACAGCCACAGGGCCCCAGCAGGGGGAACCCTCGCCATGGCCTCTTATCTGGACATGACCGAGTTTGAGCTGGAGCATGTGTTGGCCCCAAGTCAGGATCTAAGGGTGGAAAGGGGCCTTAAAGGCCATAGGTTCCCCTTTGGAGGTTCCCAAGGGCATACAGCAGCTGATAAAATTAAAGTCATTCACTCCAGCCTGGGATGAACCAAGGCTAGATTTAGAACAATACCAGCAATAATACAGTGTGAAGATTCTGTTCAATCACAAGGAGAACGTTTTTGTTTTTCCAAAATACAGAATAGGAAAAGGAGACACGAAAGTGTAAAGTAGTCCAGGTGATTCTAGAGAACTGTTGGCACGCCCTTAGTGTAAAGCCTGGGACCATGGAGAGAGCCCTGGCCTGAGCTTGGGGTTCCAGCCAAGTAGTGGCTTTGCACAAGTGACTTGGCTATACAACAAGAGGGGTTGGACCAGCTCATCACCAACGTTCCAGCTGACCAACATATGGTGAGTTTGTAACTTCAAACTAGTCGATTCAGATGATTAGGGAGTCTCGTTCCATGGGCTTGCCAAGTATTGCCCATGTCCATCTCTGGTCGCTGGTGTTGAGGTGAATGTGCCCTAATGAGCACTTACTCAGCAGGAGGCATGCCTGGGCCAAGAGGCACCTAGAGTCTAATAAAAGAGAAGCTCTCCTGGCAGGAGAACCCAGACGCCCACCTCCCAGGAGAAGAGGAGAGGAAGAAAAGGGAACTGATTTTATGGAGCCTCATCCCAGGGCACCAAGCCTAGTGCTTAAATCCATGATCCCTCCTTTTTTGCACTCAGCAAATATTTTCATAATGCCCACTGTGTGCCAGAGACGGCACTAGGCACTGGCGATTTGGGAAAGAACAAGACGGTTCCAGCCCCTGCCCTCAGGGAGCTTGCATTCTAAGTGGAGAGAAAGAATGGCGCCCACTCAGTGAGTGAGCAACGATTGTAAGTTGGGCTGTGAAGAAGACATTCAAGATGCTCTGAGACTAAATGACAGGGGACGTGGCTAGCCTAAGGCAGGGGGAGGTATCTAGTAGTGCTGGATGAAGAGGTAGGAAGGAACTTTCCAGACTAACAGAATAGCACATGCAGAAACACCAGGGTGCGCAGGCATCCGATGCGACAGGTATGAGGAATGGGAGGCCAGGATGGGGGAGCAGAGAGGAAGGGAAGGTCTCGGGAGTTGAACTTGATGGGTGACAAGGGCCAGGTCATAGCCAGCTTCCTAGGCTGTGGTCAGGACTTGACTTTTGTTGGTGCAAAAGTAATTGCTATTTCTGCCATTCCTTTTGTGGGTTTTTTGTTTGTTTGTTTTTTGTTTTGTTTTGTTTTTTGGAGACAGAGTCTCTCTTAGTCACCCAGGCTGGAGTGCAGTGGCGCGATCTTGGCTCACTGCAACCTCCACCTACCAGATTCAAATCATTCTCCTGCCCCAGCATCCCAAGTAGCTGGGACTACAGGCATGTGCCACTGCGCCCAGCTAATTTTTTTTTTTTTTTTTGAGACAGAGTTACGTTCTTGTTGCTCAGGCTGGAGTGCAATGGTGCAGTCTCAGCTCACCACAATCTCCACCTCCTAAGTTCAAGCGATTGTCTTGCCTCTGCCTCCCAAGTAGCTGGGACTACAGGTGCCCGCCACCACACCCAGCTAATTTTAATTTTTATATTTTTAGTAGAGATGGGGTTTCACCGTGTTGGCCAGGCTGGTCTCGAACTCCTGACCTCAAGTGATCCACCCACCTCAGCCTCCCAAAGTGCTGAAATTATAGGCGTGAGCCACCATGCCCTGCAATTTCTGCCGTTACTTTTAATGGTGGAAACTACAATTACTTTTGCACCAACCTAATAGTTTAGGAGGGGAAAGAGACCATCTATAAGTTTTAAGTCAGGCAGTGATGTGACCCAGCTCGTGTTTCTTAAAGCTTATAGAGGCCAGGCAGGGAAGATGGTTTATGTATGGGCTGTGGTTGCTTTTGCACTACAACAACAGAGTTGTGATATTTGCAACAGAGACCATGTGGTCCATAAAACCTGAAATAGTTACTATCTGGCCATTCACTAGAAAGCCGGGGCAAGAGAGGAGGATGGGGACCAAGTGCCTGCAGGAAAGATGGAGTAGAATAGTGTTTCATCCCTATTTAATTTCACAAGGTCAAAAGACAGCTTAATGAAAGTGAAAGTACAAAGCAGTTACCAGGAAATATTCACACCAGATTCGATGGCTCACCCTGTAATCCCAACACTTGGGGAGGCCAAGGCAGGAGGATCACTTTCAGTTTAAGACCAGCCTCGGCCACAAAGTCAGACATCATCTCTACAAAAAAATATATAATAAAAAGTTAGCTGGGCATGGTGTTACGGGCCTGTAGTCTCAGCTATTCAGGAGGCTGACGCAAGAGGATTGTTTGAGCCCAGGAATCCAAGGTTGGTTATGATTGTGCCACCGTACTCCAGCCTGGGTGACAAAGGGAGACTCTGTAGTTGATTGATTGATAGATAGATAGATGATAGACAGATGGATAGAGATACATAGAGTGTATATATATATATATTCATAATATATTTGCTGTCAAAGGATTCTCATCAAGAGTCTATAGAAAATATACACATCCTTGGGCCAGGCGAGGTGACTCATGCCTATAATCCTAGCCCTTTGGGAAGCCGAGGCAGGTGGCTTACCTGAGGTCAGGAGTTTGAGACCAGCCTGGCCAACATGGCAAACCCCGTCTCTACTAAAAATACAAAAATTAGCCAAGTGTGGTGGTGGATGCCTGTAATCCCAGCTACTTGGGAGGCTGAGGCAGAAGAATCATTTGAACCTGGTGTGGGGGGCAGAGGTTGCAGTGAGCCAAGATTGTGCCACTTCACTCCAACCTCGGTGACAGAGCAAAACTTTGTCTCAAAAAAAGAAAAAAGAAAATACACACATCCTTTATATATAACAGGAAAAGCACAGGCAGCTCAGAAAAAAAAAATGGGTACGTGTCACTAGCCAGCATTTGGAGAAGAGGAAATACATAAGCATGTGAAGATGGCTACAGATCAGGGGAACACACATCAAGACCATAGTGTGGTGCAATTCCATACCCACGTGATCGGAAAAAATGTAACAGTGTGTGCGAGCCAAGTGCTGGAGAAGATGAGGACTGACGGGATTTCTCACACACTGCAGCCACTCTGAACACCATGTTGGCAGTAGTTCTGAAAATTGAAACGCACATGCCCTAAACCCATCATTACCTCCTAGGGTAGTACCTGAGAGAAACGCTTGCAGGTGTTGACCAGGGACATTTGCAAGAATGCTCACGATCATCCACAAAAGCAGAAACCTGGCAACAGCAGGAGAGCGGGTGAAGGAACAGTTCCCAGCCCATCAGCAGGAGAGTGGGGGAATAACTACATTATCGTCAAGATAATGGAACATTATATAGTGATAGGATATTGAGTTTAAAAAAAAAAAGCACCAAGTCTCCAACACTACCTATAACATTATACCCTTTAAATAAAATTTTAGGGATACATGAAGATGGAACACAAAAACTATATAAAAAAGGAAGCAGGGAAGTAAGAAGCGTGGAATTCAGGTGGTAGTCACCTTGACGGGGCGGCCAGGGGGTGGGGAAGCACAGGTTAGACACAGGTGTGGTCAAGGCCTCACTCCTATATGGGTGCTATTTCATAGCACTGATGCTAATTACAGTATTTTTTTTTTTTTTTTTTGAGATGAAGTCTTATCCTGTGCCACCCAGGTTGGAGTGCAGTGGTGCTATCTGGCCTCACTGCAACCTCTGCCTCCCAGGTTCAAGCAATTCTCCTGCCTCAGCCTCCTGAGTAGCTGGAATTACAGGCACCTGCCACCACACCCAGCTAATTTTTGTATTTTTAGTAGAGACAGGGTTTCGCCATGTTGGCCAGGCTGGTCTAGAGCTCCTGACCTCGTGATTGGCCCACCTTGGCCTCCCAAAGTGCTGGGATTACAGGTGTGAGCCACTGCACCCTGCTAATTACAGTATTAAAAAGTAATTCATTAAATAGACGAAGTAGGGTTATGAATTGACCAATGAAGAGAATGTCATAGGTTCTAAGGATCATGGGTAATTTAATTCAGTCCACCTGGAATCCTCAAAATGTGAAAAAAGGCGTATAGTAAGGAGTCCCTAGTTTCCCGCTGTGGCACCCTACTCCCTTCTTGGAACCTGAGACGTCCCCATTCGACTTCCTTCACTTGCAGCTCAAGTCACTTGTGGAACTGACTGCTGGAATTGATTACTCTGTGGTGACAGAGCCAGTTCCTGCACCCTAGTCTGTCTGCCCTGGGACCTGGACCCTCCCATGACACCGCCACTGGGAGAGGAGGGGAGGGGGCCGTGGATGACCATTGCACCTCAGAGGCTTGAGCTGGATGGCCATGGCCTGACCATAGGTGGCTGGAAAAGACGATAAATGGATGAAACTCCATTGCCTCACACATGACACTTCTTGAAGTTGGCGGCATCACTGCCAGTGGACCTCAAAGTTTATGTTTCCCAAGACAGAGAGGTTGAGTCATGACCCACCTTGAAAGTCCTAACAGCACCACAGGAGAGGGTTCGAGAGGACAGTGGCTCAGAGATTTCGGGGGAGAGGAGGGCTGCAGAGGGGGGAATAAGAGGGGAATGCAAAGGAGAGGAGGATGAAAGTGAAGTCAGGAGAGGGGAGGCTTCGATCTGCAGTGGGAGAAGGAGAGGAGATTTGCCCCATTGGGTCTGTGCCTTGGGTCTTGGCACCATTTTGTGCATTACTGTTTAACGACTGTTCCAAGTGCCAGCGTCTCCAAATTCCCATTCTGCTATGATCCCCAGAAATGAACAGAGCCCCACATCTCTCACAAAGGATCCATGTCTGTATTTGACAATATCTTCTAAATATCTCGACCCTTAGGAAAAATATATTGTTATTAATAGCACTACAAACATGACTTGCCACCCCTCCCCCAGCCAAAATAAATTTTGCATTAAGACATCTATGTCTGCCGGGCGCAGTGGCTCATGTCTGTAATCCTAACACTTTGGGAGGCCAAGGCGGGTGGATCACCTGAGGTCAGGAGTTCGAGACCAGCCTGGCCAACATGGTGAAACCTTGTCTCTACTAAAAATACAAAATTAGCAGGACCTGGTGGTGTGTGCCTGTAATCCCAGTTACTCAGGAGGCTAAGGCCGGAGAATTGCTTGAACCTGGGAGGTGGAGGTTGCAGTGAACCAAGACTGTGCCAGTGTACTCCGGCCTGGACGACAAAGCGAGACTCCATCTCAAAAAAAAAAAAAAAAAAGACATCTACGTCTGAAAGAGGGGGATGAGTTATACTAACAGAGGAAGAACGACTTATTTGAGTCCACTAATTACACCAGCGACTTGAGCTGCAAGTGACGGAAGCCGAATGGGGACGTTTCAGGTTTCAAGAAGATAAGCTGTCCCAGTTCCATCTCCCTGGTCAGATCACAGCAGCTGGATCCCTCGACTGTGCATGAAACTTGACAGCCCTTGAGTTCTGAAGCTCCAATTCTGGACCACTGGGGAAGGACAGAGGTAGTGAAGACAACAGTTTTCCTTTTTCACTTAGAATCACAGGGGAGGAAGTGTGCCTGGAGGAGGACCCGTTCAGTTGAGACATGCTGAGAAAATGCCAGGGGTACCTACTGCACACCCCAGCACCCCACAAACAGCCCACTGTTCAAGTCCTGAGTTCCAGGACTGACTCTGCTTGAAGGGGCCAACTGACCCTAGTCACAGACTTACCCTGCAGGGGGGCTCAGCTTGAACATCTACACCAGGATCAACAAACTGGCCTGTCAGTCAAATCTATAAATAAAGTTTTATTGGTACACAGCCGTGCTTTGTGGTTGCTGTGCAGTTGTTTTTGCACTGCAACAGCAGAGTTGAATATTTGCAACAGAGACTGTATGGTTCATAAAACGTAAAATACTTACTATCTGGCTACTTACCGGAAAAGTTTCTCAACTCCTGATTCGTATTATGAAGGACTTAACTGGATCACTGTTTCTCAGAATGGGGTGATAACACCCCGAGGGGTACACAACCACAAGTGGGGACAGTGACAGTAACAAAGTAGCCCCTTCCACATAGAGTTAATGTAGAGGCAAACATAAGTAAAGGTTCAGACCGAGGCACATAGCACATATTAGCATTATTTTGTTTCTATGATTTTTGTCTCTAAGTAACTTTACCAACATGATTTCATTTCTGTTATTCTATAGAGAATCCGTTGGGATGCAGGGAAAATTTCCAAAACTTTGTATTGTATTTATATTTATTTCACTTTTATATTTTGTTGTATTGCAATAAAATATTTATATTTTTTATTTTAGTATTTTTTTGTTTTCTTTTTCCTGTTTCTTTTCTTTTTATTTATTTGTTTGTTTGTTTTTGAGGCAGGGTCTTATGCTGTTACCCGGGCTGGAGTACAGTGATGCAATCGTGATTTCCCAGGCTCAGGTGATCCTCCCACCTCAGCTTCCCTAGTAGCTGGGACTATAAGTATGCACCTCTATGCCCAGCTAGACTTTGTTTATGTTTTTGTTTTTTTTTTTTTTTTGTAAACATAGGGTTTCACCATGTTGCCCAAGCTGGTCTTGAACCCCTGAGCTCAAGTGATCCACCCACCTTGCCCTCCCAAAATGTTGGGATTACCAGCATGAGCCACCAAGCCCAGCATATGTTTGTATTTTATATTACAGTTGGCCTTCTGTGTCTATGCTTTCCACATCTGTGGATTCAACCAACGCAGACTGAAAGTATCTTTTTTAAATGGATAGTTGCATCTATACCAAACACATACAGACATTTTTTCCTGTCATTATTCCCGAAACAATACATTATAACAACTACTTACGTAGCATTTCCACTGCATTCGCTATTATAAATAATACAGAAGTGATTTAAGGAATAGGGGAGAGTGTGCTTATGTTGTTGCAAATTCTATGCCATTTCATATAAGTGACTCAAGCATCCGTGAATTTTGGTATCCTGGGAGTGTGGGGGAGGGGTCCTGGAACCAGTCCCCCACAGATACTAAGGGGTAACTGTACATTTATATTTACTTTTTAATCTGAAAAAGAACAGAATTCAGTTTTGCTAACATCTATTTTATTATTACTTAGGTTCACATATACACTTCATAAATAAATTAATTCTTCATGATCTACTACTACTACTAATAGCAATACTTTATTGAGCATTTACTATGTGTCAGTGAGTATTTTAAGAGCTTTATAGGAACTCACTCATTTCACCATAATGACTCTGTGATGAAAGATACTATAAGCCCTATTTTACAGATGAGGAAACTAAGGCACAGAAAGATTATGAAACTTGCCCAAAGTCACACAGCTAGTTAGTGGCAGATCTGAGTGTGAACTCAGACGAGTCTGGCTCCAGAGTCTCTGTGCTGTGTGCTTTTCTCCCACACATGTACATATTGACTCCATATGCTCAAAAGCTTTTTGAAAGAAAGTCAGTGGGGATATATGATCCTTGTGGTGTGGACAGTGTCAAAGACGCTGGACTGGCATTCATTAGCCCCTGCTTGGGCAGATGTCTGGTTTCTGTGGGGCGTGGCATTGGTCCACTCTGCCAGCTCCTCCCAGCTCCTGACATGTTCTCTTCCTCCCGCAGCCCACCCTGAGAGAGCTGCCCTGCTGTTCGTGTCCAGCGTCTGCATCGGCCTGGTCCTCACATTGTGCGCCTTGGTCATCAGAGAGTCCTGTGCCAAGGATGTCCGCGAGCTGCAGCTGGGGAGGGAGCAGCTGGTACCAGGAAGTGACAGGGCTGAGGAGGACAGCGAGGATGAAGAAGAGGAGGAGGACTCCTCTGGCTCTGACTTCCCAGGGGAACTGTCAGGGTTCCGTAGGACTTCATATCCTGTCTACAGTTCCATAGAAGCTGCAGAGCTCGCAGAAAGGATTGAGCGCAGGGAGCAAATCATGCAGGAAATATGGATGAACAGTGGTTTGGACACCTCACTCCCCAGAAACATGGGCCAGTTCTACTGAAAACCACATGCGTCTTGAGGCAATCGCACTTTCTGAAGAAGGAAGGATCCCAAATGGCCCTCCAGTTCTGGTTCACCTGTACCTTCTATGAAGGAGAATGTCATGTCATCCAACACTTGTGAGGCCAGGAAGCTATTAAAGGGACATTTCAAGCTGTTTCCAGCACATTCCAAAATAAATGAGGAGGGAAGAGTCTTTGTTTTCTGTATTTATTTGAATTTGTGTCTATACATTCACGTCTATACTTGATTAGAATTTACATTTTTTGAGTGCTTATAATGCCAGGTACTATTCTAGCTGCTTTTCATGTCCTGAGTCATTCAGTCTTCACAATGTCATGAGATGGTCCTATTACCCCCGTTTTACAGATAAGTAAACAGAAGATTCCTATATATACCTGTAAAATAATTATACAGATACTCAGCAAACATGAGCTCATGCGTGATTTTAACCACTGACTTTATTTGTTTAGACCAAGGGTTAGCAAACTTAAAAAAGGCAAGATGACAGGCCAGGCACAGTGGCTCACGCCTGTAATCCCAGCACTTTAAGAGGCCAAGGCAGGCAGATCACTTGAGATCAGGAGTTTGAGATCAATCAGCCTGGCCAACGTGGTGAAACCCCATCTCTACCAAAAAAATAAATAAATTAGCCAAGTGTGTTGGCACACGCCTATAATTCCAACTACTCGGTAGGCTGAGGCAGGAAAATTGCTTGAACCCAGGAGGCAGAGGTTGTAGTGAGCCAAGATCATGCCACTGCACTCTAGCCTGGGCGATAGAGTGAGAGACATTGTCTCAAAAAAAAAAAAAAAAAAACAGTCAAGATTATAAATATTTTAGGCATTGTGGGTCAAATCCTCTCTGCCACAATTACTCAATTCTCCATTGCAGCTCAAAAGCACCCACAGATAATACATAATGAATGAGCTTGGCTGTATTCCAATAAAATGTTCTTTTTGGACACTGAAATTTAAGTTTCATTTTATTTTCACATGTTACAGATTCTCTTTTTTTCAAACCAACCATTTAAAAATGTAAAAGTCAGAGGCCAGGAGTTCAAGACTAGCCTGGGCAACATAGTATGACCCTACCTCTATTTAATTTTTTTTTAATGTAAATAAAAGTAAATAAAAATGTAAAAACCATTCTTAACTGAAAGGCTGTACAAAAATGGACAGCAGGACAGATCTGGCCTGTAACCTGTTTTTATAAACAAAGTATGGTTTGCAAAGCCTAAAATATTTACTCTCTTGCCTCTATAGAAAAAAGATTGCTGACTCCTGGTTTAGAGTTTAAAACAGCAGAGCTCCTGGTGGTAAAAGCCATCAACCAGGGTACCTAACAATACAGTGGGCCAGGATCAAGGGGAGCTGGCTCCAAAATCTCCCCAAAAACTGGGTCCCAGCCAGGTGTGGTGGCTCATGCCTGTAATCCCAGCATTCTGGGAGGCCAAGGCAGGTGGATCATGAGGTCAGGAGTTCGAGACCAGCCTAACATGGTGAAACCCCATCTCTACTAAAAATATAAAAATTAGCCGGTGTGGTGGCGGGTGCCTGTAGTCCCAGCTACTCGAGAGGCTGAGGCAGAAGAATCACTTGATCCCAGGAGGCAGAGGTTGCAGTGAGCAGAGATCGCACCACTGCACTCCAGCCTAGTGACAGAGTGAGACTCAGTCTCAAAAAACAACTAGCTCCTACCCCACTGGGGGAGGGCCAGGTGGAGAAGCAGAAGGAGTTCCAAAAACACTCCAGTGGGAGAATTGATGATTGGTTTCTACAGACGGCTCCCCAGGAGGCTAATAGCTGTGGCATGAAACCGTTTTTTTTTCTTTTTTGTCCTAATGGGGCTTAGAATAGAAAATTGATTGCATTTTTCATATGCCTACTACCAAAGAGCTCTCTCTGCATTTTCTTACTTTATCATCACTAACCCTGCAAACACAGGGAAACAGTGGGGTTTTTGCCATGTTGGCCAGGCTGGTCTCGAACTCCTGAACTCAGGTGATCCTCCTGCCTCAGCCTCCCAAAGTGCTGGGATTATAGGCATGAGCCACTGTGCCTGGCCTGGAGAGAAATCTGTTCTACATCATAGCAGAGCATGAAGTGAATTCCATTGTCCGACTGCTTCATAATGATTTTGTTCTAATCAAAGATAATCTTTGTCTTTTCATGTCCCTGAGTTCAGCAAGGAGCACTTTGATATTGTCCTGGCTCCCCGAGCAGCTGTCTGTCTCTATTTCCAGTTTGAAGGCAGCATCTTCCCTTTCTCCATGAACACAAATACCATCCAGCTGATGGCTAATTACTGTCTTCTTGGGGCTGGGGATGGACACTTTACCAGTTGAAGAAAGAGCTGTGCCCATATTGGTCTCAGTCGAATGCTTTTCTTGAATTCCACAAATGGGTTTTCCCTTATCTGAATCAGTCCCCAGCAGCACGCACACTTACACACACACACAGACACACACACACCCTGCCAGGATCCCTGCAGAGGCAGCTGGTCAACAGGGTTGCCAACTCAAGGGTCAGTCTCTGGCCTGTGCAGATACAGTGAGATATTTCTTTGCATTTTCAGAGCCTCCAAGAAGAATGCCATGTTCTTCTTGTGGAAGGAGTCTGACAGGTCCTGCTGAGATTGTGTTTGGCTGGGCACAAAGCCCAGGGGGAAATGACTAGAGAAGATTCGGATGAGGGATTGCTGATGGACCGTGGTGACTGCAGAAGCTCCTGGGTGGGTCCTCCCAGGGCATGGGGGCTCATGCGGCTACCACTTCTTGCTTTCGTGCTTCTCTGGGCAGCAGAGCTCCCATTGTTTCCAAGCTGTGAGGTCCCAGGAGTCCCGTGAAAAGAAGCCAGAATTCACAGTTGGACCTGTGACCATTTCACAGGTCCCAGGTGGGACCCCAGCTCCACCTTAGCCAATCTCTCCCCACCTTCCTGGGGACACCCCTGCATGTCTCATTCACTGTGTCACTCAGTTCAAGACCAGCCTGTCCAACATGATGAAACCCTGGCTTTACTAAAAATACAAACCTTGAAGGCTCAGTGCACAGGTCCCTGTCCCCCTGGGAGGTTTGCACGTCCCTACCTCAGCTACTTGCTGCTAATGCTGACTTTCCATCCATGAGCTGCTTGCTGTGAAATTCTACTCTTCTGGACACACTCGAGCTTGTCCGTGGGGCTGCTGATGCTTGTAGCAGCCACGACATTTGCTGCTGTTTCAGGGAGAAGCCCAGGGACTAAGCAGGCTGTGGGCAGCCTGGATGCAGTCCCACTGCTGATCCCACAAACGGGCCCATTGTGATGTTGGTGCGCCACTCCCAGGCACCAGCCCTCAGCTGCTGAAAGGAGTGGCTGTGAATGGCCCACACCTGTCCTCTTCCGCAGAGAATTACTCCTCCTCCCTTTCTAACAGGTGTTTCCCCAGAGAGCACTCCTTAACTCAATCTCCCGTAGACGAATCTCTCTCTCAGGAAACTGACTGACAGCATCCAGTGTGACAGGTCTGTGGACAGGGAGTGTGCCAGCCCCTGCCAAGCCACAGTGCTGGGCAACGTCACTTGCAACCTCAGTGGGTGGGAGCCAGGCCTGAAGGAACGTCAGTGACCCTCCCCACTAGCTTGTGGTGTCGGGAAAAGTCAGCCACCCATATACCCGGCATTTGGGGAGTCTTGGAAAGAGATGCCCACAAGATCCTCCTTTCAGTCTCCCACAGCCGTCTCCATGAGTCCCTGGAAACCAGTCCCTGCTCCAGGAACCAAAGTCCAATGTCAGGCAGTCAGGGAAACCAAGCCAGCCTCTCCTCCATCTCCCTGGGTCTCAGCGTCACTCCCTGCATCCCCAGATGTCCAGCGGGACCTCCTGAAAAGCACCACTGCCCTGAAGCTCCACCCCACTTCCTGTCTGTCACCCTGGAGCCCTGGAACACTGACATCAACCAGACTAGACATGACTCTGCTTCAGCTCTGGACTCAGGGTTTCCTCAGTCACTGTGTTACTCTTGTCTCCCAGCTTCTGCTCTGACTCAGTCCTAGCTGAGTCTTGGGGTGACTTATCTGTGCCTCAGTTTCCTCATCTGTAAAATGGGCATGATAATGGGATCTACTTCCTAGTGGTGTTGAGAGTCATGGTGCCTTACACATAATGACAACAATACATTTCAGCTTTTATCATCAATGAGGTCTCCCCATGAGAGGCAGCATCCAGCATCCTGTGTGACCGAGGTCGCACCATTTAGACCACACTAAGGGCACATTGCAAAACTCAAAAGCATTATAAGAACGAGTCATCGAGGGGGAGGACAAGCCAGCCTCCTTCAGCCCTGCTATAGAGACGAGTTTGTGGAGGAGAAATAATTGCATCTGCAGAGCTCAGAGGAAAAGTGTCAAGGCCTGAACTTTCTTGGATTCTGCAGCCAAGTTCATTGTCAAGTATCCGGCACACAGACTTGAGCTGTGCTCAGTTTTAACAGGGTAGCTGTAACCCGGAACTATGGTCATTTGGTTTTAAAAACCCATTGTAAGCCTGACCACCAGTGTGGAGCTGGCCAAACTCCACCCCAAGACTGGACGGTAGCCTTGGAGATTAAATCCTAAATAATCCAACAAATGCTCTGTGGACTGGAAGCCTCACTGGTCCATAGCTAAAGAGAAGGCAGGAAAGAGCCATGATAACCATCAGCCCATAAGGGAGGATGCAGGAAGCCAGCTCAGGATCCAGGACCACTGCGTCCTTTTTAGGAATTTCAAATCCACCAGTCACCTCCTCTGGGTGTGGCACAGCGCCAGGCTCCCTGGAGAATGAATGAGAGTAGCTAATTGCAGATGCTGTCAGTTCCGGGCTGTGCTGTCCAGGATTGAGCCACTAGCCACATGCAGTCATTTACTTTGAAATTGAAATCAATTAATAAAATGTAAAAGTCACCTGCTCAGTTGCACTGGTCACATTTCAAGTGCTCAATAGCCATATGGCCAGTGGCTACTGCCTTGGACAGTGTGGATGGCTCTATTGGACAATGCTGAGCTAGTGTATGAAGTCAGGTTGGAGACACTTGCTCGATTCATTGATAACATGGGACAGATATTTCCCTGCCCTCACCAACCAAGAACATCATCAAATATCAAAATCCCAGGCACAGAAGTGTGGGAACCCAGCTCCACCCTACCCGACCTCTGCCCACCTTCCTGTGGATACCCCTGCATGTCTCTTGTCTGCAAACCCCGAAGGCTCAGTGCATAGACCCCGGTCCCTCGGGGGCTGCAGCCTCACCTTCGTGAGCTCTGACCCCCCACAGAGCCACAACCGCAGGAGTTGTGTCCCTTCCCTTCCTGGCCACACTCAGCCCACCGCTCCTTTTTGCTCCTAACACATAATCTGGCCACGATCCTGTGGCATCTGCTGTCACCATCACTTCTTTGGGCACTGCTGCTGCTGTTAGCTCCCTTCCTTTGTGCCCTGAAAAGGGTGTGACCACCTTGGAGAGCCTAAAGGGCTCCTTTTTCCTGACCCTGCCAGCACCAGCACCCCAGGAACATTTGAGAGCAACCTCAGGCCAGACCTTTCTCTCACACTAGGGCCCTGTCTGCCCCCTGCTCCAGGCAGAGCCCCTGGGTCCACCAGGAAGGGACTGCACCTCCTGCCTTCCTCTTTCTCTTTCCCTTTCCCTTTGATCCCTTCATTTCTTTGCTGAGCCCATCAGCAGATTCAGCAGACACCCTTTCTTTATCCTTCAGGAGGTTAGCTGCACAAGACAGAGTGTAAGAATGACAGCAGGTCGGGCACAGTGGGTCACGCCTGTAATCCAAGCACTTTAGGAGGTTGAGGCGGCCAGATCACTTAAAGTCAGGAGTTCGAGACCAGCCTGGCCAACATGGCGAAACCCCATCTCTAGTAAAAATACAAAAGTTAGCCAGATGTGGTGGCAGGTGCCTGTAATCCCAGCTACTCGGGAGACTGAGGCTTGAGAGTCTGTTGAACCCGGGAGGCAGAGATTGCAGTGAGCCGAGATTGCGCCACTGCACTCCAGCCTCGGCCACAGAGCAAGACTCCAACTCTAAAAAAACAAGCAACAACAAAGAATGACAGTAAATGGCCAAACCAAGTGGCCCTGGGAGCTCAGAGAAAATGATTCCACCAAACAGACTAGGGGAGGCTTCTGGATCAGAGAGAGCACTCAGCGTGGTCCTCAAAGAACAGGTAGGATTTCCAAAGGTGAAGGAAGGTGAGGAAAGGAGCAGCTGCAGGGGGCCAGGAGGTGGGAACAGGAACAGCATGTTTGAAAACAGGGAACAGCCAGAGAGAGGGAAAATGAGGCGAAAAGGGTGAAGGGCACCAGGAGGATGTCTACATTTTGGGCTTTGGCACATGCCTGTGTCCTGGCTGTAAGAACGTTACCGGCCGGTTGTGGTGGCTCATGCCTGTAATCCCAGCACTTTGGGAGGCCAAGGTGGGTGGATCACCTGAGGTCGGGGGTTCGAGACCAGCCTGACCAAGATGGAGAAACACCCTCCCTACTAAAAATACAAAATTAGCTGAGCGTGGTGGCGCATGCCTGTAATCCCAGCTACTGGAGAGGCTGAGGCAGGAGAATCGCTTGAACTCAGGAGGCAGAGGCTGTGGTGAGCCGAGATCACATCACTGCACTCCAGCCTGGGCAACAAGAGTAAAACTCTGTCTCAAAAATGGAACAACACTACCCACTTAGGGCAACATCACTCAGCCTGCTCCTGGCCTTGGGTCCATTACCTGCTCATAATACTGTCTTTTGCCTCAGGATCCTGAACAGATAAGGAACCCACAGCCAGGAGCAGGCTGGGCCAGGTCTCTAACCTTGACCTTCCGACTCTTGGAATAGTAATTGCTCCTGATTGTAAGGCCACTGATCGCCATCCAGTTAATCTCAATGTCTTGGAAATAACCAAATTACAGCTGAATTCTGTTGAAGAAATTAATATCATCACTCTTACCTTAAGAGTGATTATCCTAAGTATTCTGGTGACCGACTCTCATGTACACTTTAAGATGTAGTTAATATCACCAACGCAAATAGACCTCAAGGGCCTAACAAATTGTTTCTGGCAGAGTTCTTTTTTGACAAGTTTCCAATCTTTGCCCCAAGACTGCTCACTGCCTAATTGCATTTCCTTCCAGTGAGACCAACAGAAAATCCAATTGGAAATTTATCTTCAGGTGAAAATGCTGCCTTCCTGCTTTTAACTGAGGGGCCTGTGATATCATAAGCTCAGGCTGCATAGACTGAGCCGAACAAAGAGAGGAAAGCTGGTGGCTTCTGATTGGGAGGACGTATTAATTCCCCACACTTTCCCTGTTCCAAACTCATGACTCCATGGATTGAGTCCTTTTAAGAAAAGAAAATAGAGCCTGTCATTTCCTATTGTTTCAGACACAAAATCCAGCCTGGGAAAGATTAAGGGAAGAGGACGGGACTCGTGTTCAGATGACTAAGCACCAATCTGAACTGCAAAAGCCTCGATTCGTTTTTGAGGAAGGGAGGGAGCTCCAATTAGAGGCATGTGTGAAATAATGACATTACCTCACTAAAACAGAGAAGGAAAACATTCCCAACTCACTAACAATGAACTAGCAAGAAAGTGTGTTGCTAATCTATGAAGAATTTGCAAACCCAGTGAGTTGCCTTCCCACTCTGAGCTCCCAAACTTCCTTCCTTAGAACTTGACCTGTGATTATAAAACCCTGGGCTCTGGGAGAGAGGGGCCTGTGCTGATCAGCAGAGGGGGAATCACATGGACAGCCAAGCCCAGCTCTGCTCTGCCCAGGTTTCTGGTAAATAAGCCTCTGTTACTCAGTTCATACACATGATACTACTTTTTTTTTTTTTTTAGACAGAGTCTCGCTCAGTCTCCAGGCTGGAGTGCAGTGGCACAATCTCGGCTCACTGCAACCTCCACCTCCAGGGTTCAAGTGATTCTCCTGCCTCAGCCTCCCGAGTAGCTGGGATTACAGGCATTTGCCACCACGCCAAGCTAATTTTTGTATTTTTAGTAGGGATGGGAATTTCACCATGTATCCAGGATGATCTCGCTCTCTTGACCTCGTGATCCTCCCGCCTCAACCTCCCAAAGTGCTGGGATTACAGGCATGAGCCATTGCGCCCGGCCTAGGAAGTTTCTAAACAAGGCATTTTTCTCACCACTAAAAAGGTTGCAAAGGGATTTCTGGGTTGAGAAATTTTAAACATTCTTCTTTCTTTGAGCCGTCCTGCATACCCTATCATGTCAGCCCTTCCTTGGTTTCATCTGGGAATCTCCCATCCATCACTGCCGGGCAAATTCCTACCAGCCTTTGAGGCCTGTCTCAGACCCTGCTGCTTCCATGAACCTTTCCGGATTTCCCCAACTGGAACATGACTTGTCCTTTGAATTCTGACATTCCATCCTCTCTGCTTTTCTCAGGACATTAGCCAGGCATCAAGCTAGGCATTTGGAATTTAACGAATCAGATTCCCCAGCCTGAGCTCACAATCAAAGCAAGACACAGTTGACAAGAGCAATATAGAGTTTGAAAAACGTGCAGTGGAAAAATAATATCAATACAGGTAACTTTTATTTATTTTATTTTATTTTTCTCGCTCTGTCGCCAGGCTAGAGGGCAATGGTGCGATCTCAGCTCACTGCAACCTCTGCTTCCCTGGTTTAAGGGATTCTCCTGTCTCAGCCTCCCAAGTACCTGGGACTACAGGCACATGCCACCACGCCCAGCTAATTTTTGTATTTTTAGTAAAGATGGGGTTTCACCATGTTGTCCAGGATGGTCTCGATCTCTTGACCTCACGATCTGCCTGCCTCGACCTCCCAGAATGCTGGGATTATAGGCATGAGCCACTACGCCTAGCCAATATAGGTAACCTTTATTGAGCTCTTACTACAGCCAGGGACTGTGCTCGTCCTTACACAATTGTCCCTTGGTATCTGTGGGGACTGATGTCAGGACCCCCCAGGGATACCAAAATCTGCAGATGCGCAAGTCTCTCATATTAAATGAGGAAGTATTTTCGTATATCCTATTTATATCCTCTCATATACTTTAAATTGTGTCCAAATTATTTTAAATATCTAATACAATGTAACTGTTATGTGCACACCAACATAATTTTAAACTGTATTTGTTTTTTATTAGTATAATTATTTTTATTTTTAAAAAATATTTTTGATCCATCAATCTCACTGCTGGGTATCTTCCCCCAAGGAAAAGAAGTCATTATATGAAAAAGATACTTGCACACATATGTTTATAGCAGCACAATTCACAATTGCAAAGATGTGGGACCCACCTAAGTGCCCATCAACCAATGAGTGGATAAAGTAGGCCGGGCACAGTGGCTCACGCCTGTAATCCCAATGCTTCAGGAGACTGAGGCAGGCAGATCACCTGAGGTTAGAAGTTTGAGATCAGCCCGGCCAATATGGGAAAACATCATCACTACTAAAAATACCAAAAAACAAAACAAAACAAAAATTAGGTGGGCATGATAGCACACACCTGTAATCCCAGCTACTCAGATGCTGAGGCAGGAGAATTGCTTAAACCTGGGAGATGGAGCCTGCAGTGAGCCGAGATCCCACCACCATACTCCAGCCTGGGCAAGAAAGGGAGACTCTGCCTCAAAAAAGAAAAAGAAAAATGTGGTACATATACACCACGGAATACTACTCATCCGTAAAAAAAGAATAAAATAAGGTCTTTTGCAGCAACATGGATGGAGCTGGCAGCCATTATTGTAAGTGCAGTAACTCAGGAATGAAAACCAAATATCGTATGTTTTCACTTATAAGTGGGAGCTCGGCCTGAACTCATCCTTTTTTGTGGCTGGATATGTGCCACATTTTCTTCATTCAGTCAATCATTGATGCACATTTGGGTTGGTTCCAAGTCTTTGCTATTGTGAATAGTGCCACAGTAAACATACGTGTGCACGTGCCTTTATAGTAGGATGATTTATACCAGCAATGGGATTGACAACAGCTACTGGAGTGCTTTCTGTCAGGGACCAGGCCAGGCACAGGGAATATTCACATGAAGAAGGCAAAGCCCAGGCCTTTCCATCATTTGGCAAGGCCTGTGATTGGCCACAGCTGCCTGTGTCTCGTTCTGCAGCTGATCTAAGGAAGCCTTTCATTGCCATCATCTCAGCCTTGGTCACCATTGTCAGCTCTCTTCATCCTGAAGGTGAGAGGTGGTTCCCAGTTTCTTTAGAGCTAGAGGATGGGAAACAGAGTGTTATTTCTAGAGCCCGCACAGATACCTGCATTTGGCATTGCACACAGTTCATGATGTAGTTGCAACATGAAGTCAGGTGAAAATTGGTAGGCTGGGCATGTCAGCTCATACCTGTAAATCCAGCGCTTTGGGAAGCCAAGACAAATAGATCAGTTGAGCTCAGGAGTTTGAGACCAGCCTGGGCAACATGGTGAAACCCTGTCTCAATGAAAATTACAAAAGATTAGCTGAGCACTACTACCCACTTGTGGTCCCAGCTTCTTAGAAGGCTGAGGTGCGAGGATTGCTTGAGCCTGGGAGGCGAAGGTTGCAGTGATCCAAGGTTGCACCACTGCATTCCAGCCTAGGTGACAGAGTGAGACAGACAGGGAGGAAGGAAGGCAGGCAGGAAGGAAGGAAGGAAGGAAGGAAGGAAGGAAGGAAGGAAGGAAGGAAGGAAGGAGAGAGGGAAGGAAGGAGAGAGGGAAGGACGGAAGGAAGAAAGGAAGGAAGGAGGGAAAGAAGGAAGGAAGGAAGGACTGGTCACCTGGACTGGGTTATGCAGGTTTCTGTGAGTACTTCTTATAGCTATAGTAATTTCAACCAGGGGCACCAATCATTCTGGTTTGTGAGGGATGACGGGATTAGTGCTATAAGGAGGGTAGTAGTCTCTCTCAGGCAATGGGATGGACAGCCATCCTAATGCTCACCTCCCTTCTACAGCTCAAGTTTGAATACTGAGGTCTGCAAGGACACTATACTGAGACCTGCAAGGACATTTGTCTCACATTGCAAAGAACAGCCACTGGGCTCTAAATCTCATTTTCCTTAAATCCGTTTCTCTAAGAAATATTATAGCATTTACTCCTTTTCATTGTATAAGACATGTTGAAAAATAGCCATTCATTTCTAAATCCTTCTTTTCAGTCACTTTTAATATTCTTTTAAAAAGAGAGAAAAGACTTCTTGGGACTAAAACTTCACATAGTTGGACAAAACCCAAAAGTGAATATGTATTTCAGCAAAATTCATTCAGGGTCTTGATAAAGTCAAGTGTGTGAATATAAAATACACCTTTTCAGCCTGGGATCATGCCCTTTGCTGCGCTTGGATGGCCGGGTTGACATATTCAGTGCTTCCAGGAATGTGACCCAGAAGAAAGAAAGGAGAATGTGGCACTCCTAGAGGTGGCCAGGCCGGTCAGCCAACTTGGCTGGGCTCTGGAAGGGTCTAGTCCATGGGCTCCCACCACATCCCAGGTGACTCTTCCTGCTCAAAGTCCAAGAAACCACAGATTCCCGAACCTTCATTACCAAGGGGTGGGTGAGGGGGCGTCTGCATTCTCCTTCTCAAGCACAGCTGTCATTTGCTCCAATTTTGTCAGCACGAGGAGGTGTCTGGATCTCACAGAGGATGCATTCACAGAGGCTGGGGTGGAAGGATCCATCAGCACCTTCAAATTCCAGCCCTCACTGCTGCCAAGACAGGGCGCCACGTTCTCACGCTCACAAAGATGGTCCTGCACCAGAACTGCGTGCAAAGGGCTTCCACCTTTTCATTTGCTCACTCATTCCCTGCAGGGAGGCCACCCTGGGAAAACCCAGTATGCACATGAGCACTGTGGAAAACAGACCAAGTTAAATGAGGCACGTGGTGCTGTCTTACAGGGACACAGCACACGGAGCGGGTGTGGTAGGTAAAAACTCAACAACAAAAGGACCCAGACAAGGCCCTAAAAGAATTGGAAACATGAAAAGGTGCCCTAACTCATTAAATCCCATTCATTTATTCATTCAATAAATACTCTTTTCATTTGCCAACTTCTTTGATGTACAACTTCTTTGATGAGGTCAGATATTTTACTCATTTTTTAATTGGGTTATTTGTTTTCTTATTGTTGGATTTTAAGGGTTCTTTTTATATATTTTTTATTTTATTTTTTAATTGCATTTTAGGTTTTGGGGTACATGTGAAGAACATGCAAGATTATTACATAGGTACACACATGGCAGTGTGATTTGCTGCCTTCCTCCCATCAACTATATCTGGCATTTCTCCCCATGCTATCCCTCCCCAACTCCCCACCCCCCGCTGTCCCTCCCCTTTTTCCCGCCGACAGACCCCAGTGTGAGATGCTCCCTTCCCTGTGTCCATGTGTTCTCATTGTTCAACACCCGCCTATGAGTGAGAACATGCAGTGTTTGATTTTCTGTTCTTGTGTCAGTTTGCTGAGAATGATGGTTTCCAGGTTCATCCATGTCCCTACAAAGGACACGAATTCATCGTTTTTGATGGCTGCATAATATTCCATGGTGTATATGTGCCACATTTTCGCTGTCCAGTCTATCATCGATGGGCATTTGGGTTGGTTCCAGGTCTTTGCATTGTAAACAGTGCTGCAATGAACATTCGTGTGCATGTGTCCTTATAGTAGAATGATTTATAATCCTTTGGATATATACCCAGTAATGGGATTGCTGGGTCAAATGGAATTTCTATTTCTAGGTCCTTGAGGAATCACCACACTGTCTTTCACAATGGTTGAACTACTTTACATTCCTACCAACAGTGTAAAAGAGTTCCTATTTCTCCACATCCTCTCCAGCATCTGTTGTCTCCAGATTTTTTAATGATCGCCATTCTAACTGGCATGAGATAGTATCTCAATGTAGTTTTGATTTGCATTTCTCTAATGACCAGTGATGATGAGCATTTTTTCATACGTTTGTTGGCCTCATGTATGTCCTCTTTTGTAAAGTGTCTGCTCATATGCTTTGCCCAGTTTTGAATGGGCTTGTTTGTTTTTTTCTTGTAAATCTGTTTTAGTTCTTTGTAGATTCTAGATATCAGCCCTTTGTCAGATGGGTAGATTGCAAAAATTTTTTCCCATTCTGTTGTTTATATTTTTTAAATGCCAGTCCTTTATCCAATACGGATTTTTAAAAATTTTGAGTGGGGGCCAGGAACAGTGGCTCAAGCCTGTAATCCCAACACTTTGGGAGGCTGAGGCAGGAGGATTGTTTGAGGCCAGGAGTTCAAGACCAGCGTGGGCAATATAGTGAGACCCCATCTCTGCACGCCCACACACACACACACACACACACACACACACACACACATACAAATTTAATTATCATGGCATGATGGCTTGCACCTGTAGTTCCAGCTAACTGAGGCAGGAGGACTGCTTGAGCCCAGGAGGTTAGAGCTACAGTGAGCTATAATTGCACCACTGCACCTCAGCCTGGGCCACTGAGCAAGACAGTGCCTCAAAAGGTAGGAAGAAAGGAAAGAAAGAAAGAGAGAGAGAGAGAGGGAGGGAGGGAGGAAGGAAGGAAAGAAGGAAGGAGGGAAGGAAGAATGGAAGGAGACAGAAAAGGAGGGAGGGAGGGAGAGGGAAGGAATGAAGGGAGGGAGGAAGGGAGGAA
>PVKV010000051.1:0-187888 GCA_004027835.1 Alouatta palliata
AGCTAGGCCTGCAGACCGGGTGGTGGGGGGAACTCTGATCCAACTAAAGGGAAAAATGAGGTGGAGACCAAGCTCATTCCCAGCCCGACTTGGGTGTCAGGCACCTCAGCCTCATCCTATCACACACATCCTAGCAAGGGGAGCTTACACAAGCAGAAGGAAAGTTGGAGGGTCTGGAGAGGAGTAGGCTACCAAGAGGAGCAGGCAAAGGGAGGCCTGGGCTGGAGAGAGACCTCTAGAGGTGTGAGGGCAGGGTTGGAGCCAGCCTTGACCCAGGAGTGCTCGCTCTCTCCTGGTAAGCAAAACCGAGGTGTGTGTATCTTCGCCCTCTCATTTACTCTCACAGTAAATCAGTAAATGAGGATGCGCCCAGGAAGGAGACGCCAGGGACACGAGTTTGGCCAGTAAAAGCCCAGGGTTAAAGACACAGCCCCGCATCCTCAGCTCACAAGCCTCCATCCCCATCCCCAGCCCCCTCCGCCAGCTCAGTCAGCAGGCGGCCCCTCCCTGATACCGACCAGATCGATCGGGATCACCCGTCCACTCGCCTGCCCCGTGCGGAGGTCACCATGACGGCAGCCTGTTTTAGGCCCAGGAGACAGGCCACCCAGCCCCGCTCGGGTCCCGGTCCCCGCAGGGTCCTCCGGCTCCCTGGCCCGTGCGCGCCACGTGCTGCGCGGCTCCGCACGCTCCGCCCTGGGGCCCCACAGGCGTCCCTCCTACGGGCCGCGGATAACGCCTGGCCTCCCGGCCCTCGTGGCAGGCGAGCAGCGGCATCTTAAGCCCCTGCCGTCCCCAGTCCCCGACCCCGGGCAGCACCTGCCGGAGAAGCACTGCTCCCGCGCTGAGATCTGCGCTCTCCCTGCAGCTTCCCGCGCCCGCCCGGGCACATTCAAACCCGCCCTCCGCTGGGCCCGCCCCAACCCGCTCCTGCCGCCACCTCCGCGACATCTGCGCGCTCGCGGCCCCGCCTCCTGCCCGCCCCTGCCACCCCGCGGCGCCTCCTCGCCCTCTGCGACCCCACCCCGAGCCCCCGCGCCCCCGCGCCCCCAAGGGCCGCGTGGTAGTGTTATTTCAGTAGATAGGACCTCTCTGGGCCCTGCCATACCAAGGCTGTCCATCGTGTGGGGCACATGGGGCTGGAGGGTACAGCCCCGCATTGAGGACCTGCTCAAACTCCCAGGAAAATCTATTTCGGGACTGTTCCATCTACACACCCGCTGCTCAGACCGGCTCCGAAGCCCCCCGTGGCCCACTCCACCTCAGATGTTCCGCTATCCCTCCCCAAGCCCCGCCCACGCCACGCTTCCATCACACTGCACCTTTTTCCTCCCAGCGCGCTCCCTTTCAACTCTCCCTTCTTTCTTTCAGGCCCCCTCCTCTTCTTTTCCTTCAAAACTGCTTCTGTCCCCACCTCCCCTGTTCTGTGACCAGCATGACGGGTTTTCCCATCCCTGACACATCCAGTCCCAGCCACAGACGTGCAAACACCACACCACCCACAACTTTGACTTGGAGGGGGTGTGTGGCTCTGCCTTGTGCTTGTGTTTGCGCGGAGGGGGACGGGGCACAGCCCTGCACTCCCCTCATAATTCACCCTTTCTAAATTCCAGCGCTTTGGAAAACCGAGGCACAGCTGGAGATGGGAAGAGAAAAAGCCAGGAACAGCCTTACATCCTGAGTGAGTCCTATTGTCCCAGTCGGAGATACTCCTGAGAGGCAGAACGTTGCTGAGCACGTGCTTCACTAGTACGTGCAAGGGGTGGGCATGCTGAGGGGTGGTCCAGTGTATTTCTCCAAGGGAGGGGGAGGGAGGCCCTTTTTTTGGTTGGGCAGTAAATGGTGTGGGGTGGGGGGCACTCCCTGCCCTTCCAGCACCACTCAGTGCTGGAGGATGATCCAAAGGCTGGAAAGGTCCTGAGGAGAAAATCCAACCCACGCTGTCCACCCCAAGCCCACTGACCGGAAGGGCTTGTTTCCTAGAGAAGCCATAGACACCGATTAACAATTAGCAGTACTCACATCATAAGGATAAGGTAGTCCTACCCTGTCCCCAGAAAAACAGGACCCTAAGGAGAGAGGTAGCTTTTCTACTTAGGGTCAGTGGCTCTCCCCAAGCTACTCCAGAATGGGTGACCCCAGCATTCTGTTTCCATGCCCCACAGAGATGACATATATTCCTTCCCAACCCTCCCCCACATCCCCCCTATTCCCGCCAGCCCTAACCAGAGGGCAGGAAGATGAGTTTCAGTGGTATTTTTTTAGGCACTGCCCCATGACTTGAGAGTGGCTTCATGTCTGTCCACGGCCCCCGAATTCCCACCCTTATGTTTGTCCAGTCTCTCTCTCTTCCTCTCCTAGCCCTCCTCTCCCCTCTGCTTTGACCCCTTCCTCGCTCCCACCTTCCTTTCCTGGTTTCTGAGTCTATGGGGGTGGCAGGCCTAGTGGTCAGATCTGCCAGGCATGGCCAGGCTGGTGGCCAGTGGCTACAATTGTGTACAAAGGGGGTTGGGGGTGGAAGAAAACTGAAGGGAAGTGGTGAGGGTCCCAGGCCAGACTAGGGAAGGCTGTTCCTCTCCCCGCCCCCGCACTGGGGCCCTGCCGGCTTGGCTGATGGCAACAGCCAGGGCTGTTATTGTTGGAGAGAAGTCCATCTGGCATGCGCCCTGCTGGGCTCCTAGCCAGCACCCACACCCCTCTGTAGCCACCTCCCAAGCATAGGAGGTTGCTGGGTGCCAGGGCCCCCTGCTGGACAGCCCTCGGAGCCCTAACTCACAAGGGCCTTGCCTGGAGTTTTTCTAGCCAGGCCTTGCCAGATCTCTTCACCCTCTGCCTGGTCTTCTGGCCTCTCTCCCTCCCTGAGCTCCCTCAGGTCCCTGTTGAAGGGGTGGGGTGGGAAGGGTTGGTCCTGCTGCACCCCTACTCTCCATCTTATCCACCACCCTATATGGGACTGTGGCTTGCCCTAGACTCCCTCCCCCACTTGGCAGCCCCCAAGCATGCCTCACCATCTCACACACAGTCCTCTCTCTCCCCAGGCCTGTGTCCTCTCAGCTGTCACCAAAAAGCCATCTGTGTTTGCTGGAGGTGTGTTTGCTTGGCCTGGGAGTTGGTAACCAGCACATGGCTCATAACTATGTTCTCAGTTGTTTTTGTGACTATATCTCCATGGTCTTGCGACAGGGCTGGGTCTGGGTAGAGGCCAGTGAGGCACTTGCCAGAGATGTAAAATGTAATAGGGAGCCAAAAAACTCATTAATCAAGATAAATTTTAGGCCAGGAGTGGTGGCTCATGCCTGAAATCTCAGCACTTTAGGAGGCCGAGATGGGAGGAGTTCAAGACCAGACTGGGCAACACAGTAAGACCCCATCTCTACAAAAAAATTAAATTAGCCAGATGTGATGGTTCGTGCCTGTCGTCCCAGCTACTCCAGAGGCTGAGGTGGGAGGATCACCAGAGCCCGGGAGATTGAGGCTGCAATGAGCCATCATCCTGCCATTGCACTCCAGCAGGGGCAACAGAGTGAAACCTTGTCTTAAAAAAAAAAAAAAAAAAAATATATATATATATATATATGTCAATTGTCCTGCCGTAAAAAAAAGATAAATATTACTGTGACCAGGATAAGTTTTAATGCAATGTCTACAAATCAAGGCTCACATCTGTCATCCCAGCACTTTGGGAGGCCCAGGTGGAAGAATCACTTGAGCTTAGGAGTTCAAGACTCGCCCGGGCAACATAGGGAAACTCTGTCTCTTCCAAAAAAAAAATTAGCCGAACATGTTGACGCACACCTGTGGCCCCGGCACTTTGGGAGGCTGAGGTGAGAGGATCGCTCGAGGATGGCTTGGTCCATGAGGTCGAGGCTGCAGCGAGCTGTGATCGCACCACTGCCCTCCAGCCTGAGCAACAGAGCAAGGCTCTTTTTTTTTTTTTTTTTTTTAAGACTCCATGATGAATAAGACAATAAATTTCTAAGTAGAGACAGGTGTGTTCACAGGGTGGGTACCGGGTCGGGGTTCAGAAAGATTTAATTGTTTGTTCAGCTAGATCTGGGCTGGTCTTCTAGCTTAATTTCCCGGACCTCTTCGCCCTACCCTATGTTCCCGGGGCATCTGTAAGTGGTTGGGGGAATTTGGGGAGGCAGTCATCTAACACGGCCTTCGAAGTCCCAGAAAAGTAACCCCGCATCCAGAAACCAAAAGTTTCGACTCCACCGTGACGCCACAGCCCAGCAGGTTCCCCTACCAGCCGCCTGTCCCGCAGGGCAGCGTGAGAACAGCGCAGACCTCGCCCCCACCCCACCCCGCCAGGCCCCCCGCCGCCCCGCCCCACGCACCTGCTCAGACTTTGGAGCCGGCATCCGGACTTGGCGGGGGACGGAAATTCCCAGGCCCGGGGGCCCCTGGTTCTCTCCCTCCTCATCTCGGGGCTGGGGCCATACCCACGGCTGGAGGGCGCAACCGGCGCCGGACCTGACCGGTGCGTACCGCCGGGCGGAAGAGAGGCTGCCACCGGCGACTCCAGCGCCAGCTCGGCGCTCCGCAGCCGGCTCCTTCCAGCCCTCGCGGCTCAGGGGCGGGGAGATCGGAGCCGACTCAGTGGGAGGGGCCCGTCGGGCTTGGACGCGCGGTCGGCGCCTTTGGGCACCGGAGGCTTCGGAAAGGGACGGGGTTAGGGGCGCAGGGCCTCGGACCCCCTTCTCCCTGCCCCTCCCCCTAGGTCGCCTTCCTGAGACCCGGGAGCAAGTGCAGTGGCTTTTAGGGCTCCCGAAGGAAGCCGATGGGGAGGGGTGGGGAGGGACGGCGTGCCGCTGGCAGGAAGCCCCGCAGGGCTGGGGGTGGGGTGCACAGCTCGGGGCTCACTTCTTCCCCAACCCAGGCTTCTGACGGGTGTGGGGAGGGGATGAGGATCCTGACTGGGTTCTGTGCTCCTCACTGTCCTCCTCGGGACCTAGATAGAGCCCAACACTCACCCAGAGAGGGAGGATTATTGCCTGGGAACAATAAACAAATTATCCGGAGGCTGGGATGCAAATGTGTCTAACTTATTTGACCCCTGAAGGGCCTCCCACTGGGGAGGAGGACATGATGAAGCCAGTTTGTAAGATCACTCACACACCCCTAGTCACTTCTAGGGTGGGGTGACCCTCAAGGGCATGCATTTCTGCGCTGCCTCCCTGGGTGGCCTCCCACCCAGTCTCTTAGCGAACAGATCACCCTGTTCCCACCACTGCTATGAAAAATCCTCAAACTCCCTGAAGGATGTTTTCTTCCCTACTGTGAGCTAGCCAGCCAAACTTCCTCCTAGATATACTTGAGCCATTTCTGGGTCACAGTGTGACATACTGACCTAAACTAAGGGGAAACAACTTCCAGGCTGTGAGGACTGAAACCACAATAGAATAGGTGGCAAAATAAAGCCTTGTATGATTGTCCGTCTCTCCTCTCCCCAACCCCCACCAGCTGCCAGGCCCGGTTAAACTTTTGCAGGGCCACAGTCTGGGTGATTAGACTTTCAAAGGCATAGAAAGAATTCAAATCAAATATTTATTGAGCACTTTGAGTGCTGGGCTTTGCAGGCAGATCTGCCTCCATAGTGAACCCATATTCTTTTAAGGTAGGTCCTGAGTCTCAAAGACAGTCTGGATTCAAACCTTGCCTCTCTGCTAAATTGTCACTTGTCCCTCAGTTAAGCATTGGGAACCTTGACGTTCTCATTTACAGGGAGGGCAGGGGTAGGTGGGTGTTATTTCCCCTCCCACCTCAGGGCAGAGGTGATTAGGAGTGGTCTTTGGGAAAAACTGCTGGAGGAGAGGAGCAATGGTCAGTTTTCTGCTAGCTGCAAGACATTCTTCCAGAAAGACATTTCTGTTGGGAGAGAAGAGGCATGTCTGTGGCAGATCCCTCTCATGCACAGCCCTTACTATATCTTCTTTCCACCAGGCAGGCTTCGGTCAGTGCTGGTGCCAGGATTATCCTACTCCAAAATAAAGTATTTTGAGGGGTACAGCTGCTGTCCGGACTTGTAGCCTCACTTTTGGGGGCCTAACCTCTCCCTCCTCTCCAGGCGGTCCACTCTTGAGGCCTCCCCAGCATCTGGTGAGTGTCGCTGGCTGAGAATGAACAGCAGACAGCCCAGCAAAGCCTCTCTCATGTCCTGGGAGCCCAGGCGCCGGGCCAATCGGCGCAGCAGGGGCAGGAGGTACTGGCGGGCCAGGCGGGCAGCGGGCAGCAGCAGGCGGGACAGCAGCAATCGCAGCAGCAGCGGGAGCAGCGGCGCCGGCATGGCAGGGTCAGTGAGTCAGTGCCTGGGGAGACAACACAGGTTTTAGGCTTGTGTGTCCTGCTTCCATCTCACCTGGCAAGGACAGGGGGTGAGCAGGAGTTCTCCCTCCCTTCGGTTTACACCTTCGTGCTCCTGACCTCAACACAGAGGTCATTTTTGCTTTCACAAAGCCCTATCTCTTGGCAAAGTAGCTGGGGCGGGAAGGTTCTCACCATAGCATAGACGAGGAGAGTGAACCAAGGCAAGAGTGAACCAAGACCTATGGCTTGCCATTCCCAGCTTCCAGGCATTCCTATGGCTCCCTGGCCCCTCCCTTCCTCTAGTCACCCCCTCCTCCGGCACAACCTCCATCTTCCTGGCACTCCCTAACCCTTCTCCCTCAGTCTAGCAGGAGTTCTCCAGGCAATTCTTTTTTTTTTTTTTTTTTTGAGACGGAGTCTCGCTCTGTCACCCAGGCTGGAAAGCAACGATGCAGTCTCGGCTCACTGCAACCTCTGCCTCCCAGGCTCAAGCGATTGTCCTGCCTCAGCCTCCCAAGTATCTGGGACTACAGGCACACAACCCCACCATGCCTGGCCAATTTTTGTATTTTTAGTAGAGGCAGCGGTTTCATCATGTTGGCAAGGCTGGTCTCGAACTCCTGACCTCAGGTAATCCACCCACCTCGGCCTCCCAAAGTGCTGGGATTACAGGACTGAACCACCACGCCCAGACTTCTCCAGGCAATTCTAATTTTTGGGGGGATGGGGGGCTCCTAATCCACCCTGACCTGACACTCCCTGACCTCCCAGTCCCTTATCCCCACCGATCCGTGGCAGCTCTCACCGGGCAGAACTGCTGCTCAGAATCAGTCTCTGGCTGGATTTGCCTGGAATAGAGATAGCCCCACTGGATTCAACACAGGGGTAGCCCCGCCCAGCTCATCCCCACCAATTACAGCCTGCCTGGGTAGGGGAACAATGAAGAGACAGCTGTGTTCTGGCACCTGGTATATTGAGGAGAGCGGGCAGCTGGCTGGCCGCCTCTTCTAGTCTAGGAGGAGGAGAGGGCAGGGAACATATGCAGGATTTTCCTCTCAGTTGGAACCCAGAATGCACTTCCTTCCTTTTTTTCTTTTTTTTGAGACAGAGTTTTGCTCTTGTTCCCAGGCTAGAGTGCAATGGCGCAATCTCGGCTCACTGCAACCTCTGCCTCCTGGGTTCAAGCGATTCTCCTATCTCAGCCTCCCAAGTAACTGGGATCACAGGCGTGTGCCACCACACCTGGCTATTTTTTTTTTTTTTTTTGTATTTTTAGTAGAGATGGGATTTTACCATGTTGGTCAGGCTAGTCTAGAACTCCTGAGCTCAAGTGATTCACCCACCTTGGCCTCCCAAAGTGCTGGGATTACAGGCCCGAGCCAGCGCACCCTGCCTAGACTGCACTTTCTAACTGTGTTTCTTTAAGCATGTGGACTCTTCTGGGCTCCAGTCCTCTCCGCTGTAGCTTCAGTAACTGGAAGGAGTAACTGGAACAGGACAATATATGAGACCCACTTGCCTAAACCTCAGAAGCAGTGAGTCTGCAGCCGGAACACACACCTGAACACCAGGCATGCTCAGAGTGGAAGACTAGGACCCCAGTGGGCCCCTGTGGGCCCTCTCCTGGGGGAAGAAAAGTAGAAGCACAGTCTCTCCTAGCTGGGCACAACTGGACACAGCTCGGCGGCATTCCCCCTCAGGGAAAGGAAGAGGGATGCCTACTTCAAGATCCTCTTCTCCACCTGCTTTTCCGTCCTCATATTAAATGAGATTCTATGAGATAGCTGGGTATATCTCTTTGGGTTTATAGCCTGGGCTTTATGTTGTTTTTTATTTATTTTTATTTATTTATTTTTTGAGACCAAGTCTCACTCTGTTGCCCAGGCTGGAGTGCAGTGGCATGATCTCGGCTCACTGCAGCCTCCACCTCCCAGGTTCAAACGATTCTCCGGCCTCAGCCTCCAGTAGCTGGGATTACAGGTATCTACCACCACGACAGGCAATTTTTGTATTTTTAGTAGAGATGGCATTTCACCATGTTGGCCAGGCTGCTCTCAAACTCCTGACTTCAGGTGATCCATCTGCCTCGACCTCCCAAAGTGCTGGTATTACAGGTGTGAGCCATCGCACCCAGCCTGTTTTTTATTTTTATTTATTTTATTTATATTATGTTTTTGAGACAAGGTCTCATTCTGTCACCCAGGCTGGAGTGCCATGGCATGAGCATGTCTCACTGCAGCCTCAGCCTCACAGGATCAAGTGATCCACCTTAGTCTCCTGAGTAGCTGGGACCACAGGCAGGCGCCACCAAACCCGGTTTCTTTAAAAAAATTATCTTATAGAGACAGGGGTCTCACTGTGTTGCCTAAGCTGGTCTCGAACTCCTGGGCTCAAGAGATCTTCGCACCTTTGCCTCCCAAAGTGTTGGGATTACAGGCGTGAGCCACTGTGCTCAGCCTATTTTGTTTTTTAAATACCTACCTCATTCTTCTACTTCATAAATTAAGTAGATCAGATGAGATACTGTCCATGAAGTGTTTTGTATACCTCAAACCTTGGGAATATGAACATATGTCATTGTCCCCACCACTAGCTGCCATTAGTATCATCGTCTCCATCAGCATGTCAGACCTTAAAGTAAGAAAACTTATAAGGTCAAAAAGGCCTGTCCCACTTCTATCCAAAGGAAGCAGAGGAGAGGAGCAAGGAAGTATAGACTTATAGGCAGAGTCTTCCTTTCCTTCCAGTTGCTTGCTGAGGAGGTATGATGACCATGTGCTATCCTAGGGCTGTGGGTGACATGTACTTTGGGTACACACATATGCCAAGCTTCCGAGTTCAGGATCTCACTCAGTTCCCACCACTAGCCAGACACAGTGGCTCATACTTGTAATCCCAGCACTTTGGGAGACTAAGGCAGGCAAATCATTTGAGGTCAGGAGTTCAAGACCAGCCTGGCCAACATGATGAAACCCCATCTCTACTAAAAATACAAAAATTAGCCAGGCATGGTGGTGTGCACCTATGGTCCCAGCTACTCAGGAGGCTGAGGTAGGAGAATTGCTTAAACCCGCAAGATAAAGGTGGCTGTGAGCCAAGATTGTACCGCTGCACTCCAGTCTGGGCAACAGAGTGAGACTCCGTCTCAAAAAAAAAAAAAAAAATTCTCACCACCACCTTGCAGGGGAGCAATTATTATAACCATTGTACAAATAAGGAAACTGAGGTTCAGGGTGGCTAAGCAACTCACCTAAAGCCTCACATCATATAAATGGCCTGATCTTCCTCTAGACCTGCTCCTTCCCTATGCTTTCCCATCTCTAAGTGACAATTTATATCTTTCTAGTTACTTTGGCCAAAATCTTAGAAGTTATTCTTGACTCCTCTCTTCCCATTATAGATCACTACCCACATTAGCCAATCCTGGTGGTTTTACTTTCAGAGTCTTCAGAATCTCATCACTTGTTACTGATACCACCATGACTTCCCTCATCTGAGCATCCATCATCTCATTTCTCATTTCTCATTGCCAGAATCATTGCAGTAGCCACCTAACTGGTGTTCTGCCATGTCAGGGTCACCACTTGCCAGGGTCTGACCCACAGACCCCATCTTGCATGGAGGATAAATAACATATCCCGACACAAATCTTTTGCCTGTCAGTCGGACTAGGGGCTCTGCTGCCTCAGACTGCAGTGTTTGATCAGATTAAATGACAAAGGTCGTAAGTAAACACCACTAGAAGGTAATTAACAATTCTCCCTTCCCCCGCCAGAGAGCCATCCTGACCTCCAATGATTAAAAGTTACTTTTAGGACCACATGAGTAAACAAGCTATTTTTAGATAAAGTCTTCTATATTTCGCTTTTCTGCTATTAACTCAAGGTAAAGAGGTTTAGGCTGCCTTCAGCCAGATCTTTTACTGAAACTATGCAAACCCCGCTGCCTTCCAAGAAGGTTTCTGACTATTTCCTATAACTTGACGATTTCTCCCACCATCCTGACTGAACCCCACAGTGTTCCTGTTTCTCTTTTCTACACAGTGGCCTGAATGATGCTTATAAAACAGGAACTGAATCCTATCCTTTTCCTGCTCAAATTATCCAATGGCTCACATCTCACTCAGAGTTAATACCAAAGGTTCTGACTTTTGAGCCCAGGATTTCAAGACCAGCCTGGGTAACATAGCGAGACTTTGTCTCTACAAAAAATAAAAAATAAAAAAAATTAGGCCGGGTGTGGTGGCTCACGCCTGTAATCCTAGCACTTTGGGAGGCCAAGCTGGGTAGATCACGAAGTCAGGAGTCTGAGACCAACCTGACCACATGGTGAAACCCTGTCTCTACTAAAAATACAAAATTTAGCTGGGTGTGGTGACAAGGGCCTGTAATCCCAGCTACTCAGGAGGCTGAGGCAGGAGAACCGCTTGAATCCTAGAGGCAGAGGTTGTAGTGAGCTGAGATTGTCCCATTGCACTCCAGCCTGGGCGACAGAGTGAGACTCCACCTCAAAAATAAATAAATAAATTAGCTGGGCATGGTAATGCACACCTGTAGTCCCAGCTCCTCAGGAGGGTGAGGTGGGAAGATCGCTTGAGCCTGAGAGTTCAAGGCTGCAGTGAGCCATGTTCATGCCACTGCATACCAGCCTGGGCAACAGAGCAAGACCCTGTCTCAAAAAAGAAAAAAAAAAATATTTAGAATTTAATTTTGGGAAGTTGTAAAAAATGTCAAAATATTTAAAACTCTTGGTTACATAGGATCACTGATCATTATGAAGCAATACTAGAGGCTGGGCACGGTGGCTCATGCCTGTAATCCGGCACTTTGGGAGGCAGAGGTGGGTGGATAACCTGAAGTCCGAAGTTTGAGACCAGCCTGACCAACATGAAAAAAAACACGTCTCTACTAAAAATACAAAAATTAGCCGGGCATAGTGGCGCATGCCTGTAATCCCAGCTACTTGGGAGACTGAGACAGGAGAATCGCTTGAACCCAGGAGGCAGAGGTTGCAGTGAGCCGAGAGCGTGCCATTGAACTCCATCCTGGGCAACAAGAGCAAAACTTGGTCTCAAGAAAAAGAAAACAAGGCCTGGCAAGGTGACTCACGCCCGTAATCCCAGCAATTTGGGAGGCGGAGATTGGCGGATCACAAGGTCAGGAGATTGAGACCAGCCTGACCCACATGGAGAAACCCTGTCTCTACTAAAAATACAAAATTAGCCGAGCATGGTGCTGCATACCTGTAATCCCAGCTACTCGGGAGGCTGAGGTAGGAGAATCACTTGAACCCAGGAGGCGGAGGTTGCGGTGAGCTGAGATCGTGCCATTGCATTTCAGCCTAGGCAGCAAGAGCAAAACTCTGTCTCAAAAAAAAAAGAAAAAAAAGATAAAGAAAAACCTTTTGCAATCTCTTTTCAAGAGCAGACCAAAACTCCTAGAAAACCTTGTTATTTGTTGATTTATTCTTTTATTTTTATTTTTATTTAGGGACAGGGTCTTGCCTTGTTTCCCAGGCTGTAGTACAGTGGCACAATCACAGCTCACCGCAGCCTTGACCTCCTGGATCCAAGCCATCCTCCCACCTCAGTCTCTCCAGTAGCTGGAACTAAAGGTGCATGCCACCTGCCCAGCCATTTTTTCTTTCTTTCTTTTTTTTTTTTTTTGTAGACATAAGGTCTCACTATGTTGCCCAGGCTGGTCTTGAACTCCTGGCCTCAGGTGATCCTCCTGCCTCAGCCTCCCAAATTGATGAGATTACGGGCATGAGCCACCATGCCTAGCCAAGACCAAATTCTAGTTTTGCTTAAGTGTATTTTTTTATATTAAGGTTTATTTGTAAAATCTTTTTAATAAATTTATTCAATTTTAGTCAGAAAATTCTCTTTTTCCCAATGTTCTATATCCATTCAGGTTTTTTGTTTCATTTTATTTTAATTGATAAATAATTGTTTATATGTATGGGATACAAAGTGATATTTCAGTACATGTATGCATTATGGAATCATCAGATCAGAGTAATCAGTTTATATATCACCTCAAAGATTTATTATTTCTTCATGGTGACAGTATTTTATTTATTTTTAAAAACTTTTATGTATGTATGTCTTTATTGAGACAGGGTCTTACTCTGTCACTCAGGCTGGAGTGCAGTGGCATGATCATGGCTCACTGCAGCCTCACCCTCCTTCAGCTGATCCTCCCACCTCAGCCTTCCCGGTAGCCGGGACTACAGGCCCATGCCACCACACCTGGCTAATTTTTGTATGTTTAGTAGAGACAGAATTTGGCCATGTTGCCCAGGCTGGTTTTGAACTTCTGAGTTCAAGTGATCTCCTGCCTTGGCCTCCCAAAGTGCTGGAATTACAGGCATGATTCACCATACCAGACAGACATTTTAAATGCTCTCTTTTAGCCAGGCGTTGTGCTACGTGCCTATACTCTCAGCTACTTGGGAAACTGAGGCAGGATGATTGCCTAAACCCAGGAGTTCAAATCCAGCCTGGGCAACATAGTAAAATGGTAACATAGTAAAATTCTGTCTCAAAAAAGAAATCCTAGGCTGGGCATGATGGCTCACATGGGTAATCCCAACACTTTGGGCGGAGGAGGCGGACAGATCATTTGAGGTCAGGAGTTTGAGACCAGCCTGGCCAACGTGGCAAAAACCCTTCTCTACTAAAAATACAAAAACAAAACAAAACACCAAAAACACAAATAGCTGGACGTGGTGGCGCGTGCCAATAATCAATCCCAGCAACGCAGGAGGCTCAGATACAAAAATCACTTGAATTCGGGCGGCGGAAGTTGCAGTGAGCAGAGATCACACCACTGCACTCTCGCCTGGGTGACGGAGTGAGACTCCGTGTCAAAAAAAAGAAAAGAAATAGTGTTTTTTAGTTATCTTGAAATATATAAAACATTTTATCAACTGTAGTCACCTGGCTGTGCAGTGGAACACCAGAACTTATTTCTCCTATCTAGCTATAGCTTTGCCCTCATCGACCAGAGCCTTCCCTTTCCCCTACGAACCCCCCCATTTCCATTGTTTTTGTTCTTCCTTCTTTCATTCTGAAACAGCCTTAAATAATGTCCAAACTAGCCAAAATTAATTTTTTCCTTTACCAAAAAAAATTCTCATTCCTTATAATTTTTCCTAATCAAAAGTCTGCATTAGCTTTCTTGTATATTTTGCATACAGAGTTGTTTCCCTTATTATTTCTAGTTTTAACTACATATATTAGAGTTGTTAACCCTTAGTAACCTTAATTTCTAGTGAAAACTAGGAAGTAAGCAGTTACAAACTATCTGTTACATCAGCATTCTGCAGATTGAGAAATCTATAAATACATCATTTTATAATTTCTGGAAGTATGTGCTTTCTCATAGAATAATTTTATTTATTTGTTTGTTTATTTATTTATTTATTTAGACAGGGTCTTGCTCTATTGCCCAGTGGAGCCATCATAGCTAACTGCAACCTCAAACTCCTGGGCCCAAGTAATCCTTCTACCTTCACCTCATGAGTAACTAGTACTACTTCAGCTCTGTCACCCAGGCTAGAGTGCAGTGACATGATTACAGCTCACTGGAGTCTCAAACTCCTGGCCTCAAGTGATCTTCCCACCTCAGCCTCCCAAAATGGTGGGATTACAGGCATGAGCCGCTATACCCTGCCTCATAGTACAATTTTAAAGTGGCAAAGGGGCCAGGCGCAGTGGCTCGTGCCGGTAATCCCAATACTTTGGGAAGTCGAGGCAGGTGGATCACCGGAGGATGGGAGCGTGAGACCAGCCTGACCAACATGGAGAAACCCCATCTCTACTAAAAATACGAAATTAATCAGGCATGATGGCACATGCCTGTAATGCCAGCTACTTGGGAGGCTGAGGCAGAAGAATCACTTGAACCCGGGAGGCAGAGGTTGTGGTGAGCCAAGATCTTGCCATTGCACTCCAGCATAAAGTGACAAAGGACATATTTACTAACAGATCCAAATATCTCTAGTTCCTTTGTAATAAGACAAGAGTAAATAAACTTATGTTCAGCAATTAATATTTCAGTATTTTATTTTGTTGGGAAATGATCTAGTTATATAATGAATAGCCATCACGTAATTTTAAGAAGTCAGTTACCGAAGAGATTTGGGAAACTATTTTTAAACAGACATATTATAAAACATAGTTATTGGCCAGGCATGGTGGCTCACCTGTAATTCCAGCATTTTGAGAGGCTGAGGTAGCAGGATCACTTGAGGCCAGCAGTTGGAAACCACCCTGGGCAACATAGCAAGACCCCATCTCTACAAAAATAAAAATAAAACAATCAGCTGGTTGTGGTGGTGCATGACTGTTACTCAGGAGGCTCAGACAGGAGGATTGCTTCAGCCTGGAAGTTTGAGACTGCAGTGAGCTATGATCAAGCCACTGCACTCCAGCCTGGTTGATAGAAGGAGATCCTGTCTCCAAAATGAAAAAAAGCAAAACAAAGCATGATTATTGTTAAAAGGTATATATATATATTATTTATATATTTATTTATTTATTTATTTTTGAGACAGAGTCTCACTCTGTCGCCAGGCTGGAGTGCAGTGGCGTGATCTTGGCTCACTGCAACCTCTGCCTCCTGGGTTCAAGTGATTCTCCTGCCTCAGCCTCCCAAGTAGCTGGGACTACAGGCGCTCACCACCACCACACCCAGCTAATTTTTGTATTTTTAGTAGAAACGGGTTTTTACCATGTTGGCCTGGATGGTCTCGATCTCTTGACCTCGTAATCTGCCCTCCTCGGCCTTCCAGCATGCTGAGGTTACAGGCATGAGCCACTGTGCCCAGCCAAAAGGTTTATTTTAAAACTTCTGCCCTACTTAACATATATTTAAGTCACTTGTTCTTAACAATTATGCTTGACAACAATTATGCATGAAAATCTTATGAAACATTAGACAAAGCTGCCATTGTTATTTCCCTGATAACTGCTTTACAGCACGTGAACATTGAGCAACTATCATGAAAGCAAAAACCTCAAGTTAAATACATGGGAAAGCAAAAACCTACAAGTTAAATAGAAGAGAGTGAGAGAGAGCAGGAAAACTTAAAGTTTAGTGACTGAGTAGGAAGAAGAATTAGTTCACAGAGCCTGTTGCTAGGTGGTCTGCCACTGTGTAGAGAGGCGCTGTGTCTTCTGAACTTGTGAAAGGGCAGACGCAGCATGGGGAGCATAAAGGTGAGTGGGGAACCCCCTGAGGCTGGCAAAGCTTGACTGCAGAGCCCTGGCAATGAGAGCCATAAGGAATACCAAAGTGATCCTTGCCACCCATCCCAGGTGCTTCCGCCAAAGTAACTGAACCTATTATGTCCCAGACCTGGAGATCAGTGCTCTCTGTAATTCTTTCAGGGAAAGGGAAATGAAAACAGGCATCTGGTGTTTAACAGATTTTCTGGGGAAGCTGGAGGAGCTTGGGGAATTTAAGGAATTTGCTGAGGAAGTGAGGCCATATTTTGAGGAGGGCGGTTTAGGGGATCTGGAGATCCAAGAGATCTTCTGGAGGGCGAGGGCCAGGGAGTTGGGGGTAAACTGGAGTATGAGAAAGTGGAGAAGGGAAATTCATGGTGGATTTGGATTTCAACTTTGTTCTAGCTGATTTCTGTGTTCCTGTTTTTTCATCTCATTAAGGGAGTCCCCAAGGTTAGCCTTTATACCTCTTTTCAATTTGATCTTCCCATGGGTATTAGTAAGATAGTTGTTTAGGAGAGCTGGAATTTTTTTCTTTTCTTTCTTTTTTTTTTTTTTTTTATACAAGGTCTCACTGTGTCGCCCAAGCTGGCATGCAGTGGTGTGATCAAGGCTCATGCAGCCTCAACCTCCTGGGCTCAAGCGATCTGCCCAGGGTCAAGTCATCCTCCTACCTCAGCCTCCTAAGTAGCTGGGACCACAGGCATACGCCACCACGCCTGGCTAATTTTTGTATTTTTTTGTACGGACGAGGTTTTGCCATGTTGCTCAGATTGGTCTTGAACTCCAGGGCTCAAGCGATTCACTTTGGCCTCCCAAAGTCCCTGCTGGGACTACAGGTTTAAGCCACTGCACTCCATCTTTTTTGTCTTTTCTCAAATAGTGCCAATTTGTTTATTCCAGAAGTGACTCAAACCAATAAGCTTTTTCATTTAAAGCTCTGGAGACTGGCTGGGCACGGTGGCTCGAGCCTGTAATCCCAGCACTTTGGGAGGATGAGGTGGGTAGTGTCAGGTCTCCATATGCAAGCCTGGAGCCTGAAAGTCTGGAGTCCTGCTTGCCTCGGCTGATGTCTCCCGCTATTGTCCCTGATCGCCCAGTGGAGCTTCCCCAGACAAGCCCCTCACCCAACCCTACCATCGTAACTGATCTTATGATAATGTAAATACCTCTCACCTAACCCTGCCATTGTAACTGAACTTGTGGTCATCTATACTCCTTGCCCCTACCCCTCACCGCTGTAACTGAACTTACTCTGCAACACCCCCGCCCCCCCCAAAAATTACCCAAATCTATAAAACCAACTCCTATCCCACTGCCCTTTGCTAATGCTCTTTTTGGCCTTATCCCACCTGCACCCAGGTGAATAAACAGCCATGTTGCTCACACAAAGCCTGTTTGGAAGGTCTCTTCATTGAAAGTACACGTTTTTCAACAGGCAGATCCCAAGGTCAAGAGTTTGAGATCAGCCTGGCCAACATGGTGAAACCCCGTCTCTACTAAGAAATACAAAAATTAGCCAGTGTGGTGGTGGATGCTTGTAAACCCAGCTACTCTGGAGGCTAAGGCAGGAGAATTGCTTGAACTTGGGCGGCAGAGGTTGCAGTAAGCTGAGATCACGCCCCTACACTCCAGTCTGGGCGACAGAGCAAGACTCCATTTCAAAAACAACAAAAAAAAAAAGACCTGGGGGAAACTTTCCAGGCTCAGAATAAATCTTTACTGTGGGTGCAAATGGCATTCCCGATGTGGATGCAGAAGTTGCAGCCCCATAATCCAAAAAATTCACTCCCAGAGACAACCTAAGAAGGCAAAGAAAGACCTTCCCTGCCACAGGCAGTTAAGGATAGTGTTTGTGAAAATGGAAGTTTGGTTTGCCAAGGAATGTGGGACAACTCTAGTCATAAACCTGCTAATTTGCTAATCTGCGGCAGCAGTTGTCCTCTCTGGGCAGGCATTAATTGGAGGGGACTTTCCCAGCACTAACCAAGCAATGGACGTTGAGATGTCATTGGCCCCTTATAGACTGGGACCTCTTATTAAGGCAGACACTTCAAGAGCTGGCAAGGTCACATGGAAAGAAGGCTGCTTGTCACTTCATGTCTTGGGCTCCCAGCCTGTTAGACTGGCTGCCTGATGCAAGCCAACACTTGCACCCTCTGGCTGGCAGAGACCAGAGAAAAAATTCTCACTGGTCACAAAGCCAAGCCATCAAGACACAAAACAAGACAAAAGGGGACCCTCATTCCATGATTCTCCTCCTTATGACAAAGGACATAAAAGATAGAGGCAAAAAAACGAACAAACAAAAATGACTATCCCCGGGAGGGAAGAGATCTGAAAACCAGTACTAGACCAAAAAACAGAAGAAAACAACCCCAACACCAGTGTGCTACACAAGAACACACAAATGTTTCCTTTTGCTAATCTAAATTCAGAAAGGGGAAAAACAGGCTGGGTACAGTGGCTCACACCTGTAATCCCAACACTTTGAGAGACCAAGGCGGGCAGATCACCTGAGGCCAGGAGTTTGAGACCAGCCTGCTCAACATAGCGAAACCCCATCTCTACTAAAAAATTACAAAAATTAGCTGGGCATGGTGGTGCACACTTATAATCCCAGCTATCTGAGGCTGAGGCACAAGAGTCACCTGAACCCAGGAGGTGGCAGTTGCAGTGAGCCAAGATCGTTCCAGTACACTCTAGCCTGGACAACAGGGTAAGACTCTATCTCAAAAAATAAAATAAATTTAAAAATAGAGAAATAAAGAGGAGAAACAAAACCAAAGAGACATTTACCATTCTCACTTTGACCATACCCTCAGGCAGAGATCTAGGAGCTATGGCAAGAATCTTACCTGGAATCCTGCATTTGTAGCAGTACAGGAACTAGCAGGTCCCAGTCAGTGAGGTCCTTTTGTCATAGAGCCTATATTACTAAAACAGAAAACACACACACACACACACACACACACACACATGAGCTATTCTTTTTTTTTTTGAGACAGAGTTGCTTGTTGCCCAGGCTGGAGTATAGTGGTGCAATATCTGCTCACTGCAACCTCCGCCTCCCGGGTTCAAGCAGTTCTCCGCCTTAGCCTCTTGAGCAGCTGGGATTACAGATGCCTGCCACCACACCTGGCTCATTTTTGTATCTTCAGTAGAGACGGGTTTTTACCATCTTGGCCAGGCTGGTCTTGAACTCTTGACTTTGTGATCCATTTGCCTCAGCCTCCCAAGTGCTGGGATTATAGACGTGAGCCACTGTGCCCAGCTTTTTTTTTTTTTTTTTTTTTTTTGAGACAGGGTCTGGCTCTGTCTCTGAGGCTAGAGTGCAGTGGTGTGATCTCTGCTCATTGCAATCTCTGGCTCCCAGGCTCAAGTGATCCTCCCACCTCAGCCTCCCAAGTAGCTGAGACTACAGGCATGTACCAGTACGCCTAGCTAATTTTTTTTTTTTCTTGAAATGGAATTTCACTCCTGTTGCCTAGGCTGGAATGCAATGGTGTGATCTCGGGTCACGGCACTCTCCACCTTCCGGGTTCAAGCAGTTCTCCTGACTCAGCCTCCCAAGTACCTGGGATCACAGGTGCCCACCACTACACTTGGCTAATTATTGTATTTTTAGTAGAGACAGAGTTTCACCACGTTGGTCAGGCTGGTCTTGAACTCCTGACCTCAGGTGATCCGCCTGCCTCAGCCTCCCAAAGTGCTGGGATTACAGGAGTAAGCCACTGCACCTGGCCTAACTTTTGTATTATTACTATTATTATTTTTTAGTAGAGATAGGATTTCTCCATGTTCCCCTGGCTGGTCTCAAACTCTTCGGTTCAGGTGATCCACTAGCTTTGGCCTCCCAAAGTGCTAGGATTACAGATGTGAATCACTGCTATTCTCCTTTTTCTTTCTCCTTTTCCTCTTCCTTGCATAATTGCTTATACATAGTCATTTTGGTAGAAGTTAGTCACTAGTAATTGGTTAACTTCATATCCTCACCTGGGGACTGCCCGCAAGGTTAATTAACTTTTTTTTTTTTTCAAAGGACGATGATCTTTAGGTCATGCAGGCCTCCTTGATGGCATCCAGCAAGTTTGATCGACCTGGGGCTGTTCGCAGCTTTAATCACTGGGAAATCTCACCTCCCACAACCTACCTTACTCATAAAAGACCCCAGTGATGTTCAAAGGCAGGTCAGATTTGAGAGTTTGGCTCTCCCATGCTCACACATTGGCCAAATCAAATAAACTATTCTCTCTTGCGAAGCACTGATGTGCCTCTGTTTGGCTTCCGTCAGGTACTCAAACTGAGCTTTTGGGGTTCTACAACTGTAGGAGAAAAAAAAAATACTGCTTCTTGGTATCCTTCTAAGTTCTTTGGCCGGTCTATGAGTTAAATTGGCATAAGACAGATTTACAGGCCGGGCGCGGTGGCTCACGCCTGTAATCCCAGCACTTTGGGAGGCCGAGGCGGGCGGATCATGAGGTCAAGAGATCGAGACCATCCTGGTCAACATGGTGAAACTCCGTCTCTACTAAAAATACAAAAAAAATTAGCGGGGTGTGGTGGCGCGCCCCTGTAGTCCCAGCTACTCGGGAGGCTGAAGCAGGAGAATTGCTTGAACCCAGGCAGTGGAGGTTGCAGTGAGCCGAGGTCACGCCACTGCACTCCAGCCTAGCGCCTGGTGACAGAGTGAGACTCTGTCTCAAAAAAAAAAAAGACAGATTTACAGGAGAAGAAAATTTTTAATGTCATATGTACGCCCAGGAGTCCCACAGAAACATAAGACTCCAAGAAACAGTGCGAAAATTGAGGCTTATATACTATCCTGAGCTACAGAATAGAAGTTTGGGGCTTCTGGGGGTGATGGAGACATAGGAGGGTGAGGGGAGGAAATGGGTGATGAATAAAGGGTGCCTTGTTATGCAGATAAAAGTCTGTCGGATGATAAAAACTGTCTAGAGTACATCTCTTCCTGAAATAGATACCCTCTCTAATGAAAATGTCCCTTTTAAATGTAAATTTCCTTTATAAAACAACAGCTTTTCAGAGCAATGCTTATGTCTGCAGTTTCTCAAAATAACCCGCTTGAAATACTTAACATGCTAACTGGGCACAGTGGCTCATGCCTGTAATCCCAGCACTTTGGGAGGCCAAGGCAGGCGGATCATTTGAGGTCGGGAGTTCAAGACCAGACTGACCACATGGTGAAACCCCATCTCTACTAAAAATACAAAAATTAGCCAGGCATTGTGGCGGGCGTCTATAATCCTAGCTACTCGGAAGGCTGAGGCAGGAGAATCGCTTGAATCCGGGAGACAGAGGTTGCAGTGAGCCGAGACTGTGCCATTGCAGTCCAGCTTGGGTGACAGAGTGAGACTCCATCTCAAAAAAAAAAAAAAAGAAAGAATCAATATGCCAAAGCGGTATATTTTGGGGGTAGCATAATCTAGTCATTGGCAGTTCTGTTTTGGAGTAGTGTGTCCTGAGCTCCCAAAGCACCTACTAAAAGGGTCTTTATCCAGAAATCTACGTGACTCCATCTCTGACCTCCTTCAAATCTTTGCTCAAATATTACCCAACCATCCTATTTAAACCTTCCACCCTACCTCCAGCTGCCCTGCCATTCTTTCCTCTACTTTCTTTACCTCTCTGCGAAGTAGTTGTCAGACATGCTATATATTTTTCTTCCTTATCTTGTTAGTTATCTGCCTCCCTTACTAAAAGGTAAGTTCCATCGATGCGGTGGCTCATGCCTGTAATCCCAGCACTTTGGGAGACCGAGGTGGGTGGATCGCCTGAGGTCAGGAGTTTGTCGAGACCAGCCTGGCCAACATGGAAACCTCATCTCTACTAAAAATACAAAAAACTAGCTGGATGTGGTGGTGCACACCTGTAATCCCAGCTACTCAGGAGGCTAAGGCAGGAGAATCACTTGAACCCGGGAGGTGGAGGTTGCAGTGAGCCGAGATCGTGCCAGTGCACTCCAGCCTGGGTTTACAGAGCTGTGAATTTATTTATAAATACATAAATAAATTTATTTATTCATAAATACATAAATAAATTTATTTATTCATGAATGTGACCACTGAATAAATAAATAAATAAATAAATAAATAAATAAATAAATAAAATATAAGTTCTGTGAGAGAAGGGAGGGACTTGAGAATAGAAACTATTTTGTCTGCTGTCGTGGCCCAGTGCTTGGCAATAAGTACTTGTAAAAACTTGTAAGAAATGTGACAGGAAAAGAGACCCCAAACTTACAAAGGGAAAAATTATCCAAAATCTTCACCGTAAGGCAGAGCTCTATTGACTCTCACCCTAACAGTGTAAATTAATAGCTTGTCTTCACAGACATGGGACAAAGACAAGACTAGAAATCATTCCTTTGCCCACCCCAAGACAAATGCATGTTTGACTTCTTCCTCTATTCTATGCTTGCTTTATCTAACATAAGATGCAGATTACTGAGCCAAGATGAAGGCGTAATGGACTGTTCCTCTTTTCCCTCCTGCTACTCTTTGCTCTTTCAGTATGGAAATCCTGAAACGCTTTTTGGAAAAACGACAGGCCACAGAGCCTCCTGTAACTTTTGTCTCTTTTTCCCAGGCTCATCCTCAACCTTGGCAAAATAAACTGCTAAGTTAATGGAGATCTGTCTCAGACACTATTTTTGGTTTATGGAACAAATAAATGTTCTGTGGTGGGATCCAAACCCAGGTTTGCTTGCCTCAGAGTCTGTGCAGCTGGGTTCCAAGGCTCCACTGATCTGAACACACTCCCAGGATGTGTGTGAGAACTCCTGGGCTGCACAGACAGCTGGAGAGAGCCTCGATGGGGAGGAACTGAGCACACTGGGCAAAGGGGAGGAACGGCAGGCCCTGGTGGCTCCCTCTGGGAACTGCCAAAGTGCATACTCCGCAGGGAACAGTGGAGGCCCCACCAAGAACTGGCCCATATCTGTGGTTGCTGTGACCTTGGCTAAGTCACATCCCGCTCCTCCCAGCCTCAGTTTCTGTAGGGTCCAGCCTTACAGGGTTCTGTGAGCCCCTCTCTGCTAGTGTGGAGACGAGAAACTGTGAAGATAAAAGACACAAGACGCTGAGAAAGAGAAAACGGAGTTTGGGCCCAGGGGGTCCACGGCCAGCCAAAGCGCAGAGTCCCGCAGTGACGCCAAGTGCCTGGACGCTCTGACTGTGTTGAGTACAAAGCAGGGGAAGGGCAGGTAGCATGAGGTCATGGTGGTCAGTGATAGGGTCAGGTGAATCACGTGCCTTGGAGACGGGAGCCCAAGACTTTGAAGAAGCCGAGGCAAAGAGAAAACCTTAGGCATCAGCACCTTTTTCATACTTGTCGAGAAATAACAAGGTCACTAAGATTTAAGTTACTGTTACTAATTCTTATCTTCTGAGGAAAAGAGGAACCAGATGCAGAAGCAGAACTTGGAAGTAGACGTGGAACGTGACCGCTGAAGCACAGCACCACATAGAGACAATTAAGTCCCCTGATGTCTGTGGGCCGCCCTGACGGCCATCAGGCTTACCACAAGAACTTGGAAGAGCAGAGTTTCTCCTCACTCCCTGGAGGAAGGACACGTGTTGGCCATCTTGGACGTCTCCTTCCCTAGCTGGCTAAACAGCGGGTGCTTTCACAGCACTGACACTGTGGCACAGCCGAGGCGTCCCCCAGCAGCCCTTATGTGGGCGTGACAGAGGACTTAGAGCATCTTGCCTTAGGGTCACCTCTTTTCCAATACCACTTCAGTCCCATACTTCTTGACTTGAGACTTATGAGTAAGATTAAAGATTATGTGATTATATATATGTATATAGTTATGATTACATATGAATAGCTATGTGATTATTTATGATTATATATATATATGAATAACTATATCTCTAATTCATTTCTAATTCTATGTGTATATGAGAACATGCTGAGGCTTCAGACCCTTGCCTCGGCTCTTACGGGGGTTTCTCCCCACAAGTTTCCATGGCTGTGGGATCTTCCAGCTGTGAGATCCTTGGACCTGGGGCAAGGCCCAGATACTCCTACCTTACCACTGCCTCTGTAAAGAGAGTGAGGGGTTCCTGGGGCCTGGGATGGTGGGGTAGGTAAAGGAAACTGGCTATTGTCTCTGGGAACAATGGGGATCTCCAGGGGCTTTTGGGAAGGGAGGCGGAGGAGCGCCAGTGGCTGGCTGGCTCCAAGGAATGGATCTGGTCTTAGTTTACTGTCTATCCCGTGACCCTTCCTGGGATTAACTCCCCTGTCCACCACCTTCTCATCCTCACCTCCATTAACTCCACTCCACCTCCCTTAGCCTGGCTGAGACGTTTTCTCCAAGGCAGGAAAACTAAATCTGCTGTGAATTTCCTTAGCATTCCTGGAAAAATAACCATCCTTGTCAGGAACAAAGCTGCCAGGGAGCAGTTTCTCCCAGTTCCCAGTTTAGCCTTGTGTCATGGATCCTTCCTGTACTTCCCTGACCTCTGCCTCCTGTGCTCTGCAGGCAACTTTGAGGAAACTGACCAAATCTCCTGTTTCCTCAAGGTCAATTAAAAAAAACAGAGTGTCTGAATACCAACCTGTGAAGATGAGGACTATGGGTTGACACTAAGTGGCCCCTGGGGTCTGCCTTCCTGGACCACTCCCCAGATCCCCAGGGCCATCCAGAAACATTCCGGATGATGCCCATACACAGGCATCAGTTAATAGGGCCAGTCATGACAGCATACATTGCATGCCAACTGTATGCCAGGCCCATGCAAGGCTCTGTGACAGTGGTGAAGAGGACAGACACACCAAGAGCCATCAGAGCGATGGACAGCAGATGGAGAAAGCAGGAACGGTAGCAAGAGTTGCACTAGAGCTAGTGGGTTCTTGCCAGACCCACGAGCACCGAGAGTCCTACTCTTTCCACTGCTTTCGACGTGTCTCCACCCAGATGCTCAAGAGCATGCTGCGACAGGCCACTGCTTCCACATGACTTGCGTTAAAAATACATGTCTGGGGCCCAGCTTGTGAAGTTGGCTGGAGGTGCTTCTGAGTTGATCACTCTGGAGCCACATGCTGATTCTGGGACCCTCTCTCAGGGCCACCATGGATGCCAGAGCAGGCTGTACGCTGTACCACTGGGGTGGGAGTGGCTCCTTCGGTGCTGTGCTATGCAGTGGCCCTCCTCCCTAACGTGGGAATTATTATTTTTTATTTTTCATTATTATTTATTTTTTGGAGGGAGTTAAAAATGTTTATTTTATGTACAAAGAACTATCATGGCTTTTCATGGTAGATGCCTTGGATAATCCTTTGAAGAAAGATCATTTAGTCCAACTTAATCCTTTGCGTACTGACGGAAACACTGGCGGCACATATTGAGGCCGTATTTCCAGATCAGACCATGCCGGTTTGAACAGACGTGATAAGAGCTGGAACCTTGACCGAATTTTTGCGGGTGGCGCCAGTACAGCTGCTGGTGACCCATCTTGCTCTCAGGAGTGCAACGAGGTAAAAGGCTACTATTATTATTTTTTGAGACAGAGTCTCACTCTGTTGCCCAGGCTGGAGTGCAGTGTCGCTATCTGGGCTCACGCAACCTCTGCCTCCCAGGTTCAAGCGATTCTCCTGCCTCAGCCTCCTGAGTAGCTGGGATTACAGGTGCGCGCCCCTACGCACGGCTAATTTTTGTATTTTTAGTAGGGATGGGGTTTCACCATGTTGGCCAAGCTGGTCTTGAAATCCTGACTCAGGTGATCTGCCTGCCTCGGCCTCCCAAAGTGCTGGGATTACAGATGTGAGCCACCGTGCCCGGCCGAAAGTGAGAATTATAACAATACCTGCGGCTGATCAGATAAAGAGATGAGGAGAATGTGAGGCTCAGAGTTTGGCTCCTAGGCAGGTGTCTCATAAATACTAGTTTCCTTCCTTCAGCTCCTGTGTCAGAGGCCAGCAGAGAACTGGCTGCTCCTTGGAGGCCTGATGCAAGGCACCCTGCTGCTCATGGGCAGCGCTTAGATCAGAGGCGTGGGCTCTGTAAATGCCTGAAGAATCGAGAGGGAGGCTGGCGAAGGCTGTGGCCCCTCGCTCTGTTGTGTTTCAGCAGCCTATTGTCCTGTCTTGGAAATCATCACTGGCATGGAACCCTTCCTGTGTGGGGGAGGTTGAGGACAGTGCTGACTCCTAAACAAGGAGTTCTGACGAGGAGCCGGGGAGGCCTCATCAAGGGCAGGCAGTGTCAAGAGGTGATGTTGCCAAGGAGCAGGTGGGAGACCTTGGGACCAGGAACCAGAGCCAGCCAGGTATAGGCAGTGTGGGCGGGGAAAGGGCAGAATTCTAGCCCAGAAGCTGGGAGCTCAGCCCTGTCATTATCACAGTGCCTTTCCACCTGGGACAACAGACCAGAAACCATCTACCTGAGTGAGGAGCTAGGGCCTGAATGCCACCACTGAAAGAAGAGATGATGCACTTTGGAGAAATGGTCCCTTATCCTGACCATCATTCTTCTGCCCACCAATTCCAGGCAATGACAGACCCATGCACAGTGGACCAGGCAGTAGGACACACACTAGACATGCCTGCAAGACATGAGCAAAATGGGCCAGGGAGTTGGAGGTTGTCTGAAAGAGTAATCAGAGAGGACAGGTGGGGCCTCCCCAATCCACGAGAGCAGTTGTTCTGGCCAGGGAGGAGGAGGTGGCTCAGGAGAGGAGCTTGTGTAGAATGCAGCCATTGTCCCCACTGAGACAGCTGTTGCCCCTCTGACTCAGCTGACAGGACCCTGAGGGTGGGAGGTGGGGGCCCTACCCTCTCTGGCAATGCCTCACAGGGAACGGTCAACTGTTGGGGCAGGAGACAGCTGTTCCCTGGACAGTGAGAGGGATGAGGGTGGAGAGAGGGCTGGAGGAGGAGGTAAGGAAGGACATGCCTAGCATATCTGATGTAGGGAGGGAGAGCAGCAAAAACCACAAAGCCCCAGGGGAAAAAATCTAATAAAGACTGGGTAAGATTCCAGTGGAAAAAACAATTTTTTTACAGAGAAACCAAAAAGGAAGACTTAAATATTCGAATATTTGAATGATTGAGCCAAGGTAATGGTCAGTAAAGTATCATGATATTTTATTTTATTTTTTAGAGGTAGGTTCCTCCTCTGTCTCCCAGGCCTGGAGTTCAGTGGCACAGTCATAGCTCACTGCAGCCTTGACCTCTTAAGTTCAAGCAGTCCTCCCACCTCAATCTCCTGAGTAGCTGGGACTACAGGAACAGGCTACTGTGAGTCACTCTGCCTGGCTATAATTGTCATAAAGATGTTAGTTCTGACCAGGCACAGTGACTCATGCCTGTAGTCTCAATGCTTTAGGAGGCCAAGAGGGTTGGATTGTTTGAGCCCAGAAGTTTGAGACCAGCCTGGGCAGCAAGGCAAAACCTAGTCTCTACCAAAAAATACAAAAATTAGCCAGGCATGATGGGACATGCCTATAGTCCCAGCTACTTAGGAGGCTAAGGTGAGAGGATGGCTTGAGCCCAGGAGGTCGAGGCTGCAGTGAGCCGTGATCATGCCACTATACTCCAGCCTGGGCAGCAGAGAGAAACCTTGTCTCAAAAAAAAAAAAAAAAAAAAGTTAGTTCTCCCCCAAGTTAATCTAGAAATTCAGTGCAACTCTGACCAAGAATCTACCAATCTGTGTTTTTCGTCTTTCAGGAAGCTGATAATAAATTTTATATGGGAAAAAAGATCAAGAATAACTAAGTTAATACTGAAGAAGTAAAAAAAAAGCGGGCCGGGCACAGTGGCTCATACCTGTAATCCCAGCACTTTGGGAGGCCGAGGCAGGCAGATCATTTGAAGCCAGGAGTTCAAGTCCAGCCTGGCCAACACAGTGAAACCCCATCTCTACTAAAAATACAAAAATTAGCTGGACATAGTGGTGGGCACCTGTAATCCTAGCTACTCAGGAGGCTGAGGTGGGAGAACCACTTGAACCTGGGAGGCAGAGGTTGCAGTGAGCCAAGACTGAGCCACTGCACTCCAGCCTGGCGACAGAGCAAGACTCTGTCTCAAAAAAAAGATACTACAAAGTAGAAAGACAATCCCCCACAGGCTGGGAGAAGAAATTTGCAGTCCATACAATTTAAAAAGATTTAGTATCAATTACAAGTAGCATACTTTTATAATCAACAGGGCCAGGAGTGGTGGTTCATGTCTGTAATCCCAGCATTTTGCGAGGCTGACGCAGGAGGATCACTTGATCCCAGGAGTTCAGGGCCAACCTGGGCAACATAGTGAGACTCTGTCTCTTTTTTTTTTTTTTTTTTTTTTGAGATGAAGTCTTGCTCTGTAGTCCAGGCTAGAGTACAGTGGCAGGATCTCGGCTCACTGCAACCTCAACCTCCTGGGTTCGAACAATTCTCCTGCCTTAACCTCCTGAGTAGCTGGAATTACAGACAAGCTCATTGCACACAGATAATTTTTTGTATTTTTTAGTAGAGATGGGGTTTCACCATGTTGGCCACGCTGGTTTTGAACTCCCAACCTCAGGTAATCCACCTGCCTTGGCCTCCCAAAGAGCTAGGATTACAGATGTGAGTCACCGACCTGGCCCCTTTCTCTATTAAAGCATAATATTGGTCAGGTGCAGTGACTCACGCCTGTAATCCCAGCACTTTGGGAGGCTGAGGTGGGTAGATCATGAGGTCAAGAGGTCAAGACCAGCCTGGGCAACATTGTGAAACCCCGTCTCTACCAAAAATACAAAAATTAGCGGATGACTGTAATCACAGCTACTCGGGAGGCTGGGGCAAGAGAATCGCTTGAACCTAGGAGGCGGAGGTTGCAGTGAGCTGAGATCGCGCCACTGCACTCCATCCTGGGTGACAGAGCAAGACTCTGACTCAAAAACGAAACAAAACAAAACAAACAAAAAAAAAACCCATAATATTATATAAAATAATCAATAAGGAAATGACAGAAAAAGAAGCTGGGCACGGTGGCTTACGCCTGTAATTCCAACACTTTGGGAGGCTGAGGCAAGCAGATCATGAGGTCAGGAGTTAAAGACCAGCCTAGCCAACATAGTGAAACCCCATCTCTACTAAAAATACAAAAATTAGCCAGGTGTGGTGGTACGTCCCTGTAGTCCCAGCTACTTGGGAGGCTGAAATGGGAGAATTGATTGAACCTGGGTAGCGGGGGTGGTAGTGAGCCGAGACCATGCCATTACACTCCAGCCTGGGTGACAGAGTGATCTGCCTGCCTCGGCTTCCCAAAGTGCTGGGAGAAAAAAGAAAATGGCAGAAAAAGAAAAAGAAACAAAGGATCAGAGGTGACCATTTCCTGAAACATGAGTGAGTAATCCATAAATGTGAAAAGCTAGTTATCCCTGCCAGCAAATGAAGAACTGCAAACTCTGTCCAGAAAGAGCTATCACATCATGCACCTGAGAAGTGGCAAGTCATAGGGTACTGGAGGGAGAGGTGGGTTTTGTTTGTTTGTTTTTGAGAGCAAGTCTTGCTCTGTTGCCCAGGCTGGAGTACAGTGGCACAATCTCAGCTCACCACAACCTCCAGTTTCCAGGTTCAATTGATTCTCCTGCCTCAGCCTCCGGACTAGCTGGGATTACAGGCATGTGCCACTACGCCTGGCTAATTTTTTGTATTTTTAGTAGAGATGAGTTTTTGCCATGTTGGCCAGGCTGGTCTTGAACTCCTGACCTGAGGTCATCTGCCCACCTTGGCCTCCAAAAGTGCTGGGGTTACAGGCATGAGTCACCATGCCCAGTCTGTTTATTTGTTTGTTTGTTTTGAGATGAAGTTTTACTCTTGTTGCAGGCTGGAGTGCAATGGCACAATCTCAGCTCACCACAACCTCTGCCTCTCAAGTTCAAGTGATTCTTCTGCCTCAGCCTCCCCAGTAGCTGGGATTACAGGCATGTGCTACGATGCCCAGCTAATTTTGTATTTTTAGTAGAGACAAGGTTTCTCCATGTTGGACAGGCTGGTCTCTAACTCCTGCTCTCAGGTGATCTGCCCGCCTCAGCCTCCCAAAGTGCTGGGATTACAGGCATGAGCCACCACACCCAGCCTGTTTGTTTTGAGACAGAGTCTCCCTCTGTAACCCAGGCTGGAGTGCAGTGATGCAAACTCTGCCTCACAGATGCAAGTGATTCTTGTGCCTCAGCCTCCTGAGTAGCTGGGATTATAGGCGTGCACCATCATGCCCAGCTAATTTTTGTATTTTCAGTAGAGATGGGGTTTCACCATGTTGGCCATGCTGATCTGGTACTCCTGACCTCAGGTGATCCACCAGCCTCAGCCTCCCAAAGTGCTGGGATTACAGGTGTGAGCCATTGTTCCTGGCCTGGAGGGAGAGTTTATGACACAATCACTTCAGAGGGCAATTTGGCAATATCTGATAAACCTGGAATTGCATGTTTATCATTTCTCTGCAACCCAGCAATTCTAAACTGTATTTATGGCTCTAGAGAAACTCCCATATATGTGATGTGGAGACACACACATGGATGTCTATGCTGGCATCATGGCTCTCACCTGTAATCCCAGCACTTTGGGAGGCCAAGGCAGGAGGCTCACCTGAGGTCAGGAGTTTGAGCTAGCCTGGCCAACGGGGTGAAACCCCATCTCTACTAAAAATACTAAAATTAGCTGGGCATGGTGGCAGGTTCCCATAATTCCCACCTACTCAGGAGTCTGAGGCAGGAGAATCGCTTGAACCCAGGAGGCAGAGGTTGCGGTAAGCTGAGATTGTGCCACCATACTCCAGCCTGGGCAACAGTGCAAGACTCTGTCTTAAAAACAGTTGTCCATTCATGTTCTTTTTTTTTTTTTTGAGACAGAGTCTTGCTCTGTCCCCCAGGATGGAGTGGCACAATGGCATGATCTCAGCTCACTGCAACTTTCGCCTCCGAGGTTCAAGTGATTCTCCTGCCCCAGCCTCCCGAGTAGCTGGGATTACAGGCGCCTACCACCACACCCAGCTAATTTTTGTATTTTTAGTAGAGATGGGATTTCACCATATTGGGCAGGCTGGTCTCGATCTCCTGAGCTTATGATCCACCTGCCTCAGCCTTCCAAAGTGCTGGATTACAGGCGTGAGCCACCAGGCCCGGCTCATGTTCTTTATAATAACTACAACAACAAAGAAATTAGAAACAACTTAAATGTCCATGAATAGGAGAATAGAAAAGGAAATTTAGATTTATTCATAAAATGGAATACTATGCAACAGATAAAATGAAAGTGCTATCTCATGTATCAAGGGGGATAAGTATCAAAAACATGATACATGATGTGAGTAAAATAAAACCAAACGACAAAAGAATCTGGGCCACATTACATCATATTTGTAAGAATTTATGATACATGAGCAATAATATATATTTTTGTGGTTGCATATTCACAAAGATGGATATACAAAGTTGAGGCTGCAGTGAGCCATAATCCCACCATTAGTGAGCCACAATCCCACCATTAGTGAGCCACAATCCCACCATTAGTGAGCCACAATCCCACCATTGTGCTTTGGCCTGGGCAACAGAGCAAGATCCTGTCTCTCTCTCTCACACACACACACACACACACACACACACACAAAATAACAGCATAGACTGAAAAGACAGAACTTCAGGAGAGTAGCTCCCTCTCAGGGGAAGGGGCAGAGATGGCAAAGTTCCACAGGGAGGGGAGGGGACTATAAAGAAAGTGGCCGGGCATAGTGGCTGGTGCCTGTAATCCCAGCACTTTGGGAGGCTGAGGTGGGCGTATCACTTGAGGTGAAGTGTTGGAGACCAGCCCGGTCAACATGGCGAAACCCCATATCTACTAAAAATCCAAAAATTAGCTGGGTGTGGTGGTGCATACCTGTAATCCCAGCTACTCAGGAGGCTGAGGCAGGGAATTACTTGAACTGGGGAGGTAGAGGAGGTTGCGGTGAGCTGAGATCGTGCCATTGCACTCCAGCCTGGGCAACAGAGCAAGACTCCATCTCAAAAAAAAAAAGTAGAAAGAAGTAAGATAAACCGTTAACACTTTACTCTTGGTGGTGAATATATGACAGTATTCTATATATTATTTGTTGTCCTCTGTATTTTATCATTATTCTGCACACCATCTATTTAACATGGTGTGGAACACGTATGGGTTTCCCTAACCGCTGCCCTCTTTCTCTGGATCTCTCAAACTCTCTTCCATCTTTTTCCCTCCCTTTTCTTCCCGACCTTCTACAAGTTTCTGGCTCCCCAGAAATCGAGGCAGTGTGGCCTCACAGTTAGGGAGCGTGGCGCTGGCAGGCAGGCCCCTTGCTTCCAGCTGTCCCAGAGCATCCTCCTTTCTGTTCTCAGTGTTTCCTTGGGTGTTTAGAGTTGACCCCTTTCTGCCCTGCCTTTCTTTTCCAGCCCCCATAGGCAGGAGTTGGCTCTTTGTGCCAGGGATGAGGAATCCTGCTGGAGGTGAGGCTGCCATCAGGGGAGAGGGAACAGGATGGGCAAAGAGGGAGGCTGGGGGTGATCTTGCCAAACCACACCATGGCAATCCTGGGAGCACAACCTGTTCCCTGCACCATGGCCCAGAAGGACTTCTGGTGCCCAGCAGAGCTCTGCTCATCACTCTCCTCCTGCTCCTTGAAAATCCAGTGAATGCCCCTTCCAGGCTGGCCTCTTTCCTTCCACCCTTGCCCCATCTTCCTCTTAATAAGAGAATTCTCGAAATATGAGGGAAGGGACTGGAGAACTCATTCTAAGAGTGATGAGGACCTGGAATGGTAGGTTTGGGGAAAACACATTTGTCAATACCATAAAGGCAAGTCCATACCAATTATGACAACAGATGTTATTCAACTTCTTTGTGTTCAGTTCACCTGATGAGTGTTCTATTTGGATCTGATAGCATAAATATCAAAGAACAGAACATCTGGGAATAGTTCTTTTTAAAGAACTTCTACATTTTGAACATATCTCCAAGAAAGTGGATACCTCCACAAAACCCTACCCACAGAAACTACTCTCGGTTCACTGCAACCTCCGTCTCCTGGGTTCAAGCAATTCTCCTGTCTCAGCCTCCCTAGTAACTGGAATTACAGGCATGTGCCGCCACATCCAGCTAATTTTGAATTTTTAGTGGAGACAGGTTTTTACCACGTTGGCCAGGCTGATCTCGAACTCCTGACCTTGGGTGATCTGCCGGCCTTGGCCTCCCAAAGTGCTAGGATTTCAGGTGTGAGCCACCATGCCAGGCCAGGATTTATTATTAGAGTTAGAATCATGCTGGAAGAGAGCGGCTGTGTGACTGGATTCATTTTTGGTGGAGAGGGCAGCTCTGAGGTCAAATAATAGTAACAGTATTATTTCATAGAAAGACAATATGGAGTGATAGTTAAGCAAGTGGACTCTGGAGCTATGGTGCCCACGTGCTAATCCCAGCTCCTCTACTGCCAGTATTGAATTTTAGGCAAATAAGTCATTAGCCACTCTGCGCCTCAGTTCACTTTTCTGTGAAATAGAGCCAATTTGTTAGGATTAAGGGCATAATACAGGTTAAATGTTAGAATGGTACCTATTACAGAAAGCATGTCAGGCTGGGCATAGTGGTTCACCCCTGTAATCCCAGTACTTTGGGATCATACCCAGCCTGGGTGACAGAGCGAGATTCCGTCTGAAAAAAAAAAAAAAAAAGAAAACATGACAGTGTAAATATTCAAAGACTAGTAGCACTCTTTGTTATACCTCATAACTCATATTCATTTACCACATTATAATTATTTGAGACTGAGTCTCACACTGTCACTGGGCTGGAGTGCAGTGGCGTGATCTCAGCTCACTGCAGCCTCCACCTCCCAGGTTCAAGCAATTCTCCTGCCTCAGCCTCCCGAGTAGCTGGGATTACAGGCGCCCGCCACGATGCCCAGCCATTTTTTTGTATTTTTAGTAGAGATGGGGGTTTCACCATATTGGTCGGGCTGGTCTTGAACTCCTAACCTCGTGATTTGTCTGCCTCAGCCTCCCAAAGTGCTGGGATTATAGATGTGAGTCACTTCATCCAGTTTATCACATTATTATTATTATTATTATTTTGACAGGAGCATCTATTTATTGGACAATTCCAGGTCATTCCTAACACGGCAGTGGAGTCTGTGCAGTCTGGCCAGGTGAGGAGGAGGAAGGGAGGGGGTGCCTGGAGATACAGGAATAGCGCGGAAGTGAACACAAACTGCTGTCTTTCCTTTTTGGTTAAAGAAAAAAACTATAATCAATATCCCGCTCTGAAAGTGGGAAGGAAAAAGCTTGATTGCTTTAATGTGGCATTTAGACATCTCCTCCTGTTTCATACGCACGGTTTATTTGGGTAACGCTACTGTCACCAGCAGAACACCTATAAGTAAAAACAAACGTCAGGGAGGAGAAAGTATGAACAAAAGGAAGCTGGAGAAGGAGGCCCAGGAGGGCTCTGGGCTCAGTAGAAGCAGACTGTGTGCAGGAAGGTAAGCCCGCTCCTCTCCTCGAACTCCTACAGCAGCTTGTCAATCTGGTTCTCCATGTCCTCCGTGTGCTGGATACACTGGCAGAGCTCACAGATGAGAAACGCCCCCAGGGTGGCCTCCTCGTGCTTGTCTCGGATGTCCACATTGACCACGTGCACCAGCTGGCAGGGCTCCTGTTCTCTGGAATTCAGATCTTCCAGTGTACCTGGTCGTACACTCTCTCTTCCCAAGTGAGGATCAGATCAAACAGGTCTTTGCAGTTCTGGAACCTTTCTGGCCAGGGCTCGATTCTCTTATTTCTATCCAGCATATGCAAAATGCCATTTTGTGCACCGAGTTCTTTGTCTTTCCTAAGAAGATCATTGTACATCTTGTCATATGTGATTCTGAAATCATAAACACTGGGCTTGTCTGCAGCTGGTCCTGGAAGCTTCATATGAGTCCCTGTTCCAAAGGATTGGACGCCGAATCCCCGTTTGCTGAGGATGTTGTGCGCCTCCAGGCTCCAGTTCTGGTTGCTCAAGCACACCGCGGCCACCTGCAGCGGACGGCGTGGCAGTGGCCGCACAGCCTCACCACATTGTTATTTACACGTATATGGTTCAATTGGCCCTTATACTTTTCCCCTGACTGTTCTCTTCCTTGAGAGATGAGTAAACTGAAGTTCGTAGAAGGCCTCGGTGACAGAAGAGGGTGGTAGGAAGACAGTCAAGGTAAAAAAGTTTGCGCATCAGACCTGGGAGGGTTCCAATTCCAGCTGGAACACTTTGGCCCTCCAGAGACATCCCGGATGGAGAGCTTTGAAGGTTCCAAATAGGGAGCCGTCACATTAGCTGGGACAACCATTGGTTGCTTTAGTCAACACACTCTTTTGTGCGGGCTCTAGAAGTACATCAGTGGAAAAGACCGTCCTGGTCTCAAGGTGTGATCAGTAGGAGAGACAGGAGGAAGCCGGAAATTATAAGGCAGAAAGAGAAATGCCCGAAGCTTAGTCATCCAGGGCACTTGGCCAAGGTAAAGGGTGAGAGCAGGCTTCCTGGAGGGTGGGGCTTTAACCTGAGGCCTGGAGGAGTGGCCAGAGAGGGAGGAGGGCTTCCAGGAGGAAAAGAGGGGGTGTCCTGGGGATGAAGGATAGGTAGAATGTGACAAACAGCCCCTCTACCTATGCTGTAGGGAGGGGTTAGAGTCCAGGTGAGGAAGAACAGGAGCAGACGGAAGGCCAGACAGTGAGGTGAATTCAGGAAATGCTTAACAGACCTGAGGTGTGGGCCAGAAACAACTCCCAGGCAAGTCCTGGACGTCCCTCCTGGCTGTGTCACTAACAGATGCTGGGAACACTGCGGACCCCCTTGGTGGTGACTGAGCAACTCTAAGCTTCTGGAAGAATTGGCAAAGCCTGAAATAACAAGAAGAAATTGTTGAATTTTAACTTGTAAATTCTCTTAGAATTTGGTTTCCCCGAAATGAGTTACTTGCTTTGTGATGCTTGTTACTGTATTGATTATATTTGAGAAAATGAAGAATAATGTGAAAAGTTAAAATGTAGCTTGTAACTTTGGCTCTGCTGAGCTGTTCTTGTAAAAACAGGAACTTGATGTAAGAGACAAGCCACGTAGCCTGACTGCCGGAGAGAGATGACTGCACGTCATAAGCTTCTCGTTGCAGAGAGCCTGGAAACGGACGTGTAATGGAGAGGCTTATTGCCCAGATTCCTTTCCCAGGAAAGGCATATTGATTACAGCCCTGGAAAGGGAATTCGACCCTTATGGAGAGCCTATAAACGGGCGCATGAGGGGCGTCTGTCCTGAGGAAAAACCTCTGTGGTGGAGATAAGGATGTGAAAGTCTTTCTTCTCCCGCTGCTCCTCCAGGCCTGCATGGGGGTCTCCCCCCTCCTGCAGTTTTGTGGTCGGGCTGGTTGTCCTGTGTCAGATCCTGTTCCCCCTGCAGCTGTGAGCCCAGTGTATTCTTGCTGATAGTTATAAGTTTATGTTTAACCTCTATTCTTGCTAAGGTGTATGGTTTCTATGCTGACACACAGAAAGTTATCTTTACGTTGTTCTGCTTTTACAATATCACGTTGTGATTTTTGTGCACCGGTTTTGCAGATGTATTCTTTTTGTGTGATCGTTATCACACTGTTCCATGGCCTCACTCCCCCTCCCCTATTGAAAGAGTCTAATAAAAAACTGAGGTTTTCAGGGGACTTTAGACATCCACGGAGTGGCTTTATGTGGTGTCTCCCCTGGGCCCAGCTTTGAAGAAAACTGTTTTTTTTGTCTTTTTTTTTTTCCTTTTCACCGACCGCTTGATCACTTTGAGAGATCTTGAATCCACGTTGATATACTGGGAGCTGGTCTTCCAATAAACAGAAACAGGGAAACCAGGACTCTTTCGGGGTATGAGGTGATGATCCAGGTTCCCAACAAGATTCTGAAGTCCTATGAAACCTAGAGTGTGACGTTTCTGGAGGGGTGGATGAGGGGCAGGAGGAAAGTGAATGGGGGAGGAGGGCCAAGGAGAGAATGAAGCTGCTGTAAGGATGAGCAGGCTGGGAACTTGGAGACTCCCATGTCAGCACCTCATGCACCATCCTTGGAAGACAGAATAAGCTCAGGGAGCTGTGCAAGAGATAGGAAAGTGCAGTTACAAACTCCCACAGGGATGGAGTAAGTTTAACATAATGATTTTGTAATTACTTTGTAAATAAACACACGCACCCCCAACGTGCATACACACACACGTACACACACACACAGAAGCACTGATAAAGAGCAGGAAGAGGCTGGGTGCGGTGGCTCACGCCTGTAATCCCAGCACTTTGGGAGGCCAAAGTGGACAGATCACCTAAGGTAAGGAGTTTGGAACCAGCCTGGCCAACATGCCGAACCCTGTCTCTACTTAAAATACAAAACCAGGCGTGGTGGTGAGTGCTTGTATGCCCAGCTACTTGGGAGGCTGAGGTGGGGGTATCGCTTGAACCCGGGAGATGGAGGTTGCAGTGAGCAGAGATTCTGCCACTTCACTCCAGTCTAGGCAACAGAGTGAGACTCTTGTCTCAAAAAAAAAAAAAAGAATTTTATAAGAAAAAATGCTCAGTACAAAAATAGGCAAGGACGAGAGGCTCAGGCAGGAGGACTGCTTGAACCCAGGTGTTCCAGACTGTAGTGCCTGATGATCCCACCTACAAATAGCCACCACACTCCAGCCTGGGCAACATAGTGAGACCTAAATATATATATGTATATGTGTGCGTGTGTGTACATATATATATAACTATCTCCATATTCTTTGGGAACATATATATATCATATATATAGAAAATAAAATGCAAGCAAAAGCAAAAAATGAATAGTTGCTCAGTCTCATTTTCTTTAAGAGAAATGCAAATTATAGCTATGCTGAGATACCATTTTTCTTCTACCAGATTAGAAATATGTAAAAAGGGCCGGGCGTGGTGGCTCATGCCTGTAATCCTAGCACTTTGGGAGGCCGAGGTGGGTGGATCACCTGAGCTCAGGAGTTCAAGACCAGCCTGGTCATCATGGTGAAACCCCATCTTTAAAAAAAAAAAAAAAAAGAAATATGTAACAAGGCCAGGCGCAGTGGCTCATGCCTGTAATCTCAGCACTTTGGGAGGCCGAGGCAGGCAGATCATGAGGTCAAGAGATCGAGACCATCCTGAACAATATTGTGAAATCCCATTTCTACTAAAAATTAGCTGGGCATGGTTGTATGTGCCTGTAGTCCCAGCTACTCGGGAGGCTGAGGCAGAAAAATCACTTGAATCCAGGAGGCAGAGGTTGCAGTGAGCCGAGATTGCACCACTGCACTCCAGACTGGAGACAGAGCAAGATTTCATCTAAAAAAAAAAAAAAAAAAGATAAGAAAAGAAATATGTAAAAAGTTGCCCACACACGATGTTTATGAGGCTGTAGGGGAAAACAGCAGTCTCTTGCTTGTGGGAGTACAAATTATTATTACTCTTATAGAGGGGAATTTCCTTTTTATCAGAATTACTGATGTATATACTATTTAGCCCAATAATCCTACTTTTAGAAATTTATTGTATAAAAATATTTTACTGGGATAAAATGACGTATGTATAATGTTATTTATTGCAGCATTATTTATAATAATGAAAGATTGAAAACACCTGTCAACAAAGAACTGCTAAATAATGAGACTTTGATGCAGTGCAATACTATGCAGCTATAAAAAAAAAATAAGGAAGCTCTAGGCCAGGCACCGTGGCTTATGCCTGTAATCCTAGCACTTTGGCTTTGGGAGGCTGAAACGGGTGGATCACTTGAGGTCAGAAGTTCAAAACCATCATGGCCAACATGGTGAAACCTCATCTCTACTTAAAAAAAAAAAAGAAAAAGAAAAAAAATTAGCAGAGTGTGGTGGCAGGTGCCTGTAATCCCAGCTACTCGGGAGGCTGAGGCAGAAGAATTCTTGAACCCAGGAGGTGGAGGTTGCAGTGAGCCAAGATGGCACCATTGTACTCCAGTCTGAGTAACAAGAGCAAAACTCAAAAAACAAAGAAAAAACACACCTCTCTATATACTAATAGAAAAATATCTCTAAGATATATATTTTTTAAATTGCTTTTAAAAATAAGCTAGCTATTGGGCTAGGCACAGTTGCTTAGGCCTGTAATCTCAATACTTTGGGAGGCCAAGGCAAGAGGATCATTTGAGCCCAGGAGTTCGAGACCAGCCTGGGCAACATAGTGAGACTGTCTCTACAAATATTTAAAAAAAAGCTGACCTTGTTGGTGTGCAACCATAGTCCCAGCTATGCAGGAGAGTGAGGCAGGAAGATCACCTGAGCCCAGGAGTTCAAGGCTTCAGTGAACCATCATTGTACCACTGCACTGCAGCCTGAGCAACAAAGGGAGACCCTGTTCAAAACAAACAAAAAACAAACAAAAAAAAACCCCAAAACCAAAAGACCAGGGCTGGGTGCAGTGGCTCATGCCTGTAATCCCAGCACTTTGGGAGGTCAATGAGGGTGGATCACAAGGTCAAGAGTTTGAGACCAGCCTGACCAACATTGTGAAACCCCATCTCTACTAAAAACGAAAATAAAAAATGAAAAAATTAGCCGGGTGTGGTGATGTGAGCCTGTAATTCCAGCTACTTGGGAAGCTGAGGCAGGAGAATCGCTTGAAACCGGGAGGTGGAGGTTGCAGTGAGCCGAGATGGCGCCATTGTACTCTAGTCTGGGCGACAGAGTGAGACTGTCTCAGAAAAAACAAAACAAACACACACACACACACACACACACACACACACACACACACAAAAGGAGCTAATGAGCTCATCCCGCTTTACTTTTTCTTCGCTCAGCATCTTGTCAGCTCCACAGCTGTGGCTTGGCGGCGTCTAGTCTGTTACTTCTGTTGCATAGCAGCACATTGGGGACCCAGTTTTCTCAGAGACCAGAGGACGAAGCTGCTAAGCCATTCTGAGGGAGAAGAGAAGTGAGGCTGAGGTTGTTTCTCTGATGTAGCCTCATTATTTGCAATAAGAATGGAGGCTCGTTTAAGACGTGGTGGGGACATGGGGGCAGTGGTGTGTAGAATGGCAGGCAGTCATCGGGAGAAGAAATCTAGCTTGCCATGTGGCCTCCATCGAGGTCAATCAGCATGGATCAGGAGGACGCAGGCAGCATGGTTTAGCCCTTTCCCACAAAAACTCAGCCACCTGGTTCTATGAGCAGAGGACTAAAAAGGACTAGAAAGTGTGGGGCTGCCTGCCTGTGGTTACAGGTCCCTTGGAGACAGCAAGGCCATAGTGGGAATAGCCTCCCAGGGCGTTCAGGCTGAGCTGGGATGGAATTCTAGTGAAGTTGGACGGGGATGGAGTCCAAAGGGACTAGAAGATTGGTGAGCCTCACTTTCCAAATTCTAAATAATATTGTATACAGTCATTGCTAATAGTATTTGATGCAGGCAAGTGGTAAACACTCACTATTAGACTATTCTAATATACATCTTGCTTATTCAACTCTGTGTCATAACCTTCATGCCGTTTGTGTTATTTAGTTCAATGGTTTGGTATTTTATCGTGTGTATAATTTCTAATGTGAATTTATTTATTTATTTGTTTATTTTTGAGATAGCGTCTCCCTCTGTTGCCCAGGCTGGAGTGCAGTGGTTTGATCAGAGCTCACTGCAGGCTTGAACTCCTGGGCTCAAGCGATTTCCCTGCCTCAGCTCCCAAGTAACTATGACTATAGGCATGCCCCACCACGCCTGGCTATAATGTGTTCACAATTGAAAATTTGTTTTTTTTTTTATTTTTTTACTATTATAGATAATATCAAAGTTTTTTTAAAAAAGAATGGTGTGCCTAAGTTCTTCACTTTCATTATTGCAGTTGTCCATACAACACTCCTCTGAGACAGGAATTGTCACCTCTGATTGACAGATTCAAAAGGACACTGTGTTAGAAAGGTAAAGTAATTTGCCCAAAGACACCCCAGCTTGTGAATCTTCACCTTGTGCCACTATGCGAAGTGTTGGGTAAAGAAAGTAACTTTTGGCCAGGCATGGTGGCTCACGCCTGTAATCTCAGCACTTTGGGAGGCCGAGGCGGGTGGATCACAAGGTCAGGTGTTCAAGACCAGCCTGACCACCATGGTGAAACCTCGTCTCTACTAAAAATACAAAAAAATTAGCTGGGCATGGTAGCACACGCCTGTAATCCCAGCTACTCAGGAGGCTGAGGCAGAAGAATTGCCTGCACCTGGGAGGTGGAGGGTGGAGATTGCAGTGAGCCAAGATAGTGCCACTGCACTCCAGCCTGGGTGACAGAGTGAGACTTTGTCTTAAAAAAAAAAAAAAAAAAAAGAAGAGAAAATAACTTTTATTTGACATGATGGTGGGTGACTGTGGTCCGGCCTCTTGGGAGACTGAGGCCTGAGAATTGCTAGCACCTGGGAGGCAGAGGTTGCAGTGAACTGAGATCGCGCCACTGAACTCCAGCCTGGGCAACTGAGAGACACTCTGTCTCAAAAAAATAAAAAATAAAAATAAATAAAACAAAAATAACTTTTATCTGAGGAATGTAAGACCTGTCAATTACCAGGCCCAGAGAGACATTAACATGAGACACAATCACACCCTACACTCTGCTCTCCCCTTTAAGCTATGTATTCATCCCTTGGAACTGAGTGCTATTGCTACAAGTAGCTGTAAATTGTCCTAATAATGTGACACTAGACACTATAGCCAATCACTAATCAATGTTATTTTTGAAAATCAGTGAGAGTTCCTGACAAACAACTTTGTATCATTCCACTCACTGTCCTCCTTTTTTTAGCTTTATTTATTTTTTATATTTTTTGAAACGGCGTCTTGCTCTGTTGCCCAGGCTGGAGTGCAGTGGCATGATCTGGGCTCACTGCAACCTTCACCTCCTGGGTTCAAGCAATTCTCCTGCCTCAGCCTCCTGAGTAGCTAGCACTACAGGCACCCAGCACCATGCCCAGCTAATTTTTGTATTTTTAGTAGAGATGGGGTTTCACAATCTTGGCCAGGCTGGTCTTGAACTCCTGACCTTGTGATCCACCCACCCCAGCCTCCCAAAGTGCTGGGATTACAGGCATGAGCCACCGCGTCTGGCCCTTTTTTACTTTTAAAAATGCATTTTGGCCAGGCACAGTGGCTCACGCCTTTAATCTCAGCGCTTTGGGAAGCTGAGTGAGGGCAGATCACTTGAGGTCAGTAGTTTGAGACCAGCCTGGCCAACATGGTGAAACCCCATGTCTACTAAAAACACAAAAATTAGCCGGTCATGATGATGTGTGCCTCTAGTCCCAGCTACTCAGGAGGCTGAGGCAGGAGAATCCATCACCTGAGCCCAGGAGGCAGAGGTTGCAGTGAGCCAAAATTGTGCCACTGTACTCCAGCCTGGGTGATAGAGAGCCTGACACACATACACCCCCCCCCACAACAAAACAAAACAAAACAAAAAATTTTTTTTTTTGAGACAAGACCTCACTCTGTCACCCAGGCTGGAGCACAGTGGCATGATCACAGTTCACTGTAGCCTCGACCTCCTGGACTCCAGTGATCCTCCCACTTCGGCTCCCCACGTAGCTGGGACCACAGGTGTACGCCACCAGGCCTGGCCAACTTTTTCTTTTCTTCCTTTTGAGACAGTCTCGCTCTGTCACCCACGCTGGAGTGCAGTGGCACAACCTTGGCTCACTGCAACCTCCGCCTCCTGGGTTCAAGTGATTCTCTTGCCTCAGCCTCCTGAGTAGTTGGGATTACAGGCATGCACCACCATGCCTGGCTAATTTTTGTATTTTCAGTAGAGATGGAGTTTCACTATGTGGCCAGGCTGGTCTTGAACTCCTGGCCTCATGGTGAAAAGTGATCTGCCCACTTTGGCCTCCCAAAGTGCTGGGATTACAAGTGTGAGCCATTGTACCCAGCCTAAAAATCCACTTGTAACTGCTGCTAGTTGGGGTGTCTATTCAGAACAATTTGAATCTATTCTTCAGGGTTGCAATCCTTAAGTTTGGCCCAAATAAACTCTACTCCCATAAAGTTTGCTTCAATTTCCTCATTTTATGTTTGCAGTGTGTTCATGAGTCACTTCAGCTTTGTTCCAAACCAGAAGGGATAGTCCTGATTTGGGAATTTTCTGCTTCCTTTCTACCCTGGCTTGAAGTTGGCAGCATCTCACCCTAGGCCATGGAACAAAGGGTGGGGTCAGCATCTTCCTGGAATTCCCAGAACCATTTGGGACTGCCAGGGACCTCTCAGAGGCTCAAATGACCTGCTAGGTTTTTGTTTTTCTTCTTCTTTTTCTTTTTCTTTTTTTTTTTTTTTAAATGGAGTCTTCCTGTGTTGCCCAGGCTGGTCTGAAACTCCTCAGCCTCCCAAGTAGTTGGAATTACAGCCATGTGCCACCATGCCTAGCATGGACCTGTTACGTTTGAGGCTGTCAGTGACCTCTCCATGCCCTCCCCTGGGGACTTTTGCTCATCGACCAGAGAAGCTCTGTGGAGAGCAGGTGGCTGCCATCTCTTAGAGAGGGAGGGAGGATGATGAGTGGGAGAACAGTCTTTCAAGAGGATCCTTAAGAGGATGTGACCTGTTCTCTCAGGCAGGACTGGAGACAGAGAGGAAGCAGGGAGGGCTGGCAGGACAGGAAATGATTCCTCTGAAGGCGGTGGAGGGTGGCGATATGGAGGAAAGGTGGCTTTATATCCAGGCAGACTAGCTTTAGTCTTTGAAGTCACAAAGGAAGCAGGGGCCAGGGCTGGTGCAGAGAATCAGTCACCAGATTAAGGAAGATCAGAATCCCACCGGCCCCACTAAGCATACAAGGGCTGGATTTAGTGTACATGGAAGGAAGCTAGCAACCCCAGGAAGCTGCACAGAGACAGGAAGGGTTTAGCTTCATTGGGGATGACAGATCTCTAATCTAGGGGAAGATGGGGGGCTGTCTCTACTTGAGAGGCTGAGAAGCTCATGTGCCCGGGCTCCAGTGTCCCTGCCAGAAACCAGAAGGGGAGGCCGTGGAGGGTTCTCGAAGGACAGGAGGAGAAGTGCAGTTTCAGGGCTACTGTGAGTGGCCTGAGTCTTCTCACTACTGCAGGAGCCTATGGCTGGGGGTGGGGTGTGGGCACCTGGGGCAGAGACCCCAAGGTCAAAAACAAGTAGGCCCAGAAAGAAGTGTTTTTTTCATGCTTCCTACAAGGGCAGTAGCTTGACAGGCAACAAATTTCTAACAATAATAATGATTTGAATCTGAACACCTTTAAGGCAGGAACGAATTTATCTATTGTCACAGTCCTTGACGCTCCCAGTCCCCCACCAGGAGGATTCCTTCATTTATTTATTTAATTAATTTATTAATTTTTGAGGTGGAGTCTCGCTCCGTCACCCAGGCTAGAGTGAAGTGGTGCGATCTCAGCACACAGCAACCTCCACCTACCGGGTTCAAGCAATTCTTCTGCCTCAGCCTCCCAAGTAGCTGGGATTATAGGCATGCGCCACCACGCCCAGCTAATTTTTGTATTTTTAGTAGAGTGGGGTTTTGCCATGTTGGCCAGGCTGGTCTCGAACTCCTGACCTTAGGTGATCCACCCACCTTGGCCTCCCAGAGTGCTGGGATTATAGGTGTAAGCCACTGCGCCCAGCAGGTTCATTCATTTATATGACCTGCTGGCCACTGCAGGTGTCAGATTTTTAACATTTGGGACCCCTGGAGTGCCATCTTTGGGGACCCCAGTTTGAGGCAGCAGATGAGACTCCTGCCAGCCCTGGCTCAGCTCCCCTAGAGGCGCTCCACTATAGGGCGCACTTCACAGTTCTTCACAGGGAGGGACCTGTGTGCTTACCATCCGGCATTGCCCGTAAACACCAACTGTGGCCTCCAGTTATTGTGACAACTGCACATTTCTAAATGCTCCCTACCACCCTTGGCTGAGAGCTACCCAATCCTTTGGTCCTGGGGAAGTGATTTCCACCCCCACCAGTCTTTTCTTGGCATAAAAACACGGAGACATTAAAGCCAATGGCATGTGATGTTTATTAGAATAGTTTCCACAGGTGGGGAAGAAAAGAGAGGGGCTGTGCTGGGATGAGTGGCCAGTGGGTAGGTGAGAGTAGGACAGCAAGCATGGAGGGTAGGAAGTGGGCTACAAGCCCCTTCCCTATTCTTGACCTCCCCAGCCAAGGGGACCCTTGGGAAGCATCACCTAATCTTTAGTAAAGTATACTCTGAGAGAGAGAGATGATGGGGGAAAGCCAGTCATCAGAAGCCTGGTTGGGGAAAAAAGAGAAAGGCTCTCAGCTGGGGGAGTGGGCACGGAGGTCTCACTGCTGCAGTAAATATGGCACCTGGGACCTGGGCACTGCCACCTGGAGCCCATTTCATCAGCAGAGACTGGGGAGCTGAGGGCTACAAGAAGCACCCCACCCTCCTGGGCTAGAACCTCGCTGCTGCTGGTAGAGATGGTCAGGCTCCCGCAGCGCCTCTATCCCCACATGGTCGTCTGCAGCCACTGTGGAGAAAGGAAGCAGATCCCAGGGTGGGAAGAGGTGGGGGCAGGATGCTGGCCTGGGGGACAGCAGAGCGGGGCGGGGGTGGGTTGAGGGGGAGGCAGGCACAATCCTGCAGATTCCTTCCCAACCCTCTCCAAGTGTACCTGTTCGAGGTTCAGGCAAATATGGCCAGTATTCTTGGGGTCCATGGTTAGAAAGAATGCTGTGTTACAGAGGAAGCGGAGGAGAGGGGCTGAGTGCACGGTCAGTGTTTTGAAAAAACCCAACTAGGTAGGATGTTAGAAGGGGCAACACCAGCTGTTCCTGACTGTTCCCCACATAAATCCCCTAGCGCAGTGGGGATTTGATAGTCACTCACATAGCCTCACCAGGAGCCAGGCCAAGATCTGAGTGCCTTCCATAGACTAACTGGTTTAACCTGCACCTCAGTCTTATGAGGGCAATACTATTATTATCCATATTCTAAGGAGGAGGGAATGGAGGCATAGAAAGATTAAGTGACTTGCTCAAGTCACAGCTGCCAGCAAGGGGTGGAGCTGGGCTTTGAACCCCTTTCATGTACACCCTGTAAGGGGGAGGGGCTCTGCAGCAGCATCCCTCAGGGCGGTGTTTGGGAGAGGGCCCATGGCCCCTGGTCTAGCCTAGGGAGTGCGTCGATGCCTAACTCACTGAACATGGCCTTTAGCCTCAGGAAACAGCTGATGAAGTTGTCAAAGTCTACGATCAGATTATCATCTGCATACCTGGCCACCAGGACTTGCATTACCTTGTTGTTCACCTTGATGCCTGAGAGAGAGAGAAGTGGGGAGGGGAAAGTCCAGGCCTCTGGACACTGCCGTCCTCTTCCCTGCCTCAAGGCCCGCTCGTGACCCCTGGCTACCTGCTTTCTCAATAGCCAAGCGCATCTCATAGGAGTTCAAGGTGCCTGAATGGTCCTGGTCACAGTCTCTGAAGATGTCCTGAATAGACAGATGTGGTAGGGCCATGTGTATGGCATGGTGGTTGAAATAATAAAATACTTAGCCCGGGTGCCGTGGCTCACACCTGTAATCCCAGCACTTTGAGAGGCCAAGGTCGGCGGATCACCTGAGGTCAGGAGTTGAGACCAGCCTGGCCAACACGGTGAAACCCCATCTCTACTAAAAATGCAAAAATTAGCCGAGCATGGTGGTGCATGCCTGTAATCCCAGCTACTTGGGAGGCTGAAGCAGGAGGATGGCTTGAACCCGGTAAGTAGAGGTTACAGTGAGCAGAGTACGCCACTGCACTCCAGCCTCAGCAACAGAGTGAGGCTCCGTCTCAAAAACAAAAGAAAAGAAAAGAAATACTTTAGTACAGTTGGCTCATTGGCTCACAGTAGTGGCCTAAGACCCCAAACCCCCCTCCAACCCTGGCCCACTCCTGATACTCCTATCATCTTGTGACCTAAGGGTTAATTCCAAGCATGGGTGGGGGAGGACACTGGTACCCTACCCAGCGCTCTCTGCATGCATCCTTCATGACTAGTTGATACTTCAGCCATACTTGTTATGAAATATTTTGACTGGATAATATGCCAGACTCCAACAGACTCTTTTCATGTGGGTGTGTGGTGTGGTTTGTGTGTGTGTGAACAGGTGTGTGTGTGGTGTGGTTTTGTGTGTGTGAGCATATGCCTGTGTGGTGTGGTAGTGTGTGTGAGCATGTGTGTGTGTGGTGTGGTTGTGTGTGAGCATGTGTGTGTGTGGTGTGGTGTGTGAGTCTGAGCATGTGTGTGGGGTATGGTTGTGTGTGAATGTGTGTAAGCATGTGTATGTGTGTGTTGTGGTTGTGTGTGGGCATGTGTGTATGTGTGGTGTGGTTGTATGTGTGAGCATGTGTGTGTGCTGTGGTGTGTGTGAGCATGTGTTTATGTGTGTGGTGTGGTTGTGTGTGTGAGCACGTGTGTGTGTGGTGTGGTTGTGTAAGCATGTGTATATGTGTGTGGTGTGGTTGTGTGTGTAAGCATGTGTGTGGTGTGGTTGTGTAAGCATGTGTGGTGTGGTTGTGTGTGAGCATGTGTGTGGTGTGGTTGTGTGTATGAGCATGTGTATATGTGTGTGGTGTATGTGTGTAAGCATGTGTGTGTAGTGTGGTGTGTCTGTGAGCACGTATATGTGTGTGGTGTGGTTGCATGTGTGTGAGCATGTGTGTATGTGTGCAGTGCGGTTGTGTGTGTGTGAGCATGTGTGTGTGGTGTGGTTGTGTGTGTGTGTGCGAGCATGTGAATGTGTGTGGTGTGGTTGCGTGTGTGAGCATGTGTGTATGTGTGTGGTGTGGTTGTGTGTGAGCATGTGTGTATGTGGTGTAGTTGTGTGTGAGCATGTGTGTATGTGGCATAGTTGTGTGTGAGCATGTGTATGTGTGGTGTGGTTGTGTGTGTGTGAGTATGTGGGGGGGTGGTAATTAGGGCTCTGGTTCTAGCTTCCCCTATTTTCATCTCTCCTGAGACCCTCTTTTCCTCATCCCTGAGGCTGCCCCTTTTGTGCCCTTTACCGTCCATTTCTTGAGTTTTTTCCACAGGATCTGGAACTCTAGAAGCCCTAGCTTGCCAGAGCCGTCTTTCTGGAAGATGGTCAAGGACAGCAGAGAAGGCAGTGAAGAGGGCCTCCCAGGGGACAGGGAAGCAGCGGGGCTTCCCGAGGGGGCACACAAGCCCTGGGGTTCCGCTACTGTAGCAGCCAGAAGAACTAGCATCTTCTGCTACCCCAGAGCCTAATCCCAGAGCCAGGGTGGCCATCTCTGGACCAGGCTTGGGGGCAGGGGACAGGGGCAAGAGAGCCCTGGACAGGAGGATACATCTATGAGGTTGATCATGCAGCGGCAAGCGTCCAGGCCAAAGCCCTTGGTCTTGAAGCTTTTGACTGTGAGGAAGGGAAGGTGTAGAAAGCAGAGACAGGGTGAATGCGGTATCACGGGAGGGCACCCGGAGTGATCAAGAGGAGCACAATATATGGGGGAGGGGTTGTGTGTGGTGGGGTGGAAGACTCACATTTGAGGGCCATCCTGTTGAGCAGCTGCTGCAGCTCGCACACGCCTATCTCCTTGCCCTAGGAAAGGGGACTGTGAACTCCACTCGGGCCCCTCCAGCCCCTCATCCCCCTCCCGTCAGCCCTCCACCCATGGCCTGCTCACTTCTCCTGCCACTGTTTTAAACAAATGTAGGAAGTCCTGGTCGATCTCATCCTCAGAGACCTTTTCCTGGGGGCAAGGGAGCAGGAGAGGAACCTGGTCAGAAAACTTCCTTCAAAGCCCCAGGAGCTTCCTTCCAGCCCCCAGCCCTGCAGCTTCCCCTCACCTCTTGGAGTTGCTCAGCATAGTTGACTTCATCCAATTCCCTGGGCAGAAGTGATTTAAAGCTCAGGAGTTACCCAGGGGCAGGGAGACGGGAATTTCAGCAGGGTGCTCTGGGAGTTATGTCATGTCTTTGAAACAGTATAGGGCAGCTCCATGGAATCTAGGTTCTAGCTCTAGTTCTGATTCTGCCACTGACTGGGGTTTCACTTTCTCATGCCTCAGTTTCCCTTACTGTAACATAGGGAGAAAGTGGCTGGGCGGTGGCTCACGCCTGTAATCCCAGCACTTTGGGAGGCTGAAGTCAGCGGATCACAAGGTCAGGAGTCTGAGACCAGCCTGATCAACGTGGTGAAATCCTGTCTCTGCTAAAAATACAAATATTAGCCGGGTGTGGTGCTGCACGCCTGTAATCCCAGCTACACAGGAGGCTGTGGCAGGAGAATCACTTGAACCGGGGAGGTGGAGGTTGTGGTGAGACCAGGTCGTGCCACTGCACTCCAGCCTGGCACCTGGTGACAGAGTAAGACTCTGTCTCAAAAAAAAAAAACAAAAAAATAGGGACAAAGTGAGGGAAGGCCTGACAGCATGACAGCAGCTCCTTGAGCTTGATATCCTGTAGCTCTTGGGTGGCGGGCCTTGGAGCAGTGAGCTGCAGCCCCTCACCAAGACTCGCTGTGCTTCTCGGTGAAGACCCGAAGCAGGAAGTCGGCATCTCTGTGTGGCTCGAAGGTGGAGGGAATAATGAGATATTCCCCGGGAGGCAGCCGGAGTTGGCTGCTCACCTCCCGTGAGTTGGCGAAGATCTCTGAGAAGCCATGGTCCTGATACTTGGTGAAGAAATCATTCTTCAAGGGGACATCCTGGATGTTCTGAAACTATACGCACCCTGGAGGTGGGTACAGGACTGGCATGTGAGGTTAGGGAGGGAGGGTCCCCCAAAGTGAACAGCCTGGCCAGGCAGGGTTGGGGATAGGTGCCACCACCAACTGACCTAGCCTGGACACCACCCAAGTGGCCTGTAACCCCAGCAGGGTCTCTTCCTTTCCCCAGCCCTAACAGGCTCCAAGGGGGCTGGAATCCTAACCCAGTGACCCCCAAAGCCTCTCGCCAAATTCCACCCCTTGCCAATCCATTTGCAGCCAGGGGTGGGGGATGTGTGTCCAGGAACAAGCCCCACGTCTTTATCTTCTGTACCTCCTTTGGGACCTGGGAAGGGAAGGGAAGAAGAGAGTCAGATCTCTAGGGTGGTGTAGGGGCTCAGGCCTTTGGAAGCCAAGTGGGATGTGTATAGTGTGCGTCTGTGTGTGTGTGTCTGTGTGTGTGTGTGTTGCTGGAGAGGTATGAGGGGCACTAGGACACTGGTGGCGGGGTGGGACATGGGCTCTGACAGTTCAAAGGTTCTGGCATTAACAATCCCTCTGCTGTGGAGGTGGGAGGATTGCTTGAGCTGGAGCTCAAGGCTGCAGTGAGTTGTGATCACGTCACTGCCCTCCAGCCTGGGCAACAGAGTGAAACCCTGTTTCAAAAAAAAAAAAAAAGCCAGGAGTGGTGGCTCACACTTGTAATCCCAGCACTTTTGGAGGCCAAGTTAGGTGGATCGTGAGGTCAGGAGTTCAAGACCAGCCTGGCCAAGATGGTGAAACCCCATCTGTATTAAAAATCACAAAAATTACTGGGTGCAGTGGCTCATGCCTGTAATTCCAGCACTTTGGGAGGCCGAGACGGGTGGATCACCTGAGGTCAGGAGTTCGAGACCAGCCTGACCAACATGGAGAAACCACATCTCTACCAAAAATACAAAATTAGCAGGGCGTGGTGGTACATGCCTGTAATCCCAGCTACTCAGGAGGCTGAAGCAGAAGAATCGCTTGAACCCAGGAGGCAGAGGTTGCGGTGAACCGAGATGGTGCCATTGCACTTCAGCCTGGGCAACAAGAGCGAACCTCTGTCTCAAAAAAAAAAAAAACAAAACAAAAACCCAAAAACTAGCCGGGCGTGGTGGCAGGCGCCTATAATCCCAGCTACTCAGGAGGCTGAGGCAGAGAATTGCTTGAACCCAGGGGATGAAGGTTGCAGTGAGCCGGGATTGTGTCACTATACTCCAGCCTGGGCGACAGAGCAAGACTCTATCTTAAAAAAATAATAATTTTAAAAAAGCCCTCAGCTTTGGATAGCAAAGTACAGTCTATACAAGGTAGATTTTTATCATTCCAGGTTAAGCAATGGAAACAGAATCCCAAAGATGTGAGGTGATTTGTCCAACCTCAGACAGCTGAAAAATGAAAGAACTGGGCTGAAAATCTAGGAGAGCGTTTTGCTTTTCCATGGAACACTCGTATCTTGCAGGAAGTGAATAGAAGATAACGAGAATTGAGGATCAAGGACAAGTAAGTTTGTAAAAATGCGAGTTAAACCAAGTTAAACAGGTTGCTCTATTGCAGAGGTGGTTTATCAGCACCTTCCATGTGCTGCGTGCACCGGAGAGCTCAGGCTGGAATCGAGCCTTTCCTGAGCTTATTTAACCTTGAAGATGTCTTTTTTTTTTTTTTTTTTTTTTTGACAGGGTCTCACTCTGCGTCCAGGCTGAAGTGCAGTGGTGTGATCGTGGCTCACCGCAGCTTCGACTTCCTGGGCTCAAGTGATCCTCTCACCTCAGCTTCCCGAGTAGCTGGGACCACAGGTGTGTGCCACTATGCCCCGCTAATTTTGTTGTTGTTGAGACAGTGTCTTGCTGTGTTGCCCAGGCTGGTGTTAAATTCCTTGTGCATCCTCCAAGTGATCCTCCCACCTCAGCCTCCCAAAATGCTGAGATAACAGGCATAAGCCACCTCCCCCAGCAAAAATATTATCTGGAGGCACCAGTCTGTTAGCCTGGTAGACTAATGGCCCCAGGGGAAGGGCAAGGGTTGTGTCTGTTTTGCTCACTATTGAACCTCTGGAGACTGGACTCGGGTCTGGCATACAGCAGATGCTCCATAAATACTTGTTTATATAAGGGAATGCAAGTGAATGAACAACTGGCCATTTGGAGAATTTTGCGAAGCATGGTTTGCTTGGGAAATGCTTATCAGGGCTTTCTCTCGGCTCCTGGAGTGGGTGCTGCTGGTGGGGCAGGGAAGGGGGATGGATGATTGTGGGGGAGGGGGTGTGGAGAACTCTCAGAGCGCTGGGAATCAGGACACAGGCTTAGCCTTGACCCTTGGATGTGTGAGCTTGGGCAAGTGACTTCACGTCTCTGGTACACAGGCTCTTTCCGTTTCCTTAAAGGCGTTAGCAGTTAGTATTCCTAAGGCCTTTGGAACGATGCCTGGCACAAAGGATAAAACCTGTGAAGAGAAAACTGCCGGCTCTGCCTTGAAAAGCACAAAGCACCATTCAAGAGTCAGGGCTCAGTCTGGGCAACATAGTGAGACATTGTTGCTACAAAAAAAAAAAAAAAAAAAAAAAAAACCTAGCAGGGCAATTGCCTGTAATCCTAGCTACTCAGGAAGCTGAGGTGGGAGGACTGCTTGAGCCTGGGAGATCAGGGCTGCAGTGAGCCGTGATCGCGCCACTGCACTCCAACCTGGGCAACAGAGTGAGACCCTGTCTTAAAAAAAAAAAAAATCAGAGCTGTGAAGACTGTTGGAGCCTGTCCCTCTCCCAGGCAGGAAGTGGCCCTGGGGAGAAAAGAGTGAGGCCAGGAGGCTGGGCGTGGTGGCTCACGCCTGTAATTACAACACTTTGGGAGGTGGAGACAGACAGATTACCTGAAGTTGTGAGTTCGAGACCAGCCTAGCCAACATGGTGAAACCCTGTCTCTACTAAAAATTCAAAACTTAGCAGGGCATGGTGGTGTGCGCCCCCAGCTACTAGGAAAGCTGAGGCATGAGAATCGATTGAACTGTGGAGGTGGAGGTTGCAGTGAATGGGGATTGTGCCACTACACTCCAGCTTGGGCAACAGAGTGAGACGCTGTCTCCAAAAAAAAAAAAAAGGAGTGAGGCTAGATGAAGGAGCATGAGTGGTCCAGGGGACCAGCCAGGCGCCCACCGAGTAGAGGACAAAGCCGATGGTCTGCAGCTGGACTCCCTGCCACAAGGCATGCCGCCAGTTCTTCTGCATCAGGGCCACCAGGCAGGTGCAGACCACTGCGTCATCCTCCGCGTCATCTTCTGGGTCGTCCCCCTCAGGGAGAGAGATCTTAAACTGGGGGTTGGTCCAAAACGTGTCTGTGGCGGAAGCAGGTCAGCATGGTTATCTGGGGGCTTTCCTTGGCCACGCCCTTCCCAGGGTGGACTGAGCTTCTCCAGCCACATAGGATCTGTCTCCTCCACAGGGGCTGTGAAATCTGACCATGGACCCGACCCGGATTACTTGTGCCCCAGGTCTAGCTTCCCGGTGAGCCGTGGCCCATCCTTCACTCCCTGCACATGCCCCTCCCGCTGAACCCCGGCACCCACTGGGGTGGTTCCTGCAGCCCCCTGCGGTGCTGCCCCTGCGCCAGCTGCCCTCATAGAAGGTGGTGTGCCAGTAGCTCTTGTTGTCCCCAGAGAGTGCATCAGGTGTGAGGTTGCAGATCTCCAGGAGTGTGAAGTTATTCAGGAAATCTTGGTAGGACATCCTGCGATGTGGTTGGGGTAGAGCCCATCAATAGCACACTTGGATTCTCAGGTCCCTCTCCCTGAACCACCCCCACCCCCACTGGGAGCCTCCCCATCAAAGGGACAGAGAGGAGTGGAGCAGGGAGATGAAGGACCAGGGCCTGGGGCGGTGGTAGGAAGCCCACCCAAGTCACACTGACCAGAACTCCCCATCCTCCATCCTATGCAGCAGCTGCATCTGGATGTCTGGGGCCACCTCTTCCCACTCTCTGGCACTGGAGCAGAGATGGTGGTGGAAGGAGAGGGGAGGAGGTCACATGGCACCTCCTTTCTCTCCAAGGGACTCCCTCTTCCCTGAATGTCTGCCTGCTGGGTTGTGGAGCTACATGGAGAATCTAGAGGGAGGGGTTTTGCCCTGGGGCACAGGTTGTCCTCCCAAATGGGACACCAGTGGGTCCACCTGGCACTGCCTGCTGCATCCTCCGACCACTCCTCACCTGGGCTGGGGGCACCTACTTGTCACTCCAAGCTCCATTCCACTCTATCCGGCCCCAGGGATTCCGGACCCGAATCAGTGTTTCCATTTTGCCTCTGTAGTGGACCTGGTGTAGGGGAGTTAAAGGTCAGAGTTATGGGGCCAAGGGGACGTTCTCCTCCTTCTTAGGGCTCTCAGGGTAGGGCGCAGTTCTCAGGACTCACATCCCGAAGGCCAGTCACTGAATAAGCGTGCCCTCTCACCAGCAGCTTGTCGGTCATGGACTCCAGTTCACTATCGCTGGTGACCTACAGAACAGAGGGAGGGAGGGCACGGAGGACCTGGTCAGAGGGACGGGGCACCCAAAGGAAGGTGAGAGCTCTCCAGGTTCATTTTTTAAAACTAAACTTTTTTTTTTAAATATAAGATTTTAAATATAAGATTTATAAGAAATATAAGATTCCAATGAAACTTGGACAGTTGACAGAATATGCTTGAACTTAATTAAACTTTCAAGGCAAATAAGGGAGAAACAAAGTTCATGAGTGGAAAAGTCCAAGACTGGTTTGGGATAAACATGAGGATAACTGCATTTTAGAATGGATGTCTTCTGACCTCTTCCAGCCCTTCACCTGCCATCATTCTCTCTTCCCACACACCTGCCAAATCAAATGGCTTCTTCCTCTATATTGTAGGTATAAACCAACCCTCTAGTACCTTCTGGACATGATACAAAGCCAAGAGGGAAGTTTGTATATCTTATACAAGGGTAGAAAGTACAATCCAACCCAGCACCTGGTTACGACGTATGTAGTGTCAATGTACATGGTAGCAACTTCAGTCAACCTCTGATGCTGCCCTGTAATGATTCAATGTTCTCAGTTTACTAAATTATCAATGTGGGAGAATGCATTTTTGAGCTCCAGACTTTCTAAACATTTTAAAGAGGCTGCTGAAAGTATGTAACAGAACGCTATGTCAGAAACCTAAGCATCAGGGAGGAACACTGACCGTTTTTTTTCTGGGACGTTTTTGTGGGGGCAACAGAGATGAGCAAAAGAAATGTTAGTATGTCAGAGCCCGTGACGAGTGAGGGAAGGCAGAGGTAGGAAAAGGGAGTTCTAGCCACAAGGCTAATGCATTTGTGTTCAGAGAGAAGTCTGGGCAAAGGAGGGGACCCCCCCAAAAAAACCCCACAAAAACAAAAACTAAATCAAAGGACAACGGATTTCATAAAACACAGTATCAAAAAGTAAAAGGAACACACTAAATGCACAAGCTGGTGGCAAATAAGTCCACAGCCTATTGTGATAGGTCCATCCAGCATCAATTAGATTTCTTCTCATCTGTTATCTCAAGGTTATTTACAGATGCGTTGACTAACAAGAGTCTCTCACAGGAGGGTGAGCAGTGGGCAGGCTTCACTCATTGGCTTTGAAATCTGTCTGCGCCATGTGGGCATCCAACTCAGCATCCAGGTGTCCTTTTGTTTGCAACACGTATGCATCCAATTGGGTGTCCAGCTGCTCCTTGGTCAACACAGGGCGAGCAAGGGCACCTCTTCCTCGTCCATGGCCTTGGCCTCAGCCTCCAAAGCCCCCTCTTTCCCGACCTATCATACCTGGACCTCTACCATTGATTCTGCCATGACTCATAGCTCCACACCCTAGGCTCCCTCCCCAGGACCTCCACAACCTTGAACACCACCTTTTCTTAAGCCCATTCGGGGAGCTACGGCTCGTCCACCTCGGAGCAGGTTTTGACCTCTGAGCAACATCCCACCCCTAAGCAGGATTCTGGTGGCTTGTCCCCCACGTAGTCCTCCTCTGGGCAAGCCTCTCTGGATTATGGGTAGGTCTCATCCTCCATGTGCTCCGCTGGCCAGGGCCCCTGTGCCTAACCATGTCTGGATGTTACTCTTACCCAGGCGCTGCTTTAAGCTTTTCTGCTTAAGTTTTTTTTTTTTTTTTTTTTTTTTTTTTTGAGACAGAGTTTTGCTTTCATCACCCAGGCTGGAGTGCCATGACGCAATCTTGGCTCACTACAACCTCGGCCACCTGAGTTCAAGCGATTCTCCTGCCTTAATCTCTTGAGTAGCTGGGATTACAGGCATGTGCCACTACGCCCGGCTAATTTTGTATTTTTACTAGAGATGGGGTTTCTCCATGTTGATCAGGCTGGTCTCGAACTCCCGACCTCAGGTGATCCGCTCACCTCGGCCTCCCAAAGTGCTGGGATTACAGACGTGAGCCACTGCGCCCGGCCTGCTTAAGTCTGAATGCTGACTGGACAGAGGGTGTAGTCTCCCTCTGCTGGGCCAGTCTTCTGTTTCTGGCACTGGCTAGCTGCTGTTGTTGCTGCATCAAAGCCGGAACAGTCACTGGCATCAGTTGTTTGTTCCTCAGCATACTAGCAAAGTGCTCATTTAGAGACATCTTGATGGTGCTTTTCACCACAACTTTTGGCGCTGACTGTCCAGCCATCCTCAAATCCCAAGAATTGAAGGAAACAGATGCCAGTGTTCCTGCTGGGGCTGTCACCACGGCTCCGGCAGGCGGGCCGGGATCTGCTGAACCTGAGCTGACGGTGGAGGGGCTCTGGTTAGCTAGATGGGCAGTTGGTCAGATGCATAAGCCGTAGTATGAGAGCTCAGTGCGTTGTTACTGGTCGGCTGTCTAGTCGGCTCATCCGTCTGCTCACGTGGCCTGCCCTTTCCTGCCTTTCATCTGCAGCAGCCGCCAGCTCTAGCTTGGTGTCCAAAACCAAAACTAAACTTTTAAATCGTTACCATTATTTTGAAATAACTGTCGATTCACATGTATTAAGAAATAACACAGAGAAATCCCATGTATCCCATACTCAGTTTCCCCCAGTGGTAACATCTGGCAAAACTACAGTGAAATATCAAAAAAAGAACATTTTAAAAATTATTATTATTATTTGAGATGGAGCTTCTTTCTTGTTGCCCAGGCTGGAGTGCAGTGGCACAATCTCGGCTCACTGCAACCTCTGCCTCCCAGGTTCAAGTGATTCTCCTGCCTCAGCCTCCCAAGTAGCTGGGATTACAGGCACCTGCCACCATGCCTGGCTAATTTTTTGTATTTTTAGTAGAGATGGGGTTTCACCATGTTGGCCAGGCTGATCTCAAACTCCTGACCTCAGGTGATCCTCCTGCCTCGGCTGCCCAAAGTGCTGGGATTACAAGCCTGAGCTACTGCACCCAGCTTTATTATTATTTTTGAGAGAGGGTCTCACTGTGTCACCCAGGCTGGAGTGCAGTGGTGTGATCTCGGTTCACTGCAGCCTAGACCTCCTAGGCTCAAGCGGGCGTCCCATCTCGGCCTCCTGAGTTGCTGGGACTACAGGCTCTCGCCACCATGCCCAGCTAATTTTGGTATTTTTAGTAGAGATGGGGTCTTGCCATGTTGTCCAGACTTGTATGAAACTTCTGGGCTCAAGCAATCTGCCCGCTTCAGCCTCCCAAAGTACTGGGATTACAGGTGTGAGCCACAGTGTCCTGCCCAGAATGTTGATATGGATGCAATCTGTGACCCTTATACAGATTTCCCGTTTTACTAGTGCACACTTCTGTGTGTTCTATGCAATTCCATTACATGTAGCTTCGTGTAGCCACTACCACAGTCAAGATATAGAACCTTTCCATCACCACAAGTATCTCTCATGTTGCCCTTTTATTACCAAACCCATCTCTTCTCACGTCTTCCCTTCCATAAACCCTGGAAACCACTCATCTGTTCTTAATTTATATTATTTTGTAATTTCAAGAATGTCATTTAAGGCCAGGCACGGTGGCTCATGCCTGTAATCCCAGCACTTTGGGAGGCCGAGGCAGGTAGATCACCTGAGGTCAGGAGTTCGAGACCAGTCTGGCCAACATGGTGAAACCCTATCTATACTAAAAATACAAAAATTAGCTGGGCATGGTGGCGGGCGCCTGTAATCTGAGCTACTTGGAAGGCAGAGGGAGAATGGCTTGAACCTGGGAGGTGGAGGTTGTAGTAAGACAAGATGGCGCCACTACACTCTAGCCGCCTGGGTGACAAAGTGAGATGGCTTCAAAAAAAAAAAAAAAAAAAAAAGAATGTCATTTAAATGGAATCACGCAGTGTGTAACCTCCTTTGGGGTTGTCTTTTTTCTCCCCCCTTTTTCTCAGCTAATTTTTTTTTTTTTTTTTTTTTTTTTTTTGTAGAGTTGAGGTCTCACTATATTGCTTAGGCTGATCTCAAACTCCTGGGCTCAAGCAATCCTCCTGCCTTGGGATTACGGGCATGAGTCACTGGACCTGACTGGTGTTGGCTTTTTTCATTCAGCATAATTCCTCTGAGATCTGTCCTAGTTTCTCCAAGTATCAATAGTTTGTTCTTTTTTATTGCTGAGTAGTATTCCACGGTGTGTAATCAACACAGTTTGTTGAATCATTTACTCATTAAAGGACATCTAGGTTGTTTCCTGCTTGCGGGCTGTTACGAATAAAGTTGCTGTAAACATTTGTGTACAAACATTTTTGGAGACATGCCTTCGTTTCTCTGGGATAAGTGGCAAGAATGCAGGGTTGTATGTAGCACCCTGGGTTCATGTATTTCTTCCAACAAATGTTGGTTGGGTCCCTATTGCTTGCTGGGCTCCTTCCTAGGTTCCAGGGTTCAGCAGTGAATGAGACAAATAAGGTCATTGTCCTCATGGAATGTGAGTACTATCTGGAGAAGTTGGGCTATGAGTGAAAACATAGAGAAGCAAGAGAATTTCAAGTTGCAGTAAATGTTGGGGAGAAGATAAAAACCAGGTAGAAAGTAAACAAGGTGGGGAGGCAGGGAAGGCTAGTCTGGGGAAAGGGCAGTTGAAATGAATGAGAAGTGCTGGCCACGCAGATACTGGGGGTGACAGCAATAGCAGGTGCAAAGGCCCTGAGGTGGGACCATGCTTTGCTTACTTCAATGCAGCAGCCCATGAGGGAGGATCGCTCCACAGCCTTCCTAAGGAGCCTGAGCAGGTTCTGAGGGGGCCTCCGGAGTTGGAAGCTCTGGGCCACGCCTCCTGTGAAGTCCTCAAAGCCTTCCATGGTACTGCCCCCTGACAGTGCTTCATAGGACCCACTCAGCCTGTGGGCACAGAGAGGGCACTGTTGAGCTCTAGGGTGGAGGTGAGGGGAGGGAGGGATGTCCTGCCACCCCCTCTCCTCCTCCTGATTCCAGCTGCCCCCACAGAAGGCAAGTCCCCTTCTTCCGCTCCCAGCGCTCACTTGGCATACGCCTTCTCCAGCAGGGCGCTCCAGAACTCATTGCGTGCGTTTGAGTGCACGAACACCAGCTTGTCATTCTTTGTGGGCAGCCGGTCATCCACCACCACATTCACCCACTGCCCAAACTGCCAAATCTGTGGGTAGCAACACACACCCCTTATGTGGGAACCCTGTCATCAAGTGCCTCCTAGTGGCCAGGCCTGATGACACGCCAGTGAACAGTGCGGGAAAGGTAACCCAAAGCCTGAGCCCGGCCTCCCCTCCCCTTCCCCGCCTCCTCTCCTGCTTCTGCCAAGACCTCCCATGGGGAATTTGTCCATATGTTGCTAAGTTAAAGGGGCAGATTACAAACATTATGTGACAAAGACTACCAAAGTCACACATACCCACACACACAATGGAGAGGAAGAGAAGAAGGGAGAAAGAGAGCCACAAATTGCTAAGGATTCTTTTCTTCTGGGACTTAAAAAATTAGCTTACATGGTTTCTTTGGTGGGTAGATATTTCTCTGATAATTAGCCAAAAACCCACCCTAACAAATGCTATTTTCCAAAAGGAAAGAAGGTAAACTTCAAAGCATATATGATTCTCCCACCCTGCCCCCCCACAAGCCCCACAAAACCACGCTGGCTCTCACACTGTCCTTCACCTGAAAATGGAATATGCCGGCATAGCTTTTCTTGAAGCCCTGCCCTCGGGGCACCACGCGGTACAGCAGTTTAGGGCAGGTGGTAAGGGAGCCAATGGCAGCCAGCAGCCAGCAGTCCCCTGGAAAGACAGGCAGAGCTTTGCCACCCCTAAGCACCCCCATGTATCTGGGTGGGCCTCAGAATCCAAGGCCTAGGGGAGCAGAAACTTGACCCTGTACTCCATTCTTACCCCCCGGCAGAGATGCACCCTCCCTCCACCCTCCCACTAAAGAGTGTTCAGGAAGGAGGCAAACAGGGAGAAACTGAAGGCAGAGACACTCTGGTGAGGTGAGTTTCTGTACGCTTTCTTGAGACAGGGCCTTGCTGTGTCGCCCAGGCTGGAGTGTGGTGGCGTGATCTCAGCTCACTGCAACTTCCGCCTCCCAGGTTTGAGCGACTCTCCTGTCTCAGCCTCCTGAGTAGCCTTCAGGAGCCCACTACCACACCTGGCTGATTTTTGTATATTTAGTAGAGATGGGGGTTTCACCATGTTGGCCAGGCTGGTCTTGAACTCTTGGCCTCAAGAGATCTGCCCGCCTCAGCCTCCCAAAGTGTTGGTATTACAGGCGTGAGCCACTGTGCCTGGCTGTACCTTTTCCATTATATGAGAGTCATGTGCTTTTGTTTTCTTGAGTTTGAGAAAGAGGTACTTTTGGCCTCAGGCTCTATGAACCTATTTTCCTAGTTTTTGTTTTGTTTTGTTTTGTTTTGTTTTTTGAGATGGAGTCTTGCTCTGTAACCCAGGCTGGAATGCAATGGCACAGTCTTGGCTCACTGCAATCTCTGCCTCCTGGGTTCAAGTGATTCTCCTGCCTCAGCCTTCCAAGCAGCTGGGACTACAGGTGCCTGTCACTACGCTTGGCTAATTTTTGTATTTTTAGTAGAGACGGGGTTTCACTATACTGACCAGGCTGGTCTCAAACTCCTGACCTTGTAGTCTGCCCTCCTTGATCTCCCAAAGTGCTGGGATTACAGGTATGAGCCACCGCACCTGGCCTTCCTAGTATTTTTGTAAAGTAAATTTTTATATATAAGTAGAGACGAATCTCATTATCCTGCCCAAGCTGACCTTGAACTCCTGGACTCAAGCAATCCTCCTGCCTTGGCTTCCCAAGGTGCTGGGATTACAGGTATGAACCACTGCACCTGACCAGTAACCTGCTTTCTTTGAGAGACAGCCAGTACTCTCCACATTCTTCCGACAGATCCAGTCACCTTCCTGCACCCTGTGAGTACATTGGTGTGACCACGAAGGTCCCAAGAGGTCTCTCCCTCATGTCACCTACATTATATTGGGTACCCAGGGCTGAATGTGCACCCCAGCAGGATCCCTGGAACTAGGCATCGATGGGGGTATGGGGCAGTGTTCCTGGGCTGAAGTTCAGCTGAAGGGAATCCTATGGGAGACGAGCACTACAGTCCTCCATTGCCACCTGTCTCTTGGGCATCTCAGCCCTTGCTGGGTGGGGCCCAGGGGCAAGGTGATGGGCATCCTGGGCCAGGCTGAGGTTGAGGGACCAGAAAGTTTCTGTGATTACCAGTGACCTCCTGGCTGCCTGGAGAGAGCAATACCAAGGATGCTCCAATCCCCATCACCGGTAGAGTACCTGGGAGAAGTTAAATTCCCTCCTCCTCCAGCCCATTGTCCTTCTAGCCTACTGAGCCACAGCAGCCACATCAGCGGCCTTGGGGCCTAAGGTCTCCTTGGCTTTGGCTCTGCCCACACCTTGCCCTTTTCTCTGCCCCAAGGGGACAGAATTTAGTATCAGAGAAAGCCCACCCTGGCTTTATCCCTAAAGAGGCAACGAGGGTTCTGGAGGAAACCGTGGAACAGGACCAGGCTCAGGGAGGAAGATCTACCCTGGGGCTTTCTGTGGGAGCCTGTGTGAGAGGGGGCTGATTGGACCCCACTGCCATCCTATTTGATACCCCAGATTTAGCAGGTTCTAGCACCTGTAGTGGTTTCTGCAAATTCTTCGACCATCCTCCCTTCCAAAGGTAGAGCCTAATTCCTTTCTTCTTGAGTGTGGACCAGATTCAGTGCTTGCATCTAACAAATAGAATATGGTGGAAATTATGATGTGTGACTTCTGAGAGTAAGTCAGAAAAGGCATTATGGCTTCCTCCTTGTCCTCTCTCTTAGATGACTCGCTTTGGAAGAGCAAGCTACCATGTTGTGTGGACACTGAAGCAGCCCTATGGAGTAGCCTGTATGGCGAGGAACTCGGCCTCCTGCCAACAGCTGGCAATGACCTGAGAGCTCCTGTCATGTGAGCACACCCTCCTAGGAGCAGACCCTCCAGCCCCACGTGAGCCTCCAGATGATCACAGGTTGCAGACATGTTGACTACAACCTCCTGAGAAACCCTGAACCAGACCCATCTGGTGATTCTGCTTCTGAATTTCTGACCCACAGAAACTGTGAGATAAGAAAATTTGTTGTTGTTGTTGTTGTTGTTTTTAAGTTGCTAAGTCCTGGGTAATTTATTATGTAGCCATAGATAACTAATATCCCCCTCAGGACCCAGACGGCAGCAGGCAGGGAGTGGCATCCAGACTCGGGAGGTGCAGGGAGAATGCATGGTGTTCTCTCTGTCATCTCCTTAGAAGGAGAGGGACAGGGAAACAGAAGCAGGCTGTCTGAAACTCAGGGCTCCCTGTTGTCCAGCTTCAAAGGACACCCTGGCACCCCTCCCCCAGCCCCTTCCCCAAGTGGAGCCCAGCTTCCCGTGCCGTACTCACCGAGGGCTCCTTGGCAGATGTCTGTCGGAGAAATCCCATCCATGATGAATACAGGGTTGCTTATGATGTCCTGCAGTGAAGGAATAAAGGTTTCAGGGGACCCAGGACACCCCCTCCCCACCTTTCTCCCACCTTTTCGGGGAAATGATGTCCACCTTGAAGTTCCAGAGGAACAGATGCGGGGGAGGGGAGGGGAGAGGGTACAGGACCAACTTGGCATAGCTGCAGCTTGTGGTAGCAGGGGCTGGTGGGTGATTTCCTTAGGGTTACCTGGGAGGTTTGGCTTAAGCATATTCAGAACTGTCCCCAGCTCTGATGAAGGCCCCACCTTCAGGGTCAGAAAATGGTAGTGGGGGTTGAAGATTATAAAAGTAATAGAGGGATCACTACAAGCTCACCTCCGTCCAAGGATCCATGCCCCACTTCCAGTGCTCACCTTGGGCCGCTGCCAGCAGATGTTCTGCACATTTTTGGAGTTGGGACCCAGTTCCTTGAAGCCCAGTGAGCTGGGTTCAGCAGGAAATAAGGGGTCCTTGAACAGCTCCCCCTTTCTTAGACAGGCTGCTTGCAGCTCCTCAAAGCTCTGGTTACCAAAGTTGTGGGCACTGTGGTGCTGGCCGACGCCCTTGGCCTTAAGCCGGCTGTTGTTTATGTGAGCCACCATTCCCGTATCAGTAAAAGTGGGCTCTGCTTAAGAATAAAAACAAATAACACAATTAAAAAATGTAATAAGCTGGGCACAGTGGTTCACACCTGTAATTTCAGCACTTTGGGAGGCAGAGGTGGGTGGATCACTTGAGCCCAGGAGTTTGAGACCAGCCTGGGCAACATTTGTGAGATCTCATCTCTACAAAAAAAAATTCTAAATCAGCTGGGCATGGTGGCATGTGCCTATAGTCCCAGCTACTCAGGAGGCTGAGATGGGAGGATCACCTGAGCCCTGGAGGTCGAGGCTGCAGGAGTTTGAGGTTGCAATGAGCCCTGATAGCGCCACTGCACTCCAGTCTGGGTGACAGAGCAAAACCTTGTCTCTAAAAAAATAAATAGGCCAAGCATGGTGGCTCATGCCTATAATCCCAGCACTTTGGGAGGCCGAGGTGGGCAGATCACCTGAGTCAGAAGTTTGAGACCAGCCTGACCAACATGGCGAAATCCCATCTCTACTAAAAATACAAAAAATTAGCTGGGCTTGGTAGCGGCCACCTGTAACAATCCCAGCTACTCGGGAGGTTGAGGCAGAAGAATCGCTTGAACCCAGGAGGTGGAGGTTGCGTTGAGCCGAGATCACACCACTGCACTCCCACCTGGGTGACAAAAGCGAAACTCTGTCTCAAAAAAAATAATAATAATAATTTTTTTTAAAAGAAAAAGCTAGTCACAAAGAACCCCACATTGTTTGATTTTATTTATATAAAATATCTAATATATAGAGAGACAGAAAGTAGATTGGGGATTGCCTGGTGCTTAAGGAGATGGGGGATGAGAAGTTGATGGCTATAAGGGTAGGGGATTTCTTTGGGAGGGCAATGAAGACAATCTAAAATTGGTTATGGTGTTGGATGCATAACTGTGAATATACTAAAAGCCATTTAATTATACACTTTGTTTAATTTTTTTCCATTTTCTTTTTAAGAGGCAAAGTCTCGTCATGTTGGCTGGTCTGGTACTCCTGCCACACCCAGCTAGAATTGTACTTTGGAATTATCCTTTGGATTTTTTTTTTAACAGTCTTACTCTGTTGCTCTGGCTGGAGTACAGCGGCTTGATCATGGCTCACTGCAGCCTTGGCCTCCCAGGCTCAAGGCCTTCTCCTCTCAGCCTCCTGAGTAGCTGGGACCACAGGTGTGTGCCACCACGCCTAATTTTTTAATTTCTAATTTTGTGTAGAGACAGGATCTCACTATGCTGTCCAGACTGGTCCTGGGCTCAAGCAATCCTCCAGTCTTGGCCTCCCAAAGTGCTGGGATTACCGGCATGAGCCACTGCACCCAGCCAAATGGTACACTTTAAATGGGTGAATTGTAGGGTATTTGAATTGTCTCTCAATAAAGCTGCTTTTTGTTGTTGTTGTTTGTTTGTTTTTAAAGTGGCCTCATCCAAACAGATGCTACCATGTTGGTCAGGCTGGTCTCGAACTCCTGAACTCAGGTGATCCGCCTGCCTCAGCCTCCCAAAGTGCTGGGATTACAGGTGTGAGCCACCATGCATGGCCAAGACACTGCTCTTTCACTCTTGTTGTCCAGGCTGGAGTGCAATGGCGCGATCTCAGCTCACTGCCACCTCTACCTCCTGGGTTCAAGCGATTCTCCTGCCTCAGCCTCCTGAGTAGCTGGGATTACAGGCATGCGCCTGTAATTTTATATTTTTAGTAGAGACGGATTGTTGGTCAGGCTGGTCTCGAACTCCAGACCTCAGGTGATCCATCCGCCTAGGCCTCCCAAAGTGCTGGATTACAGGCCTGAGCCACTGCGCCTGGCCTGACATTGCTCTTTTAAGGAGAGTGAAAATAATGGATTATAGAGAGCAGAAGGCAGAGGGAAGTGGGTGCTGGGGGTGGGCTGGGTCAGGTAATGGCCGAGCAGGTGGCACTGGGCGACTGTAAGGGTAAGAGTCGAGTCAGGCTGGCTGATGGATCCTGTGTCTGCTAGGCAGCTTGGGACACCCTGTCCACACCTCTGCCCTCAGTGGGACTGCAAACTGCTCACATCTCTTCCTGAGGGTTGCCCTCGCCTCACCCATCCTCCCATACAACACAACTGACTTCCCCCACCAGCAGGCCCAGAGGAAGAGAAGAGAGTGAAGGAGAAGGAAGAAAAAGGAAGGCTGCGGAGTCACAACTGGGTCTGCAGTCCTACCCAGATATGAGCCCCAGGGTAGGACACACACGCCCAGCTTACCCTCCCGTGATCCATCCAGGCTCTCCGCTGACTCTGAAAGACTTGGTCCTAGAATAAGAAAGAGAGTGGGAGGAGGGGAGGAAGGCTGTGGTCTAAAGTTAAACAGAGCCCAGCTGGGGCCGGGGTGTAGGATGATTTTAGAACGAGGAAAAGAACTGGGTTGGGCGGCAGCTACAGGGAGGGCAGCAGGGTTCTGGGATTGTTTAGAGGTGAGATCCTGATTGAGCCCACGGAAGAGTGAGTCCCCCAGAGGCAAGAGCTGGAGGTCTCAGTTATTCCACGTCCCCTGAGTGACAGAACCAGGACACTAATTGCAACAGCAGAACGGACAGCACTGAGCCCCTTCTCTGTGCCAGGCACGCCAGCCCTCCAAGGGGGTTCCTGCGATACTGATTACTGGGAAATGGAGCAGGGGCCCTGAGGCTAAGCAGCTTGCCCAAGGTCACAGAGTGAGAGTTGGGTGTGGGATGAAGTGTGACTGCAGACCCTGAGCCAAGCCTGCAGCTTCCACCCTGCACTGCGCCTCCTGAGAGGGAGTGTTTCTCCTCAGCCGAAGTCTGGTGGAAGCCGCAGCATCTCTGTTAGCAAAGGCATCCCCAGGCAATTTGCTGCTGAATTTATGTCTTGACACCTCCTTCCTTTTGCCTCTGCCCCAAGCAAACCCTTCTCCTGTTCCACTTGAGTGCCTCCTTGGGACATCCTCAGGTCCTGTAATGACCCCTTGTTCTCCTGGTCCCCAAGATCCCAACACACCACATCCCACATCAAAACAGTAACAGAGTCCTTCACACTGGAACCCCTTCGTAGGACCCTAATTTATCATTTCTACCATCCGTGTCCAAGGCCAGGGCTTCCAGACAACCCCCAGACCGCTAATGGCCCTTTTTTTTTTTTTTTTTTTTTTTGAGACAGAGTCTCGCTCTGTCGCCCAGGCTGGAGTGCAGTGGCTAGATCTCAGCTCACTGCAACCTGCGCCTCCTGGGTTCAAGCGACTCTCCTGCTTTAGCCTCCCACGTAGCTGAGATTACAGGCATGCACCACCATGCCCGGCTATTTTGTATTTTTAGTAGAGATGGGGTTTCTCCAAGTTGGTCCGGCTGGTCTAGAACTCCCAACCTCAGGAGATCTACCCACGTCAGCACACTGGGCTAATTTTTGTATTTTTAGTAGAGATGGGGTTTCACCATATTGGTCAGGCTGGTCTTGAGCTCCTGACCTCGTGATCCTCCCACCTCGGCCCCCCATAGTGCTGGGATTACAGGCGTGAACCACCGCGCCCAGCTATGTACTTTTTTGAGACGGAGTCTCACTCTGTTGCCCAGGCTGCAGTGCAATGGCACAATTATGGCTCACTACAACCTCAAACTCCTGAGCTCAAGTGATCCTCCCTCTTCAGCCTCACGTGACCAGCAAGGGGAACATGGTGAGACTCCTGTGTATACAAAATAAAATTTTAAAAAAATTAGGTGGGCATGGTAGCACGTGCCTGTGGTCCCAGCTCCTTGGGAGGCTGAGTGGGAGGATCGATTAAGCCTGAGAGTTGGAAGCAGCAGTGAGCCATAATCCTTCCACTGCTTTCCAGCCTGGGTGACAAAGCGAGACCCCATCTCCAAAACAAACAAACAAACAAACAAACAAAAAATAATAAGGTCGAGGAGACTCGGGATCCTGACTTTCACATCTCCATGGAGCCTATGGCTTGTGATGAGAAGATATGAGGACTCCTGCCTCAGTTATGAGTAGTGAGCACTTATATAGCGTTTCTAAAAATAATAGCAGCATTTGAGGGCTCACTACACGCATTACACTATTCTCAACACCCTATGTGCGTTAGCTGATTCAATCCTCACAACCACCCCATTGGTTAAGCTTAGTATTATAATTTCTCTGCTACAGACAGAGAATCTGAGGTACGGAGAGGCTGAACTTCCTCCGACTCGGTGGGCATTTGTGTCAGGGCTCACACGTGGGCACGCTTGCTGCCTTGCTGGGAGGTCACCGCGGTGAGGGGCCACGGCTGTGCTGGAGAGGGATGTGCCCTCGGTGCGCCCCTTCGTCCACTGTACGGCAATGTGTGTGTGGTCTTTGTGAAGTCGCTTTCCCTGTGTGGAGCAGCTGGCAGGGGGTGTTGAGAATGGATAACAGTGTTGGAAAGGGGGTGGCTTGTCCCTTTTTGGCAGAGCTAGTGCCTTGGGCTGCACTGGAGCCAGCGTGTTAGCTGTGTGACCTTGGGCCCGTTGTTTGACCTCCCTGGGCCTTGGTTTCCTCGCCTGTGTACAGGGGCTGCTGCATTCTACATGGGACGGTGTTTCAGGATTGAAACATGCAATGTATGTGAAAAAGACAGGAGTTTAGCAGGTGCTCAGAAAATGTTAGTCACCTTCTCCCCACTGACCTAGCTGGTCAACTGATGTTTGTTGAGCTCCTTCTAGGATCACATGGCCCCTGCTTTGTGTCACAGATGCGCCCCTCCGTCATAGGATTTAATGATACTGGTGATACTACTCCCATATTGGAGTCATGTGTGCATCTGTCTGCCTTTGTCACTGGTTTGAGCTCCTGAGAGCAAACCCTAGCTTGCCTTAGGCCTGTGTTTTTTTGTTTTTTGTTTTTTTTTTGAGACGGAGTCTCACTCTATCACCCAGGCTAAAGTGCAGTGGTGCGATCTCGGCTCACTGCAACCTCAGCCTCCCGGGTTCAAGCGATTCTCCTGTCTCAGCCTCTTGAGTAGCTGGGATTATAGGCACACATCACCACACTCGGCTAATTTTTGTATTTTTAGTAGAGATTGGGTTTCACCATATTGGTTAGTCAGGTCTTGAACTCCTGACCTTGTGATCTTCCCGCCTCGGCCTCTCAAAGTGCTGGGATTACAGGCATGAGCCATCGTGCCTGACCAGGCATGTTTTATGGAGCATTTATTCTGGGCTGGGCATTGAGGGATCAAGATGAATTCACCCCCAACATGGAGCGTGGAGAGGACCCTGCCACGTGATTCCTTCCCAGGTTCAGCTCCATGGGCCACAGAGACAGGAGAAGGGTAAGGAAGAAAGGCCACCAGGCTGCTGGGATCATCAGGGAGATTCTGTGGGGGAGGGACTATCCCCCTTTCCCTGCTCTGAGCACATCCCATTCCCCTGAGGGTGGGGTGCACTTTGACTTCCTGGTTCTGGAAGCATCAGGGCTGGGGAACAGGGAAAAGGGTGGGTAGAGCCAGAATCTGGGAGTTCTTCCCTCTCTTTTCCCCTCCATTTTTCTCAAACCCTGCTTCTTCCAACCTAAGCCCTCTGGGATTCTCTTAGAAATGGCAATGGAAGCTCCCTCACCCCCTCCGGATAAACAGTGGAGCCCCAGGGGCTTCCGAGGGTAGGGTGGACAGCAGGCCTGGGAGGGGAGAGCTGAACTCTTCTGTGTCATCCCCGATCCCTGTCTGTGAAGCTGGCAAATCAGGGTGACTATTCCTATCTGACCTGGGTGGAAGCCAGGGGCCTCCACAGAGAGACCGAGTCAGAGGTTCTCAACCCGGGGTGATTATGGCCCCCAGGGAACAGGTGGCAATGTCTACAAGCAATACTGGTTGTCATAACTGGGGCATGTCTCGGGGGCTACTGGCATCTAGTAGGTAGAGGCCAGGGATGCTGCTAGGTGCCCCTCAGTGTAGAGGAAATCCTCCACAATAAAGAATTTTCCAGCTCAAAATGTCAAGAGATCTGAGGTTGACACACCTGGGTTGAGCGAATCATCTAAGGCCAACCACACGATGAGGCAAACCACTCCATGCCCTTCCACCATGCAGTCACTCCAGGCAGCCTCTACCCTGGTTTCCCTGAGGACTGAGGGTCTTGAGCTCTCCTGGGGGCCAAGAAGGACCAGGGAAGATGCTGTTGTCTGAGAAGACAGGAAGAACATCGGAGCTACTACCCTCTGCAGAGCTACCCTCTGCAGGCCAAGGCGATGCAGGTTCCACCTCACGCCCCTTGTCTCATTTCCCCAGAGCCCTCTGTCCCCCAGTCACCACCCAGCCCAACAAGCCATTTCTCACTGTCTGGTACCCAAACCCAGCTTCAAAGCTGCATACCCAGCCCCCAGGGTGTGAGCTCATTACACAGCTCTGACTTGCTGGGATTACAGGTGTGAGCCACTGCGCCTGACCTCTCTCAGTGATTTTCTAAATGCAATACGTTGTTATTAGGGGACTGTAGATTCAAGGACAGTTTGATTTCTGGTGCTGGGAAAAAACTAAGATGTTATCTTAGGAAATGTTTTAAAAATTAACTAATTAATTAATTATATTTTGAGATGGGGTCTTGCTATGCTGCCCATGCTGGTCTTGAACTTTTGGGCTTAAGCTCAGGGCACTTCTGAAGAACAAGAACTGGGTCTGGGGTCACCTGCTAGGCCTAAACTTCCTAGGGTCAGATGTTAAACAAGGAGGGCATGAGAAGCTGGGAGGCTGGGTCTAGGGGCCCATGGTCTCACGGTGCCCCAGGCTGAGAGTGAGGTACAGGGCTGACCTTCTGTGGGCCAAGGCTGGCGGCCCTCTGACCATCCCAGCCCCATAAGAACAGCTCAGTTCTGCCCATCCTGCCCCTTCCCCCCTGACCACTCTCCCCTAGCTCTTGGAGTTTGGTTCCAGGCTTGCCTCAGGCAGTCCTGCCCCTTCCACCCTGAGGATCTCATTTTCCTGGGCTGAGGGACCTGCTTTTCTAGGCTTGGGAGAAGTTTTCTCTGTTCTCTAGAGTTTTCTTCTCTACTTGGGCTTTGTCACACAAACCCTTTTCCCCAGCAGCCATGATAGTGGGATGGCCGGCCCCTCTCCTCTCCCCAACTCCAACTGTCAGTGGAGAGGAGGAAGAGTTTCTGCCTGGCCTGCCACCCAGGCTGACCACCAGTGGCCTATTCTTCCCCAAACAGTCTGAGGAAGAAGCCCAGGTCCTGTCCTTAGGGAGCATCCAGTCTGATGGAAAAGTCACTGCCTATACCCTTAAGGGGCACCCCAGTCTGATGGGGGACACAGCTCCTCCCCTGGGGGGAGGCCCTAGCCTGCAGGAGGCACAGAAGCAGGGCCCCATGAGTGCCTACCTGGGGAGGACTGCATGCTGATGGCTAGCTCAGTGCTTGACAGTTGAAGGTTCTGGTGGGAGGGGGAAAGAGACCCTCCCCCCAGAACTCTCTCATCGCAGTGGATTCCTAGGTCAGTGGCCCGTTTAACAGCTGCCTTCCCCCTTTCTCCTTCTCAGTAACCCAGCCCCTTCCCCAGCTGAGGGCCACGCTTTAGGGACAGATGACCCAGCACCCCCACCGTGGGCAGCCTCCACCTGGCTGTCCTCACTGTATCACTGTCATCCCATCAGGGTAGGTCCCAGGCCCTTTCTTTCAGCCAAAGGTTTCCAGGAAGGGTTTGTCCCTGACACACCAACCTGATCTTTACAACCCGACCTTGGGCCTTTTCATTCCCAAAACCCCCTTTCTCACTGACATGACACTTTCCCTGTGTTGCTGTCTTCACACGGCACCCTCCTCTGTGTCTCTTCTTCTTATGAGGACACCAGTCACATGGGGCTATGGGCCCAGGCATTTCAGCATGACCTCATCTTAACTTAGCAAAGTACATCCGCAACCACCCTATGTCCACATGAGGTCACGTTCTGAGTTACTGAGAGCCAGGACTTCGACATGTCTTTCTGGGGGACGATTCCACCTGCAGCACCCTCCTGGCGGGGCCCCAATCTGGCATGGTTAGGCCACTGGTCTGACCTTATGTCCTGCCTCTGCACTGGAAAGGGGGAACTTTGAGCTAAGAACTTTGCTCCGGAGTGCATGATGGCTGAAGACAGGGACGCTCAAGGTCATCACAGTGCCCCTCAGCCCTACCTGGTGCTAATCCGGCACAGAACAGGTGCGAGAGCACCCGATGGGAGAATAGAACCTTGTTCCAACCTCCGACACTGGAGCTGACCTTGGGCAAGGCTGCCCCCTTCCCCTTTTCTGGGACTCAATCTTCTCATCTACATATTAATTACAGTTTGTTCAGTTGTTCTGTGCCAAACACTGGGCTAAGAACTTCCCACTTATTTAATCCTTAAAACAGCTCGAGGCCATGACATCGCTATTCTCATTTTATAGATGAGGAAAGTGAGGTCCAGTGGTATGATGGAACTTGCCCAGGCCCACACAGTTGTTAAGTGGTCGAGCCAGGATTTGAACCAGTAACTTCAGCTCTTATCTGTATCTTCTGCCACCCCTAGCTGTAAAAGGAGGAAGTGGACTTTGGGGATCCTGTGGTCTCCCCTACCCACTCCTGATTCCACTACTGCACCTCTCAGATCTCTCTACTGTGATCTGCCTGGACGTGAGCTCTGTGACGAGGTGCCAGGGGCAGGGTGCAGCTGGGCACAGGTGTTCCTCTCTATGATAGCCTCCCACCCTGGGAAGGGCTGTCCTCAGGACCCTTGCTCTGCGTACTGCTTGGGCATTATCTGGAGTTTCACATCTGAAAATGCTGGAACCTGGTTTTGAACTTCAGGCCCTGCCAGGATATCCTACAGGAAAGTGAAGGCATGCCGGGCAGGTGAGGAATGAGGGGGTCTCGGCTAACTAGAGGTGGGGGCTGAGGTCTGTCCAGCCCATGCTGTGCAGACAAGGGGGCTTCCCCGGCAAATGGCAGTGGTGTGCCTGCCCATCCATACAGAAAACAGGCTTTGGGAGCACCAGGAAGCCTTCACACAACTAAGGTGCTCCTTCCCGTGCCAATTTCTACCCAACCACCAGCAGGCACTCTGCTCCCTTGGCCCCAAGATTCTGGAGACTTCACCTGGGAGTTCATGTTTCACTACACTGCAGATCTAACATATACACGGAGGCTGAGCCAGGACCAAGGCCTCAACCTTCATCTCACTGTCACTGGCCCATCCTCCACCCACAGCCAGTCACCATGAACAGTGGCCCTCCGAGCTGTTTGCCGAAGCTCTCTGCAGCCTGGGGCTGGACCTTGGGCACTCTTTGCTCCAGCTCCTTGCTGGCGCCTGGGCAATCTTTATCTGGGTTGTTGTTTGCTGTTCCTGCTGTTGGTGGTTTTTTGTTGACCTTTGTGGAACCAGGTTCTCCTCCTCCTCCTCTGAGGTCTCTTTTCTTCCCTCTAGGAGTTCCTTTTCCTTCCTTTTCTTCAGGGTTGCAAAGCGATTTAGTGACAGAATGAGAACTGGAATGCAGGCCTCCTGGCTCTCGCCATACACGCACACCGTGTGTACATGTATGTGGGTGTGGACCACATGGCCCTGTGGGCCTTTGCAGGTGGGCTACAGCAGTCACAGGACCTTTCTCCCAAGGTGAAAAACTTTTTTTGGGGGACAGGGTCTTGCTCTGTCACCCAGGCTGGAATGCAGTGGCGCAATCTTGGCTCACTGCAGTCTCCGCCTCCCAGGTTCAAGTGATTCTCATGCCTCAGCCTCCCAAGTAGCTGAGATTACAGGCGTGTAGCACCATGTCCCACTAATTTCTGTATTTTTGTAGAGACAGGGTTTCTCCATGTTGGCCAGGCTGGTCTCAAACTCCTCACCTCAGGTGATCCACCCACTTTGGCCTCCCAAAGTGCTGGGATTACGGGAGTGAGCCACTACGCCTGGAGGGAAGGCGAATTGAGTTGGGTCTTGGAGAATGGGTAAGATTTGACTGGAAGGTGGGAGGCGGCTTCTCAGCAAGGAGCTCAGGCCCTCCTGGGGAAGGGACAGATGGGCTGGGGACAGGCTTACTTTGAGGTGCTTAGAAGGGCCTTGTTCCTGGCCCAGCATGGACCCTGCAGTTTTGCACAACATTTTCTCCCTGATTTCTGTCCCATGTGTGTTGCTCAGGGACTCAGGGGAAGGATCAGAGCGGGTGGGGCTGGTGTGGTGGCCACCTGGGCACAGGGGCCTTTCCTGCATCTGAGATACCCCTGAAGTCTCTCCCTGGCCCTACTCTCTCCTCTCCCTGACACAGAAATGAGACTCTGAACAAGTACCCTGCCCAGCATCACACAGGGACCTCCAACAGGCCCTCCAGACAGGAGGGTGGGGAGGCCCAGCCCAGGTGCCCAGGGCAGCACAAGTCAGACACCTGCCTCAGAGTTTTTCTCTTTGTTTTTATTTTAAAGGAAAAAAAAAAAAAACAGTGCAAAAACCCATTTTCCAGTGTCAGCCTTGCCCACCCCCACCCCCAGGCCACCCCAGCTCTGAGCCTGACTCTTCCTCCCACTCAGCACCCCCTTCCCTCTCATGCATCCCCTAGGGGCTGGAGGCTCCACTTCCCTGGAGGGCTGGATCCCAGGAGGAACAGTGGGGAGGAAAGAACCCGGGGGACAGCCCCTGATCCACCTGCCTCCCCAGGTCTCCAGCCATGGCACCAGGTACTCCTCCCGGTTCTCATTAACCCTTTCCTGGTCATGCTACTAGCTGGGGAGGGGTGGGGGTACTGATCTGGGGAAACTCCCTCCGTACCCCTTTGCCCCGGGGCCGGCTCGGGGCTCTCCTTACTGAGGTTGGGGGGCTCCCTCCCTCCCTCCATCATGGGGGAGAGCGGCGAAATCCCCAGGTTTAAATATCTTAATGAAAGCAGGGGCTTGGGAGGAAGGGGCTTTAGATCTAATAAATTATTAGCGTTTTAGTGTCCGTGGGAGTGGGGGTGGGGTGGGGCAGGATGCGGCCTCCAGGGCCCTCCCTCCCCTTACTGGTGAATCTCATTCTCTATGAGGCTGTCCTCGCAAGACTGGAAGTCTGTGTCCGTGAGGCCATCAGGCGGCATCAGCAACTCCTCATCTTGGGATGAGGATGATGGGGGCTCGTCCCCTGAGCTCCCAGGAGCCCCATCCCCATCCCCGTCCACCTCTGAGTCCTGCAGCACCTGAGCGATGTATTTCTGAAGGGGGAGAGGAATTGGGGGTAAGGTGAACAGCTGCCCCTCATGGGTGGAGGGAACACCAGAGCCTGTAGGACAGCAGAGTGGGCAGGGCCCTGGGGGCAGGGGTGGCCCTCCAGGGAGACCAGCCTTCTCCCCACCCATGGGGTCTGGAACAGGTTTCCCTTTCTGCAGGACTAAGGGGACATCTGGCTTTGAGGCAGAGTCTGTCAGAGGCCCCTCCCAACCCTTAGGGGCACTCACCGCAGATTTGGGGACAGCAGCAGCAGTGGGGGGCCGTCCATTGCTTCTGGGGTCCACAGTATCTGTCTCCGTGTGCTCAATCTTGAGGGGTCCAGAATGAGTCAGGGAGTGGGGGCATGTCCTCAGCCCTGATCAAGGCCCCATGCCCGCTTGGCCCTGTTGGTGCTGCCCTCAGCCCTCGCCAGCCCTGGGGGCCCTCTGCATCCCCTTGAGCTCCTGCCCGCAGCCATCCCCCTGCCACCCCTGCCCCACACCTTGTAGTTGTGGGCACTGAGGTATTTGAAGTGTCCAAAGCAGACGTGGCAGAGACAGATGACGATGGTGATGACCAGGACCACGAATGTGAACATAGATGTGGGAGCTAGGAACCCTAGTGTTGGGGGCAAAGAATGGGGTTGCTATCTCTCCTGTGGGCCCCCCGGGCCTCTCCATCCCAGCTCCTGATACCCTCTGAATGCAGTCCTCACTCTTCCAGGTGCTACAGCCTCACCCCAGCCTCTCCCAGGCTCCTTGCCTGCCACCCCCTGCCATGCGGCTCCTCCTGTGGCCTGCTTTGCCTGGATTCTGGCTGGAATCCCCTCTGCTCACCCCCCATTCCCTAGGTGGGCATCCCTCACCCGTGCGCATGGTGGAAAAGAAGAGCAGCCAGAAGAGGCAGAGGATGGGCGCGGCCACCACCTGGTTCACAGCCCCCGAGTGGATCTTCTTGTCCAGCTTGGCCGGCAGGTAGGCGTAGTAGAGATTGTACCTGTCTACCAGGTGCTTCAGCAGCATGTACATGAGCCCTAAGGGAAGCCACATGGGCCCTGACCTCGGAACCAGTGCCGCCGGACCTTTGTGTCTCTGTCTCAGGTTCTTCTGGTCCTAAGGTTGCAAAGGGTTGCCCCTCCTCCTGCCCAGGCCCCAGGACATTACAGTGTCCTGTGCCCCAGCATGACCATTGAACTTCACTTTCCTCTGGTTCAACCCCTTCATTCTGCACTCCTTATTAGGAATTCTACTATTGGAAATCTAGTCATTTGTATCAATAAGCATCTTCTTAAAATCCCTATTAGTTTTCTCTATCCCTGTCCCTAAACAGATGAGTATAAATTAAGGGACAAGTTCTATTCTATTTCCCTGGAGGCTGAGGGATAGGGAGTTTCTAATGAGGACAAGAAGTTAGTTTGGGAACTTGGAGCCTTCAATAACCAGGAAGGGTTGGTTAAGGAGTTAGGATGTTACCGGGGAGGAAAGTAGAGGTTACCAGTGGGGGTGATGGTTAAAGAGAAACTTTGCAAAATTTCAAAAAGAGAGACCTGCCCAAGTCACACAGCTCAGATACAGCATCTCTATGAGTGGTGAGGACCCATCCCACCCTGGAATCCAGGTGTTTCCTGAGTTTACAGGGTGGTGTACAAGTGTGTGCATGGATGCCTGTGTGGGAGTGTGTGAACATGTCAGCACATATGTGATATGCGTCCAAGCACATCATGCTGAGTGAAGGCATAGGTGTGGGAGAGTATGGCCATGTTAGGGTGACTTTGCCCAGCGGCCCACATGCCAGCTGGGTCTGGCCTGAGCTGATGGCTCTCCCCCTCCTCCCCGCAGACCAGGCACCAGACTGAGCCAGGGACTGGGCGGGAGCCCCGAGGGGCGGGTCTCCCAGCCGGGCCCTGTCCACTCGGGGTGGCCTGCCTTCCTAGAGTGGAGAGGGTGAGGTCCTGGGTCCCCCCGAGCAGGGCCCAGGTCCCGGCGCGGCGGTGCCTACCGAAGGGCACGATGATGGGGCAGGTGATACTGTAGGTCATGACCACCGTGAAGACGCACATCATCCAGGCGTAGGCTGCGCCAAACTGGAACTCGTAGGCCTGATGCTGGGGGGGAGATGGGCAGGAGGATGGCTCAGGGAGGCAGGGACTGACCAGAGGAGTAGAGAAGGAGGGAGGGGGAAGGGGGCCAGGACCTCTGGGGCCGTGAAAGAAGCCATAGGGAATAGGACCTAATGTCTAGGGTAAAGCAGGGCAGAGCAGATGGAGAGAGGGGCTATGGCCGAGAAGACGGTCAGGGCGGATGCAGTGACAGGGCATGGAGAGGGGGGTTGGGACCTGGCAGGTAGGGGAAAGAGTTGGGTGGACTTGGGAGTGGGATGCCCAGAGCCCTCTTGTTGAATTAAGGCAGAGGGATCCTAGCGCTAGGGACCCAGACCTCCCCAACTCCCATCATAGAATGCTACTGTCAGAACTGGCAGGGGTCTTCAGGGTTACCTGTGTCCACCCATGGCGGAATACGAAGGCCCAGATATGGGAAGGGGATGGCCTGGAGCCATCGTGAGTTAACTGGACTAGTCTCAGCCCTCCTGTGCCCCCCAACCCTAGCGCGATGGCTGCTGTTTCTTGTTGGGCCACCAGGGGGCGCTGTGCGGGCCGCTGCTGCCCCAGGCGGCCGTACCCGCTTCACGTTGCGCCTCTCGGCGGCCGAGCGCGCCAGGCAGAGCCGGATCATGTACATAAGCAGGCCTGGGATGCGCAGCAGGTCCATGGCGTTGCCGATGAAGGCTGAGGCAATGACGTAGTTCACGAAGAAAGCGCCGTTGTCGGGCAGGAACACACACCTGCGGGCACCAGGTGCTCCAGCACTGCACCCTTGGGGTGACCCGGTGGCTGCCCGCCCACTGCCAGAACTATAGCACCCCACACCTCCACCACCAACGTGCTTCTTCCATGTGGACACCCCCAGCTTAGCCCCCAAAACACCTGTGCCCCGTTACCCCCAGAGACAGACAGAGTGGCAACAGACACCTCCAAGAACTTGTGCCCCATAAAGACCCACGGAGAGAGTTCTCAAGACCGTCTAAGGCTACCAGGATGTTCATGGGAGAACTGCCCAGGATCCCCAAAGACAACCCAGTGAGACCCTCAAAGAACCCAAAGGCTGAGCGCCTGAGGAACACCCAGAAGATTCCCCCACTTATACCATAACTCAACTCGAGTTACCCCTAGAGTGTCAGCCTCAGATACCTCCACAAGCAAGCTTTGACACCCTCCCCTCAACATCTCTGGGGGAGCCCAGGAACCTCTGTTAGTGCCTGAGATGCCCCAAATGTGAGTCGAAGATCACCACAGATGCCCTAGAGCAAGAACCCTAGAGTTTGTGCCCGCAGCCATGGTGCATGACCCCAATATAGCCTCATACGAATTCCCAGGGAAGATGCCCATACAGAACTCCAGAGTCACACCTCTGAATAAAAGCCTGAAATTTTGGAGATGTTCTCAGAACTTGTTCTGCATGAATACCCAAAAGTGTGAGTCCTTTAGCCCCCCACAGATACCCCCAGTTATAAGGCCAAGGGCCTTCCACAGATACCCAAAAATATGGGCTCTATAGACCTTCAGGGATACCCCTAGTAGCCTCCAAGACACTCCCTAAGTAGGACCAAGATCTCACTAGAGACAGCTCCCCAAACCTCCCAAGTGAAACTCCAGAAACGTCCATAGTTAGTCCCAAAATATGGGCACAAGACACTTCCACAGAAACTACCAGAATGTGGGCCCCCAATCCCTAAATATACCTTGAGGGTGATCTTAGCATCCAGACAGGTTACCAGAGAGTGAACCTTAACACAGACCCCAGGGACTTCTATCACGTATATACCCAAGACACCTTTGGGGTGACCCTGCCAGACCTTCTCTCTTCTCCCCCTTCCAGAGGCTGGAAGCTTTGTTGCACCCTCCCATGTGGCTGGCAATGTCTCTCAAGCATACCCACCCTGCCGTCCGGTCTCTTTCCCCAGGGGCCCCAGTCACTCACTCAAACCGAATAGCTGCCTCAGCCAAGAATTTCTTATCAAAGAGCCAGCGGAAGAAGAGGTCCAGGCTGGTGGGAAGCAAAGGAGAGATAGGGTGGGGAAGAACACCAGGAGAGGGGAAGTCCCTCCTCTGCGAGCCATTGGGGAGACTCCCAGACACGGGGTGGGTAACTCAGGAGGCCTGGGGGTAGCCAGGCTTCCCATCTTGTGTCCCTTGCCTTGTAGGGGAGGTAGGAAGCCTGAACTGCTCTCCTCTCCCTGTCCTGCAATCCCCCTACCCTGGCTTCTGTCCCATCCCCCTAAACTCACCTGCTCAGTCCCAGTGAGGGCAGAAGCAGCACCATAAAGATGAGGAAAGTGTAGCACTTGTGCATGGTGGTCCTGTTCTCCCCGGAGCTGGAGGGAGGGGAGCAGGGAACAGGACAGGTCAAGTGAGCCCAGGCCCCATACCTGCTCCCCCTACAAAGGCAATGTCCAAGACAGGGTCCCCTGGGAAGGGTGGGCCTCCCAAGGTGAGGGTGCTGGGCACTAACCCTTTCCTGCCAGCCCTGGGACTGCCCAGGGCCGGGAGCCTGAAGGGCAAAGTGCTGCCAATGAGGATGGGTCACTGAGGGCAGGCCACAGTGAGGTGTGGTGTGGGTGGAGGCACCTTACCGTGTCCAGTGGGCTTCAAAGAAGGCTGAGTAGTAGACAATGGTGGGAAGCAGGGCTGAGAAGCACCACAGCAGCAGGGTGGGGAAGAACTGGGTGATGATGGGATTCTGCAGCAGGGCACAGGGGGGTGTCAGGCAGGGGAGTCTAGGGGGCCCAGGGTGGCTTTGCTTATGTGCCTCCTCCCCAGCTGAGCCCTGGGCCCCACAACTCTCAGGGATCCCATGCTGGAAGTCTAGAACATCTGGAGGGCTGGGGTGAGGGTGGGGGCCAGGGCCACATGTATAACCCCAGGGTGAATAATACTGACAGTCAGCATTTGCTGAACACCTACTGTATGCTGAGCACTGCTGATGTACTTTCCGTGTCTTAATTCTCACAATGTTACCCCATTCGACAGATGAGTAAACTGAGGCAAAAAGAGATTCAATACCTTCCCTAGCTAGCAAGTCGTGGGGTCGGGATTTGAAATTTGCAGTCTAGGACTTATCTATCACGCTATTATCACTCCTGGTGAGTTGCAAACTGTTCTTCGAACTCCGAGGTTCCAGAGGTGTGCTCTGTGCATGGCAGGAAGGGTGAGGGGAGGCTAGGCAGACGTGCACATCACCCTACTGTCATCGGAGCAGCCCCGCTTTTCCACATTGGGTCTCATGTTGACAAAGAGATCAGAATCCAGGCCTAAAAGCCACTGATCTAGTCGAACCCTTCCATTATTTCAGTTAGAAAGACTAAGGGGTGAGGAAAGGGGACTTCTCTGAGATCAGGACTAAATCCAGGCTCTCTCTTCCCTGGGTATTTCTCCAGGGGTTGCAAACCTGAGGGTGGCCTCTCTGAGGGGGAAGGTGGCAAGGAGCCCAAGGGAAGTGCACACAGAGGTTTCTGGGAGCTGGTTGGTGGCGCAGGGCTGGAACAAGCAGAACGGGCTGGGCTGGGCAGAAGGAAAAGGGATCAGGGCCTGATATCTGTGTGTTGTAATCCAGTGTGGAAAGTGACAGGGGCATGGGGCCTCACGTTGAGGTACTCCACAGGCTTGGTGACATTGAACTTGTCCATGGTGGTGATGATGATGGCTGGAGTGGTGAGGAAGAAGAGGAGGATGAAGAGGACAACGTTGATGACCAGGCAGCGCAGCCACCAGATGAAGCCTCGGATGGAGAGGTGCTCCCTGGAAAGGTGGGGGGCGGTCACTCCGGGGGTCAAGGGCAGGACTGGCCCCCAGTGACACCAAGACACTCCCTCTCCTTCCCCTACCTACTGAGCCCACTCCAGGCCCTGGAAAGAATGACCTGCCACCTGTCTGCTCACCAGTAGATGTTCTGGGGGTCGGGGGCATAGGACACGGTCCAGTTGGAGATGTGCAGGGACTCGCTGCAGGATGAGGGGCGTGGCTCTCCACGGCAGGTACAGCCCTGGCACTTACACACGTTGAAGTCCTTCAGGATGCTAGAAAGGTGGGCATTGGTTACCACACACCTAGCTGGGGGCCACATTGCTGGCAGAGGACCATGAGCACTGGGGTCTGGGATCCCTGGCAGGCTGCTCAGGGACGAAGGCCAGGTTGGGGACTCACATGGCGGTGATGGTCTCATTGTGGAAGGTGACAAAGGCCATGCCAAGAGGCTTCTCATTCACCTTCTCTTTCTCCCGCTTGTAGTCTTCCTTCAGCTTCTGCTCCAGCTTTGTGTAGTACTCAATGGCCTCCACCTGTGTGGGAGGATGAGGGACAGCGCCTCGAGTTGGAGAGCCAGGCTAGTGCCTGCACATCCAGCCCACACTGATTTGGGGCTTCCTACAAGCCAGGCACTGCTCCTGTAAGCAGTTTTTTTTTTTTTTGAGACAGGGTCTCGCTCTGATGCCCTGGCTGGAGTGCAGTGGTGGGATCTCACCTCACTGCAGCCTCAACTTCCCAATGAAAAGTGACTCTCTCACCGCAGCCTCCCAAGTAGCTGGGACTACAGGTGTGTACCACCATGCCTGGCTAATTTTTGTATTTTTGTAGAGATTGGGATTTTCCATGTTGCCCAGGCTGGTCTCAAACTCACTGGTTCAAGTGATCCGCCCATCTCAGCCTCAGCAAGTGCTGGGATTACAGGCATGCGCCACGGCGCCCGGCACCCCTAAGCTTTTTTATGTGTATTACTCACTTTATCCTCACAACACTCTCATTAGGTGGGTACATTAACCCTATGAGGAAACTGGGGTGCCAAGCAGTAAGCAACTTGTTCAACGCCCCAGAGTCAGTGGGTACAGTACAACATTGTCTTTTTGGTTGACATCTTCTAATTTGAAGTTTGAAGACCCAGGGACATCAGACAAACCCAACAGTGGGAACTGAGGCTTCAAGCATTCCAGGGACAGGTGGGGACTCAATGAGGGCAGGGCTGCAGCCATGCCTCCCTAGAACCCACCCAGCTCCTCCCAGACCCAGCAGCCAGCCCGCGTCAGACCTGCTCACAGCCTCGCACCACGCAGCAGCAGAGGTGGCCGCAGGGCTTGGGGTTGATCATGGTGGGCACGTTCTCCTTGCTCTGGAGGTTTGTGAAATACAGCTTTCCCCGCTCGGCCTTCTTCCTGTGGGACCCAGGTGCCTGGTCACTTACCATGCACCTGGGGCTGGGGCTGGGGCTGGCTCAGCTTGGGGGTCATCTAGCTCACTCCCCAAGGACAGGAGCTGTTTTGTTCTTGAATTTGTTTAGGATGCATGCTTCAGATGTGGCCACATCCCAAGGTCTCCCCACCCATCTCTAGAGGGCCAGAAGTTCATCCTGCAGGCTGGCCTAAATTTCTCATACTGTAGCCAAAGAAGGGCATGTCCTCAGATGCAGTGGGGACCATGGCCACTTCATTCCAGAGCTGAATTAACCAGCACTCCAAGTTGAATTAAAGTCAAATGCCCTAGGAAAAATCTCAAGGGGAGCCTGCATGGTAGTCAAGATGTCCTCCACAATGGCAGGGGGCTCTTGGTGTCACCCTCCCCTGCACCCAGCCCCTTACCTCTCTGCATCGAGGAACATGAGGCGAGCCACGTTGTAACACGGGCGGGCTTCGAGAACTGTGCAGTTGGGGTAGGCCTCCCTGAAACACAGTCCATGTATCATCTTGTGCAGGGACCCCACCCACCTGCCCCTCCTGCCCCTGCCTTTCATCCATGACCCCATCACCTTCAAGAAACACAGCTCCAGGCAGACATGGTGGCTCACACCTGTAATCCCAGCACTTTGGGAGGCCAAGGCGGGCGGATCACCTGAGGTCAGGAGTTCGAAACCAGCCTGGCCAAGACGGTGAAACCCTGACTCTACTAAAAATACAAAAATCAGCTGGGCATGGTGGCACATGCCTGTAGGTCCCAGCTACTCAGGAGGCGGAGGCAGAAGAATTGCTTGAACCTGGGAGGCGGAGGTTATAGTGAGCCAAGATCGCGCCATTGCACTCCAGCCTGGGCGACAGAGCAAGACTACATCTCAAAACAAAACAAAAAAAAAAAACCACATCTCCAATTCAAGCTGCCTTTTTCTTAGTCTACAAAACTGAGAGTTCCCTGAGAATAAAGCTTTGCAGTTCCTCCTCATTCTTATCTGAGTAGGAAAGTGGGAGCAAAAGGCCTGAGGACTGTGTGAGTGCAGGCTGGGCTGACGGACCAGGATGTGTGGGACACACTGCACCCAGCTGGGGAAGCCAGGGCTATGGTCTGATTCTTGCCCAGGGCTGTGACCTTAGGTTGAGAGAAACTGTGTCTAGTCATAGGCTCTATTTCCTTAACCTTGTTTCCAGAAGACCCGTTCACAGTCTTAACACTTAGCCTTGACCACAGACTGACCCCAACCAACCCACAGCCCAATCTACAAAATGACCTCTAACTTTGGCCCAAGACAGACAAGAGATTGATCCTGATCCCTGACCAGGGTGAGACTGACCTCCAACCCTGGCCAAAGACTGACCCTTAAGCCCACCCCAAATTTACCTGTAACCCAGACCCAAGACTGACCCCCTAACCCTGACCCAACCTCATCCCTACCTTGACTTAAGACTGACCAGAGATAAACTGTCACTGACTCACTAGTATCTGCTACCTGGCAGGGCTTGAAGAATGCTTGCTAAGTGAAGGAATAGTTCAGTTTGTTGATACCCAGCTGGTCTTGAATCCTGGGTTCAAGTGATTCTCCTGCCTCAGCTTCCCAAAGTACTGGCATTACACTCATGAGTCACCATAGCTGGTGGGAATAGTTTCTTTTTGTTTTTTTTTTGAGACAAAGTGTCACTCTGTTGCCCAGGCTAGAATAGAGTGGTGTGCTCGACTCACTGCAACCTTCGCTTCCCAGGTTCTAGTGATTCTTGTGCTTTAGCCTCCTGAGTAGCTGGGATTATAGGTGTGCGCCACCACACCTGGCTAACTTTTTTAAAATTAATTTATTTTTTTTTATTTTTAGTAGAGAGGGGTTTCACCATGTTGGCCAGGCTGGTCTCAAACTCCTGACCTCAGGTGATCAGTCCACCTTGGCCTCCCAAAGTGCTGAGATTACAGTTGTGAGCCACTGCGCCCGGCCTAATAGTTTTTTTCTTTTAAGATGGAGTCTTGCTCTGTCATGCAGGCTGGAGGGCAGCAGTGCGATCTCAGTTCACTACAACCTCCGCCTCCTGGGTACAAGCGATTCTCCTGTCTCAGCCTCCCCAGTAGCTGGGATTGCAGGCACGTGTGACCACGCCTGGCTAATTTTTATATTTTTAGTAGATGTGGGGTTGGTTTCACCATCTTGGCCAGGCTAGTCTTGAACTCCTGACCTTGTGATCCACCTGCCTCAGCCTCCCAAAGTGTTGGGATTAAAGGCGTGAGCCACTGCACCCAGCCAGTAGTTCATTTTAAAATCTGATCACATACTATTCTTTGATCCTAATCCTTAATCTAGACTGGGTCCCCATCTTTTTATATTTTATTAAAATTTTTAGGCTGATCACAGTGGCTTATGCCTGTAATCCCAGCACTTTGAGAGGCCGAGGCAGGAAGATTGCTTGAGGCCAGGAGTTCATGACCAGCCTAGGCAACACAGTGAGACCCCATCTCTAAAAAAAGAAAAAAAAATTAGTCAGGTGTGGTGGTTAGTGCCTGTAGTCCCAGCTACTTGGGAGTCTGAGGCAGGAGGATCAATTGAGCCCAGGAGCTCAAGGCTGCAGTGAGCTGTGATTGCACCACTGTATTGCAGCACTCCAGCCAGGGAGACAGACTGAGACTGTGTCTCAAAAACAATTTTTTTTTTTTTAAAGGAAGGACCACCAAGTATTGAATGCATGAGTTACTGCTCTAAAGCAGTAAGATAGACCTCATAAACCCATGAGAATTTATGGGTTAAATATGGGATAGGGTTCTTGAAATGCACTTCCCAGGAAGCTAAAGACCTTTCCTCTGATACTGTTTCTCAAACCATTTTAGGTTTCCCTTTTGGAAGGGTGAGCTCTCATTCTCACTAGACTAATCTCTAATCCTCTAAATCCAACCACACAGTCCCCTTGATTTGCACACAAGATATCCCCTAATTGTGTGGAGGCAGTCCTCTAATCCAGAAAGACTACAGACTTGGACCACAAGCCCTGCCTAATACTGACAATGAGCTCAAGGGCTGTCTCTTACTCCTCACCATATACCCAGCCCTGTCCCAACAGCTTGCACATAGTAGGTGTTCAATACACATATGCTGAATGAGCAAATCAGTGAAATGGCTACTCCATAATGCTCATCCTAATAATCCAAAAACCTCCAGTTAAGAGTCTCCCTTACCCCTGGTTATAGGCTGACCTCTCCTAAACAAAACTACAGACCAACCGTGAAACACAACTAGGATCTTGAGCATCCCAAGGGCACTGATCATGTCTGGATCTACTCTTGTCTCCAGGCATAAAGCACATAGTAGGTGTACAATAAATGTGGGGTGAATGAACAGATGGTTGACTAAGGGTTCCTTCTCTCACTGCACTCAGGTCTCTCTTCAAATGCCACCCTGTCAGAGTCCTTCCCTGTCCACCCCATCAGAAATAGCAACCCTTCCCCACCCCTCTTGCCCTGCCCACTTTCCTGCTGTGGTTTCCCTGCTGTGGTTTTCTTCTTAGCACCTACCCCTACTTGACACAGTTCATTTGTTCACTGTCTGCCCCTCCCCATGAAAAGGTAAGCAAATGAGGGCAGCTCTTCTGCTGTTTACCACTATGCCCCCAGCTCTTCCCCATGTAGGCACATAGCAGGTGCTCAGTAGACATTTGTATCAAAAAAAAAAAACCAGATGTCAATACAGGATGACAACTGATTTCAACTGGATGCTAATATTAAGATGTCATCTAATTCATTCTCACAAAAGATGATATGAGAAGGAAAAAAAAAAGATGTCACCTAATTCTGAGTACACGCTGTTCGTAATCCTGCCCCAGAGTGCCCTTTAATGCTGATGACAGCTTGAACCCCAGATAGGACCCCAAATAGTTCTCTCATACTGACCAAGAATGATCTAATTTTAACTGCTGTTTTATAACCTGTATGAGGGCAGGGCTTGTTTCTAATTTATTTGTGCCTGGCACATAGAAGGTGGTCAATAATTGCATATAGTATGAATGAATATCCATCTACTGACACTGATCACAAACCAGTCCTTAATCTAACAGAGGCTCTGGAATCTGACCCTGACCAGATAGATGTTCACTCTCAATCCTGCCCAAACATTGTCTCTGATTGGATCACACACTGGCCTGACCCAGGAGAATGAGTGAACTCTGATCTGGCCAACTGACAGATCTGGACCTCAGATTAAACCCTGACTCTTTTCTTTCTTTCTTTTTTGAGATAAGATCTCGCCCTATTACCCAGGTTGAAGTACAGTGGTGCAATCACAGTTCACTATAGCCTTAGCTTCTTGGGCTCAAGCCATCTTCCTACCTCAGCTGTCTGAGTAGCTGGCACTATTGGTGCATGCTACCATGCCTGGCTAATTTTTATATTTTTTGTAGAGATGGGGTTTCGACATGTTGTCTAGGCTAGTCTTGAACCCCTGGGCTCAAGCAGTCTTCCCAAGGGGATTATAGGCATGAGCTGCCACACCTGGCCTAAACCTTGATTCTGATGGTGGACTGAGCCCAAATCTTAACCTTAGTCTGGGCCATGATCCAGACCACCAACGTCCCTTATTATGACCACTGGCCAGCTCCTGATTCAGACCACAGACTGACCTCAGAGCAATCTCTGATCGGACCCTGGACTAGCTCCTAAAGCTGATCTCCATACCTATAAACCCTCTGAAAACTCAATGATCTTTTTCTATTTTTTTTGAGATGGAGTCTCACTCTGTCACCCAGGCTGGACTGCAGTGGCGTAATCTCGGCTCACTGCAACTGCCGCCTCCCAGGTTCAAGTTATTCTTCTACCTCAGCCTCTTGAGTAGCTGGGACTACAGGCATGCGCTACCACACCCTGCTAATTTTTGTATTTTTAGTAGAGGTGAGGTTTTACCATATTGGCCAGGCTGCTCTTGAACTCCTGATCTCGTGATCTGCCCGCTTTGGCCTCCCAAAGTGCTGGGATTACAGGCATGAGCCACCGCGCCCAGCCCTCAATGATCTTGTATTATTATTATTATTTTTTTGAGACAGAGTCTCACACTATCGCCTGGGCTGGACTGCAGTGGCGCGATCTCAGCTCACTGTAACCTCTGGCTCCTGGGTTCAAGCGATTCTCCTGCTTCAGCCTCCCAAGTAGCTGATATTACAAGCGCCTGCTACCATGCCTGGCTAATTTTTTTAATTTTTAGTAGAGACGGGGTTTCACCATGTTGGCCAGGCTGGTCTTGAACTCCTGACCTCATGATTCGCTTGCGTTGGCCTCGCAAAGTGCGTGAGACACTACAAAATTTTTTTTTTTAAGACATGGGGTCTCACTCTGCTGACCAGGCTAGTCTCAAACTCCTGGCCTCAAGCAATCCTCCCATCTCAGCCTCCTAAAGTGTTGGGATTACAGGTGTGAGCCACTGTGCCTGGCCTGTTCTATTTTGTAATTTTTGAAACATTTGAAATAGGGTCTTGCTCTGATTCACCCAGGATGGAGTGCAGTGGTGCACACATGGCTCACTGCAGCCTCAACCTCCGGAATTTAAGCCACCTCCCACCTAAGCCTCCCAAGTAGCTGGGACTACAGGCGCACGCCAATACACCTGGCTAAGTTTGGTTTTTTTGGTAGAAACAGGGTCTTTTTTTCTTCTTTTTCTTTTTTCTGTTTTATAGATGGGGGTCGTTCAGTTAAACTCTGCCACTTTCATCTGTGTGTGTTTTTTTTTTTTTTTTTGAGACGGAGTTTCGCTCTTGTTACCCAGGCTGGAGTGCAATGGCGCAATCTCGGCTCACCGCAATCTCCGCCTCCTGGGTTCAAGCAATTCTCCTGCCTCAGCCTCCCGAGTAGCTGGGACTACAGGCACGTGCCACCATGCCCAGCTAATTTTTGTATTTTTAGTAGAGACGGGGTTTCACCATGTTAACCAGGATGGTCTCGATCTCTTGACCTCGTGATCCACCTGCCTCGGCCTCCCAAAGTGCTGGGATTATAGGCGTGAGCCACCGCGCCCGGCCTGTTTTTTTTTTTTTTTGAGACAGTTTTGTTCTTGTTGCCCACGCTGGAGTGCCATGGCAGATCTCGGCTCACCACAACCTCTGCCTCCCGGGTTCAAGTGATTCTCTTGTCTCAGCCTCTCGAGTAGCTGGGATTACAGGTGCATGCCACCACACCTAGCTAATTTTTGTATTTTTAGTAGAGACTAGGTTTCATCATATTGGTCCGGCTGCTCTCGAACTTCTGACCTCAGGTGATCCGCCTGCCTCGGCTTCCCAAAATGCTGGGATTACAGGCGTGAGCCACCATGCCTGGCCCTAGACAGGATCTTGCTATGTTGCCCAGGCTGGTCTTCGACTCCTGGGCTCAAATCCCCCCACCCTGGCCTCCCAAAGTGCTGGGATTACAGGCATGAGCCACCATGCCTGGCCTTATTCATTTTTTACAGTCCCAAAGCCCACCACGTAACTTATGACTAACAGCACTGGAGAAAGTTTGCTGCATTAACAGATGAATGTGTGACAGCAGCCCTAATCCTGTGGAATAGAGACTGTCCCTACACACCCCCATGGAAGGGCCCTTCACTCTGATTCCCCACCCCATGAGCTGCGCCCCAAGGTGCATCCCTAGCCATGGGGTGACCAGGTGAGTTCCCTCTTTGCCTCATAGCACCACCTCCCTTTTCTCTAGTTTCTGGCCACTGGGCAGTCCTGGAGGTCCACTCTACCCAGCCCAAGACATAATTCCAGAGCTGAAAAAGCCTCAGAGAATACAGAGTTCAAGTTTTCTTGGACTCTTTGGAAACCATTGGAAACTAAGGAGCTTCTCCCTGTCATGTCTGCACACAAACTCCAGAATGCTGCTTCCAACTTTTTTTTTTCACCCAGGCTGGAGTGCAATGGCGTGATCTCGGCTCACTGCAACCTCCGCCTCCTGGGTTCAAGCAATTCTCCTGCCTCAGCCTCCCGAGTAGCTGGGACTACAGGCACGTGCCACCATGCCCAGCTAATTTTTGTATTTTTAGTAGAGACGGGGTTTCACCATGTTGACCAGGATGGTCTTGATCTCTTGACCTGGTGATCCACCCGCCTCGGCCTCCCAAAGTGCTGGGATTACAGGCGTGAGATACCGCGCCCGGCCGCTGCTTACAACTTTGAAGAAGGTATGTACTCCGGTGGACCCTGGGTCAACAACCTATGACCCAGCCCAAGCCAGGAGGAGGTTGGGAGACAAGGGGGTTTGAATGACTCCCTCTTCAAGTTTTTACCCCATTTCTCCCATTCTTAAAGGGGCCTATCACCCAGCCCAAGTGCTAAACCACCCTGGAATCGGACATTTCTTCCTGGGTCTAATCTCCATCCCACCCACAGCAGAGCTCCAGGTTAGGGTCTAAGGATATCCTTGGAGTTCAAAGGCAGAGAAGGCTCTACCACAGGGCTTGAGCCTGGGGGGCTTACTCACTCAAAATGCTTCTTGATCTTTTCTGACTCTGCATATTTGGAGATTCCATTGATGAAGAGGGTCCGCTTCACCTGAGTGACAGGGGAGTGGGTTTGCCTTCTGAGGCTTGACCCCAGCAGAGCCAGAGGATGGGGGGGGTGGGAGGCACTGGAGAAGGAGCCTTTGTTTTGAGGAGGTAGAGAAGTAGGTGAACAGACAGGAACAGACAGGTGGGAGGAGGAGGCCTAAAGGATAAGTCAGGTTCTAGGGAAAGCAGGGGAGTGTTTCTAATAGAAATCAGGAAGTGAGTCTAACAAAAGAGTCACGTAGTCCTGTGCTCTTTGAGGGTTATAGAGGCAGACTAAGTGGGTACTACTTTCAGATCCTTAGACCCTGAGGACCCAGTACAGTGGCTGGCATGGAGTAGGTGTCCGGTTCTGGTTTGGTGAGTGAATGTAGAAAGGGAAGGAATATTACTATCCTAATATCAGCCACAGCTATTTCCCCAAGTGCCAGGCAGAGCACCAGCGCTTCTGCGTATTCCCCACAACCTTGGGAGAGGTACTGTTGTTATCCCATTTTACAAATGAGAAAATAGTGGCTTAGGAGGTTATATAACTTGCAGGATGGGAGCTCCTGAGCTGCTGTGCCAGCATTCAAACCCAGCTGACACTTCTCCTCGGGGCTGAGACAAGAGAGGCCTGCAGGGAAGGAAAGGGAGAGGCTGGGGGCGGGGCAAGACCTGGGTTCGGCTCCACGCACCAGATCGTCCTCCTTGTAGCGCATCTTGGAGGTGTGTCTACGCATGCTGTAGACGGTGAGCAGCAGATATAGGAAGGCGAAGGAGGTGTGCAGCCACAGCAGGTTGTTCCTGGGAGGAGCAAGAGGATACACAGGAGCCACTGGGGCTGGGACAAACTCACACTCCAGCCTGCCAGTGTCAAACCCTTGATACAGACAGCGCCCTCTACTGCCACCAGCTTTCTGGCACTGAATCCTCACAAGGCAGGCCCACATCTCACATCCCCTAGACCCCAAGATTCTTCCATTCCAATGAAAATGTCCCTGACAAGTCATCTCTTTATGCCCTACCTGCTGGTCACTGTGTCTCCAACTATCCCAGCTGACCCTCCCTGGTTCCTGAGATTTCACCCTCCTTTTGTCATCCTTGGGGGATCCTTAGCAGGCATCTCCCTCTTCTGTCTCCAACCCAAACCCTCAGAGACCCACAGCCATCCCTGTAGCCTCTGCTCCCATCAACACAGCCACCTTTCCTCCCTGCCCCAAGTCATGGCCCAGACTCTGGTCATAGACCGTGGCGTGGCCAACCAGCTTCGCACCTTACCCTGATTTCAAGTTGGCAATGGTGGTTCTCCCAAAGCTGTAGGCATTGTTCTCTGGGGGGTGGGAAGAGAAAGAGGATGATGCTGGGGTCAGAGCACATCCCCTCCAGCTCTATCCTCTCCACCCTAGCCATCCTGGCCCTCACTGACCCAGCAGGTCCCCTGAGAAGTTGACAGGCAGCACGAAGCCTACGGAGAGGACACCCACAACCACCAGCAGCCCGATGATGTGCCGCTGGAAGGACAGGTAGTGCACGGCGTCGCCCCCACATTTGTCCCGGATCTCATCATCCCTGCAGCCATACGGAGTGGACAGAGGAGTTAGGTTAGGACCAGGGCAAGGAGGGGGCTGCAATTTGCCTGCCCTGACCTGTCCCCACCCCAACCCCAGCTGATCTGGCAGTAGTATAGGGTTGAAATAGGACTTCTCGGTCCCCTACTTTCTGTGAGAGAGGGGAGTGGAAAAAAAAAAGGAGAAATGCATGGAGGAGAGGGATGAAGGGAGATGGCTAGAAGGAAAGGAGGAGGTAAAAGAAGGAAGAGACTGCAGAGAGAGGAAGGGGAAGAAAAGAATGAGGAATGCATAGAAAAGGGAAAGAAAAAGAATACCTGAGGAGGGAGGAAGAGGAGCAAGGAGGAGGACCAGCAGGAGGAGGAGTGGTGAAAGAAAGGCAGAAGTGAAGGAAGATGGGAGGAGGGGCAGCAGCACATGGGTGTGGCTGAGTCTGGCGCAGTGAAGCGCGGAACCCTTGGGGGAGGCCTGAGGGAGTGGGAGGTGGCAGTGCTAACCTGTCCCGGCTTCCTGACTTTCTCAGCGCTCACTGCCTGCCTGCTGGACTCTGGCTGGATCTCCTGAGTTCTGCCTGCTGGACACAGGCTCTGCCTGCTGCTGGCTGGCTGCTCCCAGCCTACTGCTGCCCCGACCCACTGGCTGTACAGAGGCTGAGGGGGGCTCCACCCCTTCTCTCAAGGTAGGGTGGGACAGGGAGAGAAGAGGGCAGAGCTGGCCCCCAGGCAGGGGGGCCACAGAGGAGACTGTGGGGTCAAGTGAGTGTTCAGGGGAGAGCAGAGGTTGGGGCCCCCAGGGATTGGTCTCCCAGAGCAGGGAGGAGGGTGCTGGAGTGTCGAGGAGTGCTAAGGTCCTGAAAGCTGCTGGCTTCTGAATTTTGTAGGGAGATGCCAGGTTCTGAAGTTTCTGTTTCTCTCTTTCTTTAGAGGTTGAAGATGGTCCACTTACTTTATCCTGAAGATGGCTGTCAGCCAGGAACAGAAACCCTAGGGGAACAGTGGGCTGTCAGTGGGAGTCCTGCACCCACCAACCCGAACCTCTTTTCCTGTCCAAGTCCCATCCACCTCATTCTCATAATCACCTGTAGGCACAGCTTCCACACCCCTCACTAAAAAAAAAAAAAAATCCTTATACCCTAGGAACTAGCTTATACCCAACAAAAAGGGGGAGAGAGAGAGGGAGAGGGAAGGTCTCAGCCCTCAAAGGAAAAAGGCCAACACTAAACAGGGTTATCAGTGAATCTTCATGTCCAGATCTACAGATTTCTACAAATACCCTGTGGCTGTGGGCCAGGGTGGGATGGGTGGGGCTGGGGTTCTAAGGTTAGCAAGGCCTCCAGATCTCCAGCTAATAGGAGTTTGCACATGGCTGCCAAAAGCAGAGAAGAGGGTCTTGCTGCCTGAATTCCTGCTATTTATCCTCTAGTCTACCCTGGAAGGACTAAAGCCCAGGGTCACTGTGAACAGCAAGATATCTCCCCACCTCCAGCCAGGTGCAGCAGTTCACGCCTGTAATCCCAACACTTTGGGAGGTCAAGATGGGCAGATCACCTGAGGTCAGGAGTTCGAGACCAGCCTGGCCAACACGGTGAAACCCTGTCTCTACTAAAAATACAAAAATTAGCTGGGTGTGGTGGCACGCACCTGTAATCCTAGATACTTGGGAAGCTGAGGCAGAAGAATTGCTTGAACCCAGGAGGCAGAGGTTGCAGTAAGCTGAGATTGTGCCACTGAACTCTAGCCTGGATGACAGAGCAAGACTCCATCTCAGGGAAAAATTAAAAAAGAAAAAAAAAATCTCCCCCCTCCACCCTCTAGGCCTGTTAAGGCAGAGAGTGAGGATATTCAGGGGGGCTGGGCAGAGGACACCCAATCCAGGAGAAGGTCCAGACGTAACACAGGATGGGGGAGAAAGGGCCTTTCAGCCATGATTCAGGACCATGCTACCTGTTGCCAACATCACCTGAGTCTGGGGACCATCTGGACACCTCTGGCTAGTAGGTGTGACAACTTTGCCACCTATCAGTATGAGTCCAACTCAGGAAGCTGACAGTCATCTTCTGCTGGGATTGCTGGAAGAACTGCCACCCCTAGACTTGCAGTCTAAGAGGGACTGACCAGGCCACCAGGTGTCTGAGGATTATCGTTCTGACTAGGCCCCTCACTCTCATCAAATTAATGATGGAGAGCCAGGCAGGTAACACCTTTGTGTTAGGTCTGACATGAAAGGGGGTCTGGGTTGTGTTATGAACTGCCATTCATGTGCCTTGTTAAAAGGGACCACTGCCACTCAGCTCCAATCCACAAGCAGGTCAACTGGCCCCACACAGCCAGGGGCCACCCACCTGCAACCTCTGAGCAACATCACAGATTGTTTTGCTAGGCAGGGCTGGAGGGCATATTATTATTTCTAAAACCATGACTAAGGAAAAAAGGTGGCCTTAAGATTAATCAGCAGATGTGGGCACAGAACTCTTCGTAGCAAACAAAGTTGGGACTTCATGAATGGTAGAGCTGTGCTAGTTTGGAGGCTGTGACACAGAGGACAGGAGCCAGGAGTGCTGGGCCTGAGGGGGGTCATCCCGTGACTCCTTGGATGAATCACTTTCCTTGCCGAGGAGGAGGCCAAACCAGCATCCCTGACTCCACATCACTGACAGTGAAGGACTTCTCAGCCCATGTGCCCTGGGGGTGGGGTGGGGGGCTGAGAAGTTTGGGGGAGGGCACTCACATTGTCCCTTTGGTCAAAGTCAACGGAGCTGGAGACAGAGGTGAGACGCTCATACCGGTCATGGCTGTCGCCGTGCATAGCTGAAGCCACACTGGGGGCGAGGGAGATGAGAGATTAGAGAGCCTGGTGAGTCTGAGCCCCAGGGGATGGGGCTGAGTGCTCCAGAGCTCCAGGGCTATAGAAGGCACAGAAGGCACAGGAAGCGCAGAGGCTGAAGCAGGGAGGAATGACTGCTCTCTACCCTACTTCCCTCAAATATGCCTCTTCCAGACTCAGGGTGGCAGTGGAGATGGGCACGGATGCTGGGCAGTGGGGCCTTGAGGGAGGAGGTTATCTTCATCATCGCCCTAAGGAGGCTGAAGCAAGAATGCCAGAGGGCCCTGCAGTTCCAGAGTTGACCGCTGGGGGCTGGGGGCAGGCAACAGAGTCAATATGCAAAGAGCAATGAGGAGGTGGAGGAAAGGATGGACCAGGAGAACCTGGAAGAGCTGGGGAGACTAGAAGGTCTCCTCGGGGGGACCCTACCCTCCCTCTTCCCTGACCTCAACAGCTGTTGCAACTCCAACTCCAATCCTATAGACAGACATGACAAAGTGACAAAAAGCCCAGACTGGGGGCTCCTTGGGCAGCCCCCCAGGCCTCCAGAAGAGATGAGCAGGGAACCCTGGAATATGAAGATCTAGCTGTTAGGGGACAAGAAGCTGCTGGTGACACCCAATCTTGTCTCTGTGTGATTGTGTTGAGGATTTCCTGGAGGACAGCCCTTCTCCTCCAGCCAACAAGGGCTGCAAAGGCAGGGGCACAAAGGGAGGGACTTCTCCCCGGCAGGGAGCCAGAGGGAGAGATGAAGGGGAAGTGAGGCAGAGACAAGCTGGGGAGCCCCCTGCTCTGCAAAGCACACCGCCTGCGTTAATCCGAAACATGAGCCTGCAGAGGAGAAAACTGCAAAAAGAAACCAGCAACTTGGCAGGAAGAGAAGAGAAGCGTGAGAGAAGAAAAGGGAAAGCTGGTTTAGTGGGAATGAGGGGGCTGGTGCCCCACATACTATTCCTGTTCCACTCGGTCCCTCTCCTGCCGCCGAAGCCTGGGGACAGAGAACAGACAGGGTTAGCAGGGGCGGGGGAGAGTCCTTGGGGATGGGTGAGGAACAGAGGCCCAACTTAGGGCCCTCATGCCCCCATGCCCACGTTGGGGCTAGTCCCTTTTCATACCCCCAGCAAAGGGGAATGAGAGAGGGCTGGCTCCTTCCTACACCTGAGGAGTATGGAGCAAGATGTGTGTGTGAAGAGCTGGAGGGAGGGTCCCAGACCCTTACCTGTCTGCATCTGTCACCAAGGCCAGCCGCCCATAGTCCCAGGCCACCTTCCGGAGGATAGAGAATAAGAACAGCAGTGCCTGAGGGAAGAGGGGGCAGTTGGCAAATGCAGAGGCTGTCCACCTGCTGGACTAGGGGGCAGAAGCAGAGGGTCCAAAATCTTGTCTTAGAACGGGATGACCCTGGCTTGGGTGAATGGTCAAAGGGGAGGCTTGGGCTGGATGATGGGGATTCCTCCTGAATTTAAGCCTGGGAAGCCAGGGGCAGGTGGGAGGGTGGTTAGAGCTGGAGGTGTTTGCCAGGTGTGTGCAGGGCACAGATGCCAAAGTAAGGGGTGGCAGCAGGCACTCACAAGGAAGCACATGAAGTCGAGAGCCAGCACGGTGGGGACGCCCCCAAAGGGCAGGCCCTGCAGGACAGTGCTGCGGATGCGGGCGCTGTAGCAGTAGTCCTTGGGATTGCTGTTGTTGAGGGCCGTGGTGCCCAGTGTGGCCAGCAGAAAAGGCAGCATGGCTGCTACTGCCGCATGGTCCTCCTGGGCAGAGGGTGAAGCAGTCAGCTGGGCTTGCCCCCATCCCCTTCATGGCCTGGTGGGGTGGGCATGGGGAGGGGGCAGTGAGGGCAGATCACCAGGCTGCCTGGGTGGGTGGAAGCTCTGGCTTCTGGAGATAAGGGCCTAGGGAGGGGAGAGTTGAGTCACATGGATTTACCTTCACTGGCTTTCTGGCGGTGACCCCATCCTGGGTCTGGGGAACTCAGCCCAGATTCCAGGCTTGGACTAAGGCTGGTGTCATTAAGCTCGAAGGTGTCTGTGATTTTCTAACATCTAGTTAAATCCCTCCCTATCCCACCCCCACCCCCACCCCCATCCCCTCCTCCTCTAATTCTCTCTGTCTTAGGGCAAGAGGTGGAGCTGAGCCTGGGAAGACAGGGATGGGTCTTAGGCTTGAGGACTCAACGGTAAGAAAAGGGGTCCACACTAGGGGAGAATGGGTCAGGAGCCAGCTGCCTCATCTTGATCCTTTCTTTCTATGCCTATTAGAAAAATGGCATGATTTCATTTGCTTAGTTTTGAACTCCGTTAATCACCTCAATATAACTGGCTTAGGTTCAACAATGGGTCAGAGGAGGAAGTCAAGTAAATAGTAGGACTTCTGAGTTTGAGTTACCTGCCTGACCCCAGCCACTCCTGCATATTCTCGTTTCTCTTCCCTATACCATTCTCCTCTCTCCAGTTATTTGCACAGGGATTACCTGAGTGTTACAAGCACTACAATTCCCAGAGTGCCATGCTCCTGCCTCTGAAGCAGGGCAGGCTGGGAAAGCTATGCCCTCCAGTGAGCTTTTCCATTGGCAAAGGAGGCGAGAGTGGGTGGGGGCCTCTTAGCCTGCCCAGGCAGCCAGGGTGCTGCCTGGTTCCCTGCCACTGGCCAGCTGCCTGATGCTCAGGGTGGATGGGGTGGGCAGGAGGAGGAGGGAAGGGGCAGCCAGCCTGAGTGCCTGGGTTCTCAAAGTGCATGGGGACAGAGCAGAGTGGGGCCCTAGGGAGGATCCCAGGATGGTGGAGAAGTATGGCCTTGGCAGATGCAGCACTGTCCCACCCATTTTACTGGGGGGCCCCTGGGGGACCCTTCTGCTGACAACAGTGAAGCTCTGCCGTGGGGCCAGAGATCGGGGGAAGTCCTCAGGGAAGAAGAAGGAAAACCAGACAAAGAGAACAACGAAGCTAGAAACACTGACTACAACTTTGGGAGTAGGGTCCCTTAGCCCGTGGGGTGACTCACAGGATTTCTCCTGCCTCTTCCTAACACTTCAACCACAGGGCAAGAGGTATAAGCTCTCAGAGGGGAGGATGGAGCTGTTTATGTGTTGCACTTGGTTCCAGGGAGTCTCTGCAAAGCCTGCATTAGGAAGACTAAAGGAGTAACTTCGGTGTATTATGCCTCTCCCCTTTCCAGTACAAGCTGCCTTTAAGAACACATGAATTTAGTAATTGTATCAGGCACCATTTGTCCAGTGCCCTCAGTTTCAAGAATAATATATATGTGATTTCATTTAATCCTGGACAATCCTGAGTTGAGTGTCACTGACATTTTAAGGTGAGGACACAGGGACTCAGAGGTTAAGTGATCCAAGGTCACTAATAAAATGAGGGACCTAGGACTCAAACCTAGCTCACCTTCTTTCTAGAGCTAGAACACTTTTAAGGGCACCATGATGTTTTTCTGATGTACCTAGAATGGGACTCCGCAGACTATGAAAGCTTTATAAATGCTCATTAAAGGTTCTCAGGCCAGAGAATCTGAGGGTGCTGTGGAAATGTGTGTCCAGGTATGTAAATGCGTGTTGATGTGTGGACCTGTGTGCAGGAGGAGCTAGGTGACTGCATGGCAGTCCACGGAAATGAAGGGAGCAGTTGGCTTCGAAGTGGGGGTGTGAACGTGGGTGTGTCTGGGAGCCTGGGTATGTAAACAAAAGATGCACAGAACTCTGGGGCACTATGGCAGGTTAAAGCTAGGTATAGGTATCTCGGGTTGGGGGGGCTCTAACTAGTCCCCCTTTTTCAATTCTCAACTCCAGCAATCTCAACACTCCATTCCCACCCCTTGCCTGTTTCTCTCTCTGAATTCCAAGTCTCCACCAGATCAGAATGAAATGAGAACAAGTCCCAGAGTACCATTCCCATCACCTCCTGTCTTCTCTACAGCAAAGAAAGGCAGATAACTCTGGAAGCTTCTACATCCATCCAGCAGGGTGGATGTGGGTCTAGCTAGATACTTAGTAACTGAAATTACCATGCTCCTCTGCTGCCCGCCTCCTTAGGGTCACAAAGCATTCTCCCCTCCACAACTGCATTAATGCTCCCACCTGCACGGGAGGAAGGCAGGGCACACTCAGATCGCAATCCCCATTTTACAGGGAGAAAGCAGGAACCCAGCAGGGGAAGCAACTTGCACAGCGACAGGACAGGTAAGGGGTGGAGCCTGGGCTGGCAGCTCTGCCCGTAGAAAGGGCTACTCCAAGCTTTTAATTGTGGGGGCGGGGTTGCTGGGCTGAGTTTCATTAAGGGCAGCTGCTCTCAAAGCCAGCACTGGCCTGAGCAGCTGAGAAGAGGGAAGACACTGAGACAGAATACGTTGGGGAGGGGAGGTGGCAGTTCTTCCACTCCAGAAGGTGCCTGCACCAGTGATAACACAGAGTTTCTCTAGTCTGATATTGAGGCTTTGGCTAGAAGTGCAGAGAGAGTGATGGAGGATTTTATTTCTAGCTAACTTAAGGTTTTATTTTACCATTAGGGAGTGTGTGCATGGTAGGGATTGGAGAGCTATAAATTATAAGCTTTTTTTTTTTTTTTTTTTTTTTTCTTGAGAAGGAGTCGCACTTTGTGATCAGGCTGGAGTGCAATGGCACGATCTCCATTTACTGCAACCTCCACCTCCTGGGTTCAAGTGATTCTTCTGCCTCAGCCTCCCAAGTAGCTGGGACTACAGACACCCGCCATCACATCCAGCTAATTTTTGTATTTTTAGTAGAGACAGGGTTTTACCATGTTGGCCAGGATGGTCTTGATCTCCTGACCTCAGGATCTGCCCGCCTCAGCCTCCCATAGTGCTGGGATTACAGGTGTGAGCCACTGCACCCGGCCAAATTATACGCTTTTTAGTTACTGGACAAGATTTAAGTTAGGTCTTGGGATCAAAGCAGGGCCGTGTGGTGTGAGGGGAGGAGGTGAAGATGGAAACTAGCTGTTACTTAAATGTAACCTGAGTCTCCGTCTTCCAATCTGTAATAAAGAGATATGAGAATCCTTAATATCCTTACTCTATCCCCACCCACTTCAGAGGGATAGGTAGAATGTGTCTATAAGTGAGCATAAAAGTAGTAGTAGGCAGGGTGGGGTGATTCACCCCTATAATCCCAGCACTTTTGGAGGCCGAGTGGGGAAGATCCCTTGAGTTGGACGCTGCAGTGAGCCATGATCATGCCACTGCACTCTAGCCTGGGCACAGAGCAAGACCTTGCCTTGAGGGAAAAAAAAAAAAAAAAAAAATGGCCAGGCATGGTAGCGGCTCATACCTGTAATCCCAGCACTTTAGGAGGCTGTGGTGTGAGGATCACTTGAGCCCAGGAGTTCGAGACCAGCTTGGGTAACATAGCAAAATCCCATCTCTACAAAAGATATCCCCCTAAAATTTGGCTGGGTGTGGTGGTGCACGGCTGTAGTCCCAGCTACTCTGGGAGGAGAGGTGAGAGATCACCTGAGCCCAGGGAGTTCCAGGCTGCAGTGAGCTGAGATCGTGCTACTGCACTCCATCCTGGACAACAGATAAGAGACCCTGTCTAAAAAGAAAAAAGAAAGAAAAAAGAAAAACAGAAAAAGAAAAAAAAAGTAGTAGTAAAATAACATATGTATTAAATGTTTTTTTTAACTCTTCTTTTGCGTCAAGCACTGTTCTAAGCACTTTGCAAATATAACTCCTTTGCTCCCCATCACAACCCTAGGAGGACACTGAGGTACAGAGAGGTTATATGAGCTGCTCAAGGTCACACAGCCAGTCTGTGGTAGACCCAGATATGGACCCAGGCTGCCTGGCTCGAGTGTATACTCTTAACCACTGTACTTTGCAGAGATATCCGCAAACAGAAGAGCCACTTCCACCAGGCAGCCGGAGGTAGCTAGTTACCACTCTGGAGAAATGCCATACCCTATTTCTACCTGCTTGCCTTTCTTCTTGCTTGTAGCTTCCCTCCACTCAGGCCTTGGGTTTGTGATTTCAGGTTCTGAGGCAGGTGTAGGGGATACGCACCCTAGTCTGATGGTTAAGAGCACAGACTCTAGGATGTGACAGACCAGGGTTCTAACCTGGGCAAATTACTTAGTCCCCCTGGGCCTCAGTTTCTTCATTTGTAAAACAGGACAATAGTCCAGTTGTGTCATTGTTCTGGGGATTAAACAAGATGACTTAGGTAAAACTCTTAATATAGTTCAAGGCATATAACGGGCTCCAGAAATTAGCTATTGTTATTAATAAGGTGTGGAATAAAAGGGGTTGGTTTAGAGAAAGAAAATTGGTAAAAATAGAAATAAGATAAAAACACAGAATTTAACATGATAGAAATATGACAGAGCCCCTCAGTCATGTTGGGCTTCTTATTTAGACCTAAGTTTACACTGTGTTAGGGACTAGACCACTGAGTGACATGAAATATTCTCACTCTTTGAACATATCCTATCCATCTGTGGCAGCCTGGGAGGTGGGAGCATGGGAGAGTGATGGGTCAGAAGTTCAGAGGCGATAACCCATTATTGATCAACTACCAGGAAGGATGCCGAGCTCTTTACTTCTGTTACCTTGTTTGTTTGATCCCCATGATAAACCTTGTAAAGAGGTGGTAGTAACCACACTCTTTTTTTTTTTTTTTTGAAACAGAGTCCCCAGGCTGGAGTACAGTGGCGAAATCTCGGCTCATTGCAACCTCCGCCTCGCAGGTTTAAGCCATTCTCCTGCCTCAGCCTCCCGAATAGCTGGGATTACAGGTGTGTGCCACTACGCCTGGCTAATTTTCTTTATTTTTAGTAGTGACGGCTTTCACCATGTTGGCCAGGCTTGTGTCAAACTCCTGACCTCAGGTGATCTGTCTGCCTCAGTCTCCCAAAGTGCCAGAATTATAGGCTTGAACAGTTTTTTTTAATGGAAACTGAGGTTCAGACAGGTTAAGTAACTTGTCAAGGTCACACAGCTGAAGAATGGTAGAGGTAGAATTTGAACCCAGGTCTCTAAGACTCTGCTATACTTGAAGGGAACTTGTATGATGTCCAAAGGGGGTTCTTAGTTACCCACTGCCTGCCTTCTACCTTGCCATGTCCCCATCCACCCACAGGCCGAGACTGCACTGAGTGAGCCAACAGCAGGCCCCAGCATGTGCCACCTGGGGCATGCCAGGGCCTGGACCCTCTGGTGCCCTGGAGGACAATCATGCTGCCAGCACACCCCCACTTGAAGCCTGGTTGACACTCCCACTCCCCTCCTCACCCTGGTGTGGGAGGCAGGACTGGCCCCTTCTCAGCAGGTGTTGGACACAGCCTCATTGCTCCCCGGCTGTTGCAGACCGGTATTGGGTAGGCAAGCCCCAGCCCCCAGAGCAGTGGAGTGCTCAGGCTTGCCCTGAGCGGCCAGACCTCTGCCTAGGGGACCCAGGAAGGTGGCAGCACAGAGCCCCAAGGGCAGCCAGCCCCTCTGACCTCTCCTCCCCACTTTCCAAGCGTCCTTTCCTTTTCTGGGGAACAAGACGCCAGGCTTTGGGACTGTTCCCCCTAGACGGTCAAGACAGCCAAGAGGGACAAAGCGGCGCCCCCTCCCCCCAACAGGGCCTTTGCCCCACTCTCGGTTCCGTGTCTGAAATCTTTTCTCCACCGCACCCTCCAACGCAGGCCTGGGCGGCTCATGAATGAACTGCACTGTGTGGGGCGCAAGGAGAGGACACGCTCCTGGGTCCGGCCGCCTCCCCAGCCCGCCGACCAGTCAGTCCCCAGACCGGCCGGGGGCAGCGGCCGGCCTCGTGCCAGCACCTGCGAACCCTGCCCTTGCCGGAACCCGAGCCTGAGCCCGAGCCCCTTCCTTGGGTGGACTTTGGGTGTACTCGCCCCCGGGAGCAGCAGAAAAAATAAGAGATCGAGGGCATCGGACTTGGCGACCCCGGGATCCAAAACTCGGGGGCGGGGGCCGCTAGTTTTCCACAGCGGCGGCGGGCAGGCGGGGCGCAACTGACACCCCCGAGGGGCGCGCTGGGGACGCGCACCTGCACCGGGCAGGTGGGAGAAGAGCGACGCTCGGGGGCCGGGGGCGGGGGTCCCACCCCTTAGGATCTCCCCGGGTCTGGGGAGAGCGGGCGGCGCGTATCTGGACCTCCGGCAGCGGGTGGAGGACTCACATTTGGCTCGGGATGATGCGGGGTTGGGGGCAGCGCGCACTACCGCTGAGTCCCGCGGGCCCGGGCACCTCTGGGTCCCGCAGGAGGTTGAAGGGAGGGGACGCGCAGCTGAGTCCAGGTTTTTTCTTTGGGTGAGATCTTCGAAGAAAAGAGCGAGGGCTGGGGAGGGGTCGCGTACTCACCCCCAGGCGCAGACTCGGCTCCGGCTCGGAGCCCCGGGTTGGGGCGGGGCGGGGCTGGGGGAGGGGGAGGGGGAGTCACTGGGCGGCTCGAGCTCCGGGCTCCTGCGGCGGCCGCGGCAGTGTATGGGGGTGGGGGAGCGGGAGGAGGGAGGAGGAGGGGGCGGAGCTCCGCAGGGCCCGCCCCACACGCCGGCGCACGCAAGGCGCGCGCGCACTCTCAGATCGCGGCCACCACGTTGGGCCTGTAGCGCAGGCGCTGAAGGGAGGCCGCGTGGGGCGAAGGCGGCGCTTGGCCGGTGGGTCCCGCTGCGGGATTTTCCCGGGCGGCGAGAGCGGTTTGTGCAGGGGCGGGGGGGCTGGGGTGGGGGTCAAGCCCCTAATTCTCTCCTTCGCCTCATCTTTTCTCTCCAGTAGGGGAGGCCCACTCCTCCGGGTGAGTGAGGAGAGGCCACAGTGGGAGGCTTGTGGGCCCTGTGGGGCAGAGGGTCAGTGGGAGGGGTCCCAACGGGGAGGGGAGGCCCGTGACTGGGACTCTCCTCCCTTCTGCTCTCCATGGGCGGCTTCTACGACCCCTAAGTCCGCGGCTGGCGCTCACCTGCTTTCCCGGGATTGCGGAGCAGTACTGGGGAGGTCGGGCTGCATTCGGCCGCCGCAGGTCACTCCGGCGCGTCTCCTCCACTCTCCGCGCCGCCCTCCCCTTTCCCAACTTGGATCTGGAGATGAGTTAGCCAGACGCCTCTGTGGTGTGTGGAGTGAGTTCTTGCTTTCACTCTGTCACGCTGATGAGTGCGCCCTCCCCCAGGCCAGGGGGTTCCCTGGTTTCTCATTTCGCTAGAGACTGCATCTGCGAGTGATTAAGACTGGAAAGGTGGAGAGACTGAGACTCTTTCTATATATCACACACACAAATAAGATCACAAAGGCACAACGGACACCAACTTGGTAATTTAATTTCTGATTCCTGGAGGGGACAAAAAGGAAGTATCCTTTCCACAGCGGACGATAAATGAACATTGCTACCATTAAGAGATGGATGGGACTGAATTTATAAAGAGGTTAAGAGGGCATATGACAGACACTTTGGGGTACTTGGGAAACTCTGGGAATTAGGGAGATACTTAACTCCCAGGGCGGGTGGTGGTGGGAACTGCCACTGCTGGACAGAAGGACATTGCCTACCTGGGGAGTTCGGATCTTGTAGTTGGTCAGCTTCTCTGCTGTATGCTGGCTTTTCAAGGGATCATTAGTAGCTTGTGGGATGCAACTGCAAGGTTTGATTTATTTGCAGTGTTTTTCGAAGTGAATCCTGTTAGTGAGTTGGAAATTAGATCACGGCCGTTAAAAAAAATGAAATAGAAAATATCAGAGGGTGTTGCACTTAGTAAAGGTATTGTTTCTTGACATTTGCTTCAGGTGTACACACACGTGTGAGTGTATCAGTAGGTGTTCTACACTGTGTTTCTGTAGGTAGCAATGAGAAAAGCTTCAAAAGCATTGGTCTCCTGTATCCTGCTATTTGCCCTCTTGCCTTTCTTTGCCTGAGTTTTCAGTCTCTTAAAATTGTCTGTGATTATGCAGTTAGCATACCAGGAATATACAGTAAAGAACAAAGTGGATGTTCTTCATGGAGTTTACTGTGTGAGACGAAAGACAGTTCACTATTCTTCATTGGAAATACTGTACGTGCTATTGAAAAACAAGGATTTTATTGAGGTAAGAAGTAGGCTGGTTTGGCTGGGCGCGGTGGCTCATGCCTGTAATCCCAGCACTTTGCGAGGCCAAGGCAGTTGGATCACGAGGTCAGGAGATGGAGACCATCCTGACTAACATGGTGAAATCCCTTTTCTACTAAAAATATTTAAAAAATTAGCCGGACATGGTGGCATGCACCTTTAGTCCCAGCTACTTGGGAGGCTGAGGCAGGAGAATACTTGAATCTGGGAGGCAGAGATTTCAGTGAGCCAAGATTGCGCCGCTGCACTCTAGCCTGGGCGACAGAGCGAGACTCCATCCAAAAAAAAAGAAGTAGGTTGGCTTAAGTTAGGAAGGGCAGTTTTTTACCTGTGACAGAAAGGCAGATGGAGATAAAGCCCATTTTTGGTAAAGTACCTGATGGGAAGGGTCTTGTAGGCTTGGACTCTGGGAGTTGTGAAATTGCTTGTGTGGACAATAAAATTCACTTTGAGGTTGAATAGCATTATAATGGATATCTGAAAAATGGAAGTGGAAGCCATAGTTACCTGGTTTTTGGACTTCTAAGCATCACTAGAAGGCATTTTATTTTATTTTATTTTTTTGAGACAGAGCCTCTCTGTTGCTCAGGCTGGGGAGATCTGGGTGTAGTGGTGCTATCTCAGCTCACTGCAGCCTCTTCTGGGATCTAGCAGTTCTCATGCCTCAGCCTCCCAAGTAGCTGGGACTGCAGGCCAGCACCACCACTCCTGGCTAATTTTTGCATTTTTAGTAGAGATGGTGTTTCACCATGTTGCCCATGCTGGTCTCCAACTCCTGGCCTCACTTGATTTACCCAACTCGACCTCCCAAAGTGCTGGGATTACAGGCATGAGCCACCTTACCCAGCCAGAAGGCATTTTTTTAATGTTTTTATTTTTTACAAAATAGTATAGTTATGAATCTGAGCACGTGGATTCTTGAGCTATTTCTGCCTGTGCCTAATTAGGGTTAGCACCTAATCCTCAAGGAGTGTGTGAACCATCAACGACACTTTCCAGGGCAAGCAATTTCAGAAAGCCTGAAATGAGAATTGAGTGCCTTGTGGAATCCATAAAGGAATAGTAGCCAAAATATTTTAGTATTGCTCCTGAATATTAAGGATAAAATGTTTCCTGGCGGCGGGGAATAACAACAACAACATTTCCCTGGAGTTCATTTTTCACGTATTTGGGCATTGAACATAGTTATTTAGACTCTTCTTAGCTCCTAGAATCTTCAGTGTTGTGAAAATCCTTTAAAACCTATTTTGCTCCACTCCTGTCTTTGGGATTATGATACCTGGGCACACCTAAGATGGATTTTCTTGCTGTCTGGTTACTTAGGTCTTATGGCTGGTGGGGGTGGGGGGGGGTGGGGGCTTGAAAAGCAGGTTATGGTTTAGCCTTCTATTTTATAGGCTGATGGTTTGTCCGGGTTGTAGCTTATCCTGTTACAATTTTACATGTGTATTGACAGTGACAACTAGTATGCAAGAGAAGATTGTGGTTCAGATCTCAGAAATATTCTGGGTCCGGTAATATGCTGAATATTTAAAAAGGCAATAGTAAAGTAGCTTACCATTCATTAGTGAAACAGCTCAGAGTAGGAAAACCCTCTGTTAAAAACTCAAAAAAAATCGGGGGCCGGGCGAGGTGGCTCATGCCTGTAATCCCAGCACTTTGGGAGGATGAGGCGGGAGGATCACAAGGTCAGGAGATTGAGACCATTCTGGTTACAACGGTGAAACCCGGTTTCTACTTAAAAAAAAAAAAAAAAAAAAAAAAACAACCTTAAAACATTGGCTGGGTTCTGTGGCTTACACCTGTAATCCCAGCATTTTGGGAGGCCGAGGTGGGCCGATCATGAGGTCAGGAGTTCAAGACTAGCCTGGCCAACAAGGTGAAGCCCCATCTTTACTAAAAATATTAGCTGGACGTGGTGGCGCATACCTGTAATCCCAGCTACTCAGGAGGCTGAGGCAGGAGAATTTCTTGAACTAGGACCAGGAGGTGGAGGTTGCAGTGAGCTGAGATTGTACCACTGCACTCCAGCCTGGGCTATAGAGCGAGACTCATCTCAAAAATAAAAATTAAAGGGCCGGGCGCGGTGGCTCACGCCTGTAATCCCAGCACTTTGGGAGGCCGAGGCAGGTGGATCACAAGGTCAAGAGATCGAGACCATCCTGGTCAACATGGTGAAACCCCGTCTCTACTAAAAATACAAAAATTAGCTGGGCATGGTGGCACGTGCCTGTAGTCACAGCTACTCGGGAGGCTGAGGCAGGAGAACTGCTTGAACCCAGGAGGCAGAGGTTGCGGTGAGCCGAGATCGCGCCATTGCACTCCAGCCTGGGCAACAAGAGTGAAACTCTGTCTCAAAAAAAAATAAAAAATAAATAAAAATTAAAAAATTAAAAAATCGTTTATGTCTTTAGAAAAGAGAGGAAGCACTTTACCATGTTCACTCTAAACTGAAAACACTTTCAGGGCTGTTATCTTAAAGAGGCACCCGTGGTGCTGCCCGGAGAATCAGGGAGCGAGCTTGTTGTTGCTGGCTGGGATCTGGTAAACAAACTATTTATCCTGCAGAGCTAGTCCCTACTGGATAATTCAGAGAAGGATTGTCCACATTAAAATGATCTCTTACATGAGTGAAGCTAAAGCACTTCCATTTCCAGACCTCTTTGCTTTTCCCAATATGATCTTTGCTTGACAGAGTCATTGAGACCTGGACAAGTGATGCCAGGGTCACAGACTTAGGTTGAGATGCGGGGAGGATAGAGTGAGATACATGCTTTCCATCAGCAGGACCCTCCCATCCCCAGTCTTTAACTTTTCCACACTGCTCTCCTGCCTATTTGACATCTCCATAAACCTGGAGCCCACCTAAACCTGGCCCAATGTAGGTACTAATAGGAAAGGAATTATGTATGCGATTAAGTAGAATTTTACTTTGCCTTGTGCCAAATTTTTTTTTTGAAATTTTTTCCTGAATTTGACCATATGAAGAATATTACAAATTTATATCTGACACGTAGATGTTTGTACACTTGTGAGGTAGGGATGGGAGAGGGGACAAAACTGGAATAGATAAAATATGCAAATCTATACATTGAAAAACCATCTTGAATAATTGAGAATTGTCTAACTACTCCTACTCCTTATCTTTTTTTTTTTTTCTGAGACAGAGTCTCACTCTATCACCCAAGCTAGAGTGTTGTGCCGAAATTATGCTCACTGCAGCCCCCAATCCCTGAATTCCAGTGATCCTCCCCCACTCAGCCTCCCAAAGTACTGGAATTACAGGTGTGAGCCACCATGCCCGGCCTGCTTTAAATATTTTTGCAAAGTTAGATAAAAAAATATAGGACAAGAATCCTAGACAAGTTTTCCTTTTGTGAAATGGGCTTGAGAAATGGGGTTTTCTCAGTGGTAGCTTTGGTGGAAACAGCCCATCATGCTATTGAGGGATACTACTTATTGATAGTGCTGCCGTGAAAACACACACCTTTGCAGATGACTCAAAATCAGCTTTAGCTTTGGTCTGAGGCTGTCCTGGAGTGTAGTGTAGATAATTAATGAAGAGATGGCTTTTTATTTCCTAAGTTTTTAAAAGATTATGTGGCAGCCTTGCCAAAGGAGGAGGAGTACTTGCCCTGCGTGTGGGGTGCGTTTGTTTGTGTACATGAAGCTTATTAGTGGCTAAAGCAGTATCTTCACTGTGCAAATATTGTACAGTGTTTAATAAAAACCTTGGGCTGTGGTCTGGACCTTGTTGCCTTCTAACCTTGGACGAGTCAACCAACAAGTCTTAGCATTGCTGTCTTCATTTCTCCAACTCTGTGGAGCCTGCAGAACTGTTCAGAATCATTAGCAGATTCAGCTGCCTTGCGGACTGTTGGTCTTTCCTATTTGTCTTTGTTTCCATTGGGAGATCGGAATGAAATCTTCAAAGAAAGTGATCTGTGTAAAAGCACTTTGAGAATTGTAACATGCTATTGTGCGAGGTTAAAAAAACCACACACACACCAAAGTTCCTGAAAGGAAAGTTGGGTAGCAAAAACAGTAATAAGTCTGTAAGTAGCAAATTAAAGTACTTATTGGTCCAGAATAATTGGAGAGAAACCTGAGATGGGAGGGGTTGTGTCTGCATGACAGGACAGAGGGTCCCAAGAATTCCTTTTTGTTTTTGATTTATCAGAGCTGCCAGGCCTTTGCTTTTCCTACATTGATTAAGAAGGACATTTATACTCTCACACTGGCAGAGTGTCCTTTTTGTGTCTGGGCTTTCCATTTGATTTCCTCAGTGTCTCTTTTCTCTTCTGTTACAAACTAGCAGAACCTCCTTTAAATGCTCATTTGTGATTGCGCTTTTGTTTTCTCCTTTTTCTATAGAGTCCATTCCCCTTGAAAGATCTTTAAAAAGGTAACCTGCCAGGCACCTAAAGATTGAAATTATTTAGGTAGAAACAATGTCTAATGATATATAGATCTGTGATACTAAATATATTTTGCTGATTCTCAAAACTTATAGTAATGGTACTTTCCAGCTTTCCACAAAGCGTCAGAGGTACGGGTTCTTTGTGTCCGCCCTTCCAACTCAGAGTAGCTAAAAATGAACTCTCAGTGCCTACGAGGCTTTCCCAAGTCACTGGGAGCCTGGGTAAAGGCCACAAGAAAAACCACCAACCCCACTGACATGGAGCCTCTCTGGAGCTGGAGATTGAATTATAAATCAATTCCTTTTTTTCTTTCTTTTTTTTTTGGTCGTCTAGGCTGGAGGGCAGTGGCGTGATCTCGGCTTACTGCAACCTCCGCCTCCTGGGTTCAAGCAGTTGTCCTGCCTCAGCTGGGGACTGGCTGTAGCTGGGACTACAGGCGCACGCCACCATGCCCCACTAATTTTTGTATTTTTGGTAGAGACAAGGTTTCACTTTGTTGGCCAGGCTGGTCTCAAACTCCTGACTTCAGGTGATCTGCCCGCCTCAGCCTCCCAAAGTGCTGGAATTACAGGCGTGAGCAACTGTGCCCGGCCATAAATCAGTTCTGTCCACTCAACTGAGAGTCACTCAGCTGTAGTTGTGCTAGGCACAGTTCTGGTCACTGAGTGTCTGGCACTGAGCAGAGCAAGGGTGGATCCCTGCTCTCACAGAGCATACATTCCAATGGGATCTGTAGGGCGATGCCAACTCCCCAGTATTCCTCTGAAATCCACAGTCTTCCCTTGCCTCTGCAACTGAAGGGAGATCTTAAAGCAAGATGGAAAATGAGCATGGCTTGGATTGTATTAATTTCTTTTTCCTTTTCCTTCCACCCACCTTCTCTTCCTCCCTGCTTGCCCCCCACCACCCCAGGCTCTTTTTAAGGAGAGGTTGTGGTTCAGTAATTCATACTCTGAAACTGGAGGGTAATATTTAGTGCTGACCAGGAAGTGGCATGAAAAGTCATCTCTGGTACCAACGTTTTCCAAATATTTGGCCTCCTCTAAGTGCGAGTGTTGTAGAGAAGGAACCGTCATTGATGCCAGTGTCCTTGCACAAGACTCAGAATGACATTGCTTGTGAAACAAAGCATTGTATATAGACTAGGGCTGAAGTGATTTAGAGTCTGTGTCCACAGGGTGGATTTATGCTAGGAAATAATATCAGGGTCCATCAAAGTTGCTTTGAAGTAAATTGCTGCCTCCGTTACTCTTCCGTGATCTGAAGCAGTTATTTCATTGGTGGAATGAGGCATTTTCCATAGTGGGCAGTGTAGGCACCAGGCCCAAGAGATGAGTCCAGGGGGCCTGGAAACAAAGCATGGGCTAATCTTCCATGATTAGCACCATCATTCTCTTACAGCATGTTTGCCTGAGATGTCCTGAGTCCTGAAATACAGATAAGAGCTCTACCGTGTCTGGATTTCCCTCTGTTAGAGCCATAGGCGAAGTGGGGGATCTGTCTTTCTCCTGGCTACCTCATTTATTTTATTCAACAAGTATTTATAATACTCCTACTGTTTATCAGGACTGTCTGGGGTCTTTTGCCAGGAAGAGGAGGGTACCACAGGTTTTTTTTTGTGGGGGGTAATAAGGGACATATATACAGTAAATGAATGTATTTGATTCTTTTGTGTTTTAAGTTCATAGGAATGCTAACTGCTGTCCATTTGATGTCTGAGTCCTTTGGGTTTGGGTCTAGAGGTCAGTATCAGATCCACTAAAGAGCTAGTGAAAAGTCATTGAATTGGGCCTTTTCTTATGAAAATGGAAATGCTCCCTAGAGACATGAATATATCACACTTGTGTTTGACGGCAGTACAGGTAATCCTTACCATCAGAGTCTGTGTGGCTTCTGAATTCCTGTAGCATGTTCAGGTGCCATGTTGTCAGGATCTCTGGTTTCTGAATTTTGGATAGCGAGTAGGAAGAAATAGAATGTTAAAGGACATCAGCCTCATCTCAGTGTCCATGTTTGGATAGTGAATATTGGCTCAGTGAGAGTTACAGTGGCACAAGGATGTCCTCAATGTGCAGGAGGGGTAGCAATTGATGTTGCAGTTTGACACAAGACTTCGTGGGAGGAGATGCTTGTGGAGCTGGGTCACATTTGTCTAGGCAGAGATGAGTGTCGGTTGTGGAAATGGCTTGTGAGCAAGGTGCGGAGAGGAGGCCTAAGTTTGTGTCTGTGCACTGACAGCCCTACAGAGTTTAGGGAGGTGCTTTGTGATGATACCTGAGTCAGGAAAGTTCTGGGAAGCCGTTAAGTGCTTCTGCAGTTCTTGGACGAATATCAGTGCTCTGGAGGAAGCAGTGTGGTGTTGAGAGGCAGGGTGTTGCAATTCTCGGGAGAGGGAATGTGGGTGGTACTGGGTTAATCTTGAGGGTTCTGTGGAGTCGTTCAGGAAACTCTTCTCTACCAGGGAGCAAAACCAAGGACGTGCCAGTATCAGATGGGAACAGCTTGGCAGGGATTTGAGCTAACTGTAGCCTGGACCAGAAGGACTCTGCTTTTCAGAAGTTTTGTTGTTTGTTTTCCGCCAATTTTTAGTTACTGCTCTGACTATGGATCTCTTATTGCCTTCTACACTACAAATTGTCTTTGAAACTTAAAGTGAATAATTTTCACCTGGTATGTGTCTACATTTCAGTTCATTCAGCAAGCACTGAATTGGCTGTGAGTAAAATGTGCATGTGACATCAGTATTTTTTTTTCAGATGAGGAGTCTCACTGCATTGCCCAGGCTAGAGTGCAGTGGCGCGATCTCGGCTCACTGCAACTTCCACCTCCTGGGTTCGAGCGTTTCTCCTGCCTCAGCCTCTTGAGTAGCTGGGATTACAGGCATCTGCCACCAAGCTTGGCTAATTTTTGTATTTTTAGTAGAGACGGGGTTTCACCATGTTGGCCAGGCTGGTCTCGAACTCCTGACCTCAAGGGATCCGCCTGCCTTGGCCTCCAAAGTGCTGGGATTATAGGCATGAGCCATCGTGCCTGGCTGATGTCAGTATTCTTGATGGAGCAAGAATGATTTATTAGTTGTAAAATATTAATATTAAAATTAAAGTTGCCATGTTTACTCTGTTGAGTAAGAGCATGAGTAAGGGTTTAGGAAGCTGACAGCTGGGGTTCACATTTCATCCTGGTCACTCCTAGTCTTGGGCAAGGCATGTGACCTTGGGCAAGTTATTTAACCTCTTTGGGTATTATTTCCTTGTGTATGACAATGAGACTAATAATAATAGTACCCACTTGAGTTTTTGTGAGGTTTAAATGAGATGGTAATGTAAAGCACTTAGCCTGGTGCCTGACACATTGTAACCATTTGATAAGTGTTCATAAAGAAAGAACACAGAAGCAGTTTTGGCATCCCAGCAGGTGGGAAATGGTGGAGTATTTGGCCTCCATCTTCAGCACCAGGAAAGACAAAGTCAACTGTTCATTTTATTTCAAAATTGGAGCATGTCGTCATGGAGACAGGTGCTCTCCGTTACACAATAAACCGATGTTTAGCCAGACCATTGCCCTCTTGAACATTTACTGTAACTCAAAACTCTTCCTAGTCTGCTAACAGTTTGTGCTGTGCTGTGAGCCCTGTTGAGATGCAGGAACACTATGATGAATTTTTTGAGGTTTTTACAGAAATGGAGGAGAAGTATGGGGAAGTTGAGGGGATGACCTCTGTGAGAACCTGTGAGACCACCTGGTGGGGAACGTGTATGCCAAGTTTTGCCTTGACGAAGATGCAGAAAAGGCTGTGACTGACTTGAATAACCATGGGTTTAATGGACAGCCAATCCACACCAAGCTGTCACCTGTGACGGAGAGAAGCCCTCTCAGTATGAGAGGGGAGAATGCACAGGAGGTAGCTCCTGCAACTTCATGCATTTGAAGCCCATTTCCAGAGAGCTGCATGGGAGCTGCAAGGGCGCTGTTGCGAGAAGCATAGATCAAGATCCCAATCCTGTGAGCGTCATTCTCGGTATAGAGACCATGGTCGTGGTGGTGGCAGTGGTGGACGTGGCGGTGGCAGTGGTGGACGTGGCGGCAGAGGCAGATCGAGTGTGACAGGAGGCAGTCGAGAGATTGTGAGAGATCTGGGCAATTCTGAGCCATGCCATTTTTACCTTATGTCTGCTCGAAACTGTTGTGGTTTATTGACCAAACCAGTTCATAATGGGAATTTTTTTTAGAAAAACAAAAAAAGAAACCCGCAAAGATGGGTTTCTGAATAAAATTTGTAGTGATAACAGTTAAAAAATAAAGAAAGAACACAGAAAGAGGCCAAATGACCCTTCAAGCTGTTTGACACCCAGAGCTCTCAGGTGAAATGAGCTTTTGTATAGCAGAGCACCCCTGGACTGAACCTGGATCCAGTCTGGTTCTGCTCTTGACTAATTGTGGGACTCTATACAAGTCAATCTGCTTGTATATCATTTTTCTAATCTTTAAAATGATACATGACATCATGATGATGAAGAAGATGATAATGATGATAGCTAATAGGTATTGAGTGCCAGACACTGTGCTAAGTGCTTTGCATAGCTTATCTAATTGAATCCTCATAACTACCTTGGGGGTAGATACTGTTAGTATCCGTGTGTTACAGATGAGAAACCAAAGCTCAGCAGTTTAGTTACTTGTCCAGGGTCACTTCACCAGTAAAAGTAAAGATGGTCTCATCTGGCAGTCTGATTCTCTGTGTGCAGATGTTATGTCACAGTCTTGCGTACATTAGCTGCCGCCTTTTGCATTTAATTTTCTAATCATAATTACATTTTGGTTAATGCTTCATGGGTTGTCTTAAGGAAAACATTTGGGAGTAAGTTTGGGATTTGAGGCTAAATTGTAGTTAATAAGCATTTAAAGGGCAGGCATGGTGGGTGGCTCACACCCATATTCCCAGCACTTTCAGGCTAAGGTGGGAGGATTGCATGAACTCAGGAGTTCAAGACCAGCCTGGGCAACATAGTGAGACTGCCATCTTTACAGAAAAACAAAAAATTATCCTGGCATCGTGGTGCTTGCCTGTGATCCTGGCTATTCAGGAGGCTGAGGTGGGAGGATTACCTGAGCCTGGTGAGTTCTGGACTGCACTGAGCCGTGATCACACCACTGCACTCCAGCGTGGGTGACAGAGCAAGACTGCCTCAAGGAAAGGAAAAAAATATTTATGGAGTATCTAGGTATTCCTGGGGAAGAGTGGTTTCCCCTGCCCCCACCCCAACATTCTTATTAAATAAAATCTTATCTGAGGTGGTTTGAACTTGTGCAAAGCAAAGCTGTGTGTAAATACTACAGTGTAGAGGCTTTTCTCGGCAAACCTCTTGAATGAGCACCTCTGCAGCCAAACATTTGGGTGGAAAAACAGGTGTGCTTTGCAGCTGGCTGCAGGCCTTTCTGAAGCACACCCTAAGTGATGTTCAAGTGTTTCAGGGCAGTGGCAGCTTCCATATATGTTAGTGCTAGGGAGCAACAGGGTTGAGATTCTGAAAACTGGAGCCACAAGTCTTGGGTTGGTGTTTGCTCTTTCAGCTCTTCAACTTGGTTTCCCAAAGCCCGCTTTCAGCTGTAGTATGGTGTAGGTCATTGTTCCATGTTGCAGTGTTGTTTGGGAGACTGACCTAAATACAGACTTTGGTCAGTGACTTGGCAAGAGCAGCGTTTGGCTCTGCTTTGCTGGCCTTGAGCTGTACAGGTGTTCTGACCTTTACATTTGGGGGAAAGGTGATATAATGACAGACAACTTGGGTGGCTGCTTAGATAATTTACTTTCTTTTAGGGAGTTAAAGTGCTGGTTTCAGAAGGCACGTTGGTATCAACAAGGGCAGTAGTATGCAGTTTTTCCTCTCTGGAGGACTCGAGAAGAAGTACCTGGCTGTGTTTATAACAGAGGGTTCATATTTTCCTCCTGCCTGTGGAAGTGATATAATAAGGAAGGCATTCTCTGTGCTGTTGTTTTTTTTTAATAGCAGAAGCTGTTGTGGGCCATTCCACCTCTCCAACCCCAGAGTTAGAACATGAATCAGCAAAATTGGAACTAGAGTTGGGTCTAATCATCTGTGTATCCTTTAACCACTAAGATTTATATTTTGTGACTAATGATCTTGTGCTGGAAGTGCCATCTCCCACACAAGTCCCCAAAGAAAACTGGCTCTAAGGGCTCTGACTTAGAAATCAATTTTTCCCCCTCCTGTTTTCCCTGCAGGATTTATCTTGGGATCCCATGGCTTTCGTTATTGGGCTCTGGGGCCCCTTCACCTTTGTAAGCAGAGCACTGATCCATCGCTGTTTCAGGTAACTTCCCATTAAGTTCTTAAAACTGTGTCTTTGTATAAGCTTCCTATCAGGGCTGGGTATTATGGTGACTAGAACAGGAGTGAAAACCCAGGGAGACACGGGGTTGGGGAAAGCTAAAGGGATCAGGCTGAGCTGGCCTGGTTGGTCAGGTCACAGGATGGGGGAATAGGTAGGGAGGTGATGTTGCTATGTTAGAAGTACGACAGGGAATGGCGTATGGTGGAAGCTTTTACTTTTTGGTCCTTGCAAGACTCTTACAGTGAATCTCATATCTCTCAACCCTGTCATTCCCCTAGAGCATTAAAATCCTCGCTTTTGAAAATGGAATTTTTTTTTTTTTTTTTTTTTGAGACAGAGTTTCGCTCTCTTTGCCCAGGGTGGAGTGTGATGGTGCAATCTCAGCTCATGGCTACCTCTGCCTCTTGGGTACAAGCGATTCTCCTGCCTCAGCCTTCCAAGTAGCTGGGATTACAGGCATGTGCCACCACGCCTGGCTAATTTTGTATTTTTAGTAGAGATGGGGTTTCTCCATATTGGTCAGGCTGGTCTTGAACTCCTGACCTCAGGTGATCCGCCCCCATAGGCCTCCCAAAGTGCTGGGATTACAGGTGTGAGCCACCGCACCGGCCAAAAATGGAATTTTTTAAATTACAAAAACAATACATGCTTATTATTACAAAGAACTTGAGCATGATAGAAGTGTGACACCCTCCTCTCCTTTTAGAAGCCAAACCAGGAGAGCACAGGAGGCACGCGCATTGGCAGACATGCTTCTTGGTCTGGTCAACTCCTCATCCCACAGGTGTTTCCTGAGCACTGAGCCTGAGGTTGGCTATACAGAGATGAGTGAGAATTGCTTCCTGTCCTGAAAGAGTGCTCACTGTCAGCCACAGGAGCCAACTTGAAAATAAGTAACTCTAAGAAAATGTGATAGAAAGTATGATAGAGGATCGTACAGTGCTTTGGAAGGCCTCATATACAAGCTGCTAGTGGAGGAGGAGGAGGAGAAAGAGTGGAGGCAGTCTTCTCAGAAGGGAGTTGGGGGCAGATCCTGTCTAGGCCTCCAGGGAGAATTGGGAGGTAGGATGTGCTTGGGGAACTCCAGTAGTTCCTGGTTGCTTCTGTACAGAGTGGTAGGATATGTGGCCTTAGAAGGTGGGTAAATTGGGACAAGGTTGTTGATGGTGTAGACGGTGGGGAACCATGAAACAATTCTGAGCAGAGGAGTGGCATCACTTTCGTATTCTAAAGAGAGCTCTTTTACGCAAAGTACTAGGAACCAGCTAGGGCACTAATGCCACAGTCTTGGTGTAGGAGAGTGAGCTGCTAAATGAAGGAAGTTGTTGGCAGGATTGGAGATGAAGGACATAGGTGCTTAGGAGGTGGTATCAACAGGACTTGGTGGCCAGCTGATGTTGGTGGAGAGAGATTATGCCTTGGGTTTCTGGTGCTGCTGGAGAAGCCATTATCTAGATAAGAAGTGTAGCAGCAGGAGGAAGTTTGCAAGGGGAGGCAGTGAGGTCAGTTTGGGACCTACTGAGTTTGCAGTAACTGTAGAGCATGTTGTAGGGAACTGAGGAGAGTGGAAATATATAGGACTAGAATATAGAAGAGAGGTGGGGCTAGAGATGGAATTTACTAGTTGGCAGCAATGCTAATGGGTAAGCTTGCACAGAGTAGACATAAAAAACCAAGAGAAGAGGTCCTAGGATTACCCTGTGGAAACACCAGCATCAGGTGCTAGCATCAGGAAAATAGGAATCCCACTGTAATCAGTTTGCTCAGTAATACCTTGTCTGCCTTTAATAAGTACTCTCTAATTTTTTTTTTTCAAATGAGAAAAAATGTATTAAAAGATTATTACCTTGACTTATTTCCAGTTTCTGCTGTGTTGTGTCAAGGAATTCCCTTAGCAAACTTACCCATATCTTCTAGCAACATGTAAATAAGAAAATTAGGGAATGGGTGTATTCTGGGGAAGCAGGTTTTTCAGGATAGGCAATGGTGACGCCTAGCCCCTTAGGGATTCCTTTAAGTCCCCAGAGTCCTTTTGGAAATCAAAGGCTTTAAGTTATGGCTGCTATGAAGTTCATTGTCACAGAAAAATTGGGTTCTCTTTAAAACCCATCCAATTTGAGATCTTGACACAACAGCAGAAGCTCTCAATTGTGAGGAAACTGTTGTGGGTACAGATAAGTCTTCACAAAGTCCTGACTCTGTTGCTGCTCCTGGACAGCACTCTGCTCTGTGTGTGTTGCTGACATGTACTTTCTCCTTAGCCTTGACCTCAGAGGCTTGTGCACCCTGACCAGGAGAGATACAGACTGCAGACTTTTTTTTCTCCCACCAGCACCACTGGGAGCCTGAGTGCAATTCAGAAGATGACGCGAGTACGAGTGGTGGACAACAGTGCCCTGGGGAACAGCCCATACCATCGGCCTCCTCGCTGTATCCACGTCTATAACAAGAATGGGGTGGGCAAGGTGGGCGACCAGATACTCCTGGCCATCAGGGGACAGAAGAAAAAGGCGCTTATTGTGGGACATCGCATGCCTGGCCCCCGAATGACCCCCAGGTTCGACTCCAACAACGTGGTACTCATTGAGGACAACGGGAACCCTGTGGGGACCCGAATTAAGACACCCATCCCCACCAGCCTGCGCAAGCGGGAAGGCGAGTATTCTAAGCTGCTGGCCATTGCTCAGAACTTCGTGTGAGTTGAGCCCAGGCCTCTGGTTGCAGGAGGGTTTGTGAATGGCGCAGTTCCAAGAACCACACTTTTGCTAAGGGAGCTTGGGAGCCACATGGCTGCTCCCTTCACACTGGGTAATAGTCTCCTGTGAGAGAATAAATATATTAATTTATGTGTTCTTCCAGAGCTTTCTGGGATGTAGTGGGAAAGTAAATGACACTGGAGCAGTTCTAAGGTGGCTTACCCAAGTCTGGCCACACAGGGTGGCATTCTTTACACAGAGCAGCCTTGGTGCCAGGGTCTAAGCCCTTGCTTTTCTGATTTATACCTGTGAGTTCATCCAGAACTGACAGGCCCTGGAAAACCGGGGTACACACCATGTACCAATTTATAAATGTACCGTGGAGTCTGCCACTTTCTAACCAAAAGATGTTTTTATTTTTCTCATTCAAAATCTCCTCTTCCTGTATTAGTGGGCTTGAGACTTTAAATGGTTATAAAGATTACTGAGTTAGCATGGAATAAGAGCAAGGAAGCTGATTTAATCTAGTGAACGTTTCCTTCAGGCCGCAGTAAAGCCCAGACAGTAATCCTTTCTTTATTCTGATCATCTGCCAGAACACTCCACTGTGCCCAGTAGCAGAGCATCCTTCCCGGACTGCTGCAGAAATGGGCACGTCCTTAACGTTTTGCAGATGACATAATCGGGTCTGTGCAGGTGATTCAGTGACAGTTATCTTCCATTCATCTGTTGGTTTGCTTGCAAAGATTTAGAGGCTCTCTTAGTTCCTTTGGTGGAATCTCATCAGCTTACATACAAATTTTTTTTTTATTCGTTTAGAATACCTTAGATAGTTAACTCATTAAATGAATAACTAGTTTCAATGGCTTCTGGGAGTCAGAGTAGGATAATTAGAAACATAGGCCAGACTGTATGGGTTTGAATCCTGACTCTACCACTTAATGACTGGGCAAATTATTTTACTTTTCTTTGGCTCAGTTTCCTTATCCGTAAAAGGGGTATATAGTAATGGTACCTACTTGACAAAATTGATGTGAAGATTAAATGAGTTTGTAAGTGCTTAGAACAATACCTGGCAATAATAAGCACTCTGGCTAGGGATGGTGGCCCAGGCCTGCAGTCTCAACTACTCAGGAGGCTGAGGTAGGAGGAGCCCAACAGTTGAGTCCAGCCTGAGCAACATGGCAAGACCTGTCTCTTAAAAAACAAACAAAGAGAACAACCAAACAGTAGATACTTTTAGGAATAGGACGTAGCTATTTACTATTGTCACGACTCTGCATGGGTCAGCACTGAGAAAACAAAGGTAAGTAAAAGAGTAAAAGCAGGTGTGGTCCCTGCTTTCCTGGAGTTTATATAGTCTCGGGAAACCAACATGAATCAGTAATTCCTCAAACAAGTGCAAAGTCCCAAGTGTAGCAAGGGTCTGTGATAAAGGACCTAGAGTTTCAGTGGGATCGGAGGCAGCTTCCCTGAGGAAGGATTGCATCAGCTGCAGTCTGAATAGGTACAATGATAGAAGTCGACAGTGGTTACCTGGAGGATAGGGAAGGTGTAGACTGGAAAGGGGAAAAGGGGAAAATTCTGGGTCTTATGAATGTCCTAAATCTAGATCTGTGCGCAAGTTCCATGAGGATAGACATCTGCAAACAATTACTGAGCTATATACTTTAGTGCACTTTATATCATAGTGAAATAAATGAATAAGCATTAGTTAGGGAAGAGAAGAGGAGGAAATGTTGCTGGTAGAGGGAAGGGCATGTACACAAACCCTGTGACAGGAGGGAATGGGATAAATGCCAGGTCTAGAAGAAAAAACCAGTGTGGCTGGAACAGGGAGAGCAAGAGGGAACATGGTGGGGGTTGAAGCCAAAAGAGGAGTGGGGCCTCATGAGTCCTCGGGAGATTTTAGTTTTACTGAGGTCATTGGGATGCTGTTGGAGAGTAATTTAGCAAGTGGGATAAGGCATGGTTAGATTTGCTCTGGAGAGAGATCTTGGGGAGGCCAGAATGGAAGAGTGTGCTTTGCAATAGACTGTGTGAGGTGATAATATGGACCAGGTTTTGGTGGAGGGCAGTGGGCATCTTTAGGAGGTGGAGTGGACTTGGGGAATACTAATGGAGGTGGATTAGTAATGGGGAATACTAATGGGGAAAGGCCAGGGGTGGTTTTTCTGAGGTTTCTGGCTTCTATGCCTGCATAGTTGGTTGTGTTGAACCTGGAGCTAGGCTGGAGGATTGGGGGGAAGAGCGGGTGTGGGCAAGCTGAATGGAGGTGCCTTTGAGACATCGAAGAGATGTCAAGTAGGTAGCTGGATATAAATAGTCTCTTAAATTGGAATAACACTGAAGACACAGTTTTATAGGTAAGAGGTGATTTTTCAGGGGTCTCCAACTAGTAAGTGGTAAAGCTGGTCTTGGAGATGGATCCTGTGACTTCCAACCCAGGATCTTCCCACATCCTTGGGTCTTCCTTTTGTAGTTGATGAATCCACTTCGTCTTGATTTGATTCTTACTAGCTGTGATCCTAGAGGCTGATGTTCTGATTTTGCTGTGTTCTGTGGGCATGCCTTGGAGCCCATTGCCCACTGAGCCTTGACTGCAATGAGGCAGAGGCTCTTAGTTTTACATCTTCCATTGGGGGAGCACATTGCTCCCCAGGGCTCCTCTGACTAAGCCTGATTCAAGGTACTCTGGGTATTTTAGGAGCTAATATCCTCTCCATCTGGCCCTCTGGAAGGGCTGACATGCTCTGCTACAGCGGTTGGATGTGGCCAAGGAGGAGGAATCACTGAAACCAAGGCCTGCTTTGCCAGTGGTGAGTGTTTCTCTCCAGCGGCAGCAGTTGGTACTGAGCAGGTTCTTAACGTCCCTGCTTTCTGTGCTAGTTCCTAAAGGCTGTGGGAGGAAGAGAACCCTTGCCTGAAGCAAAGGGAAGGTGGACTTGTTCTCAGCCTGGCACCACTTGCTTAAGGGCTGGACCTTTGCTCTCAGTGGCGCAGCTTTACCCAAGCTGCCCTCTGGCTTCTCAGGTCCCTTGCTTTCTGGGGTCAGCCTCACTTCTTCTCTGCCCTTGGCAGGAAATGTCTTCCGTTCATGTACTTACAGGGTGCTGCCACCCCTCACCCGCCACCCTGCTGTTGAGGTTCACCAGAGTCATTCAGATGACTCTCTTCTGTCCTCGCTGTCCCCTCCTCTGGTCTTCATAGACTTAAACCCTCTTCCCAAGGTGTTCTGTGCTGACCGCTGGAAGGCTGTGGTTTCAACGAAGCCGGTGGCCAGGGCCTGTGACGCAGGCCCTCACAGCACAGCCCAGAATAGCCTCGGCTTTGCTGCTTTTCCAGCTGCCCTATCACTTTGCAAGCTGGCATCTAATTTGCTGTCCACCCTCTCAACCCTAGTCTCTCAGCCAGTGCTCATGAAATATTTATAATCACAGATTATGTTTCCCTATGAGTATAAACTTGCTTTTGTTTTTTTTCCTCCCTTCTGTGCCCTTAAGAATCTGCCCCTGACAGGTCAAAGGGCCTTATTCTCTGGTTTCCTGGACTTCATCACACTTTCTTTGCTGAAGGGGCTGGCTCCACTTACAGTCTGACTCCCTCTGCTAGACCACTGCTGAAGAAATATGAGAAAAGAGCTCTAGGTTAGCTCTTGTAGTCAGAGACCTGGGTTCCAGATGGAACCCTGCTGCTAACTAGCCTCTCGAGAAGTTAGGTGCTTACTGCTGGAGGGCTTGCGGCTCAGGACCTCTGGCCAGTGGGTGTGACTCCTAAGGGCCAGCCACGTTGAGGGATGTGCACCCTTGGCTGCTGACGGGGTGAGGGGGGACCTGGCCAAAGTGTGTACAGAGAGGCCTTGCCACCATCAGCACTCCTGAAGCTAGTCACCTCTGGCAGAGATGTCCAGTCCACTTCCTGTGTGTCTTTGGAAAGTAGCGCAGAAAGCAGGGAAATTTAGAGTCTCCCAAGTACCAGCTGCTGCGGCTGGGGAAAACCACCTACCACTGAGTTTCTCCCCTGAAACTCTCAAGCCCAGCCTTGCGCTTATGAGGGCAGCGGCCACTGAGGCAGAATTCACTGGAGGTGTGCTTCCTCCTGTGTTAGAGTGAGGAGGGGGGCCAGGAGTGGGGTCTCCCTGGAGGTGAGGTCCTAATGTACAGGCGGGAGCCCAAGGCCATTCCACTCCAACCTCCCTGTGCGGAGCCGCCTCAGTGTCCTTGCTCAGGCCTCTCATCGCCTTTCTTGGCCTCTTCTCATGGTCTTTAATTTTCTTTCTCAGTGGCTAAGAAATCTTGCTTTTGACAAAAATTGTATGATACTGGAATCAAATCCTTAACCGAAATTTAAATCTGTATCAGCAGCTGCATTTCTTTTCTTCTAATTTTGTAATTCAAACTTAAAATCGTGGGACTTTTGTTTTGTTCTTTTCCACGTGGAGGATGGTAATAGATCACAGTTCAGTTCTTCCCAGCATTTTGGACACCTTGCTGAATTATTTTGCGAACTATTAGTAATTTTCTGAATTATTTGGGCTTCCTGGGCTGAAAGTGATGATGAGTTTGCTTTTCAACTTTCAGTATAAAGATGGTGATTCCCAGCCAAATTTGGAAACAGTAATGATCTGTTGTCATTGTTTGATATTATGGCAGGCTGTTTCATAAGACACACCACAGGCATTTTTTAAATGAAAATTAAACTTTATTTTGGGAATTTCACAAGAGCTCTTGAATAATTGTGGTACCTTTGGATATTACAAAACCTTGATTGGCAATTGATTCGAGTGTTTACATGCTCAATAGAGACAGCTCTTGGCCAATCTGGACTGATGATCCATGTGTGATCAGAGCTGCACTCCCTCTTCCCCACTGAGCTCCCTTTTGATTGGCACCAGTTCTCAGGAGGCTGCCTAGCACAGGAAGAGGAGAGAAAGAGAGACCTTTGGGTGTGGTCTTTTCAAGGGATGCTACACTTGGCCTCCAGTGGGTTTCCCAGATAAGGAATGGGTTCTGCTGTCCCATTCCCGCAGGCTAACCCAGTGCCCTTCCTGGCTGGCCATGGCTAATATCTGCAAAGAGGCAGGCACACATGGGTCAATAAGTGGGGCTTTCATTTGTCCTTGTGTCTCACTGGCATCCTGTCAACCAACTACATTAACTCTCAGTTTGCTGCCAGCTCTGGCTAAAGGTTTGCAGGTAAAGAAGGATGAAATCCTTGCTGAAATGAGCTGTCAAGGTTATCTCTGGATTTTGTTTCTCCAGACTGGGTCTTCATAATTGAGGGCAAGGCTTTGTTGGAGGTAACTCACCTATGGCTTCGGAACAGTTTATTTCAAAACAAAGCTGACATTTCCACCATTGTGGTTTGGACCATTCATGGTGACCATGTTGACATGGAGGGCTGTGGAACCGCCCAAATTTTGCATATGAGAGTAACAGATTTGGTACAAGAACTAGAGTTTTCTAACGCCCAGCCCAGCTCTTTTCATTGCATCTGACAGCGTCACTGAACACTCTTTTACCACTGAGTTTAAAAACCTGATGAACTTTCTCAAAAATAGTGGGTTTTTTTTTTGTTTTTTTTTTAAGAGACAGTTTTACTCTGTCGCCCAGGCTGGAGTACAGTGGTGTGATCTCGGGTCATTGCAACCTCCACCTCCTGATTCGAGCAGTTCTTGTGCCTCAGCCTCCCGAGTAGCTATAACTACAGGTACTCACCACCACGCCCAGCTGATTTTTGTATTATTAGTAGAGATGGGGTTTCACCATGTTGGCCAGGCTGGTCTCAAACTCCTGACCTCAAGTGATTCACCTGCCTTGGTCTCCAAAGTGTTGGGATTACAGGCATAAGCCACTGCACCCGGCCCAAAAAATACTTTTGGATGGGGCTATACCTGTCCAGCCTGTAGGGGCAGAAAGCAGTATTGCTTGTGAGGAGTTGGGAGAATCTCAGCTGCCTTGAGGAGCAGGACTTCCCAAGGCATGTGGATCAGGCGGTTGGAGTATGTGGTGCTCGTGGGTTGGATGGAGGCACGATGCTTGTGAGCTGTGGTCTGAAACCTCTCCGTCCTCGTTTTCCTCACTGGGTCTGAGAGCTTCGGAGCCCATCTCACTGCTTTTTCTTTCTTCTGAATAGGTGCTTCCTCACTGGCATCCACATGATTTCTGAACTCCACTGGCAGACCTCTACCTCTGTGCAGCACTTTTGCAGAGTACCTTCACCTTTTAGTCCTAGAAAGTTTCTTCCAGCCTAGAACTTCTGTGACTCCAGGCCCTGGTGACAACTCAGTCGTAGGTAGGGCTGGTGTCGCTGTTTTAAAGATAGAAAACTGTAAGTAAGTGGTGGAGTTGGGCCAGTGTTCTTCTTCTGTGGAGCTCAGGCTGAGCTCTGTCACTCCCAGCATAGCAGTTCTTACAGCACTGTGAAATTGGGCAAGCCTAGGGGCTCAGGAGCAGTCTCTGTCTTGTTCACAGTTGTCACTGATGCTTAGTAGTAGAGGCACAAAAATATGAGAGCTGAAAAGTTAAAATTCGTATTCTCGATTTAGGAGTCTGCATATAGACATCTAGTAGGGGTTGGTAAAAATTAAGACATTATGGAGTGTCTACAAGGACCCGTGGTGGACAGAGTTGCATATCTCCACATAGATCCTTATCCCAAGGGCTTGACCCACACTAGCCAGATGCCCAGTGTTTCCTGTTTCTCCATCGAACTCCAGTTTATGACTCCAGTTAAGACATCCTATGATGTCTATAACCCCGCTAAGCTGGAGTGTGTTTTTACTTTTCAAGTTTAGGAGGAAAAAAAGCTGTACAAGAGATAAGGCAGTGGTTTTCAGCTGGGAACATTTAGCAATGTCTGGAGATAGTGTTGGTTGTCACAACTGGGGACAGCATCTAGTGGGTAGAGGCCAAGGATGCTGCTGGCCATGCTACAATGTGCAGAACCACCCCCACAGCAAAGAACTCCTTGGCCCCAAGTGTTGACAGTCTTATGGGTGAGACTAGGTGAGACCTGTTGTGTGTAAGGAGGACAGAGAGCATCTGGGAGTCATCATGAGCCGATGGTTCATAAATAGTGGTGCAGAATTACAGGAATGAAGCCACATTGCAATCCATGGAAATACGTACTTGATCACTGTTTATCTGCCCATTGTCATGATTTTGGGCCCTAAAGCTGGAGCAATTGATGGAAAATTTAGAAAGCCTGCAGCTTACTGAAGGGTTGAGGCCAGCAGTCAAGGCCATTGGAGGACTGGGACCATTTGGCTCACAGAGTGAGGTGGGGAGACCTGGTCCACATGATTGCATGTGCAGTGCTTTGGGTTGGGGACTGAGGCCAAAGCTTTAGCTCGGGCTCGGCCACTGGCTTGCGTGTTAGGTCACTTTGGCTGGTCACTTTTCTCAGAGTTTTGGTTTCTGTCTCTGCCCTCACCTCTCAGGACTGTCTTAGTGGCACTAGCAACCTTTCTGCCTTACAAATCTTACAACTTTGGAGTCACTTTTGGGTTTGTCCTACTTTTCCCTTTTCATTTTTGTGTGGGTTTTTTTTTTTTTTTTGAGATGGAGTCTCGCTCTTATTGCCCAGGCTGGAGTGCAATCTCGGCTTGCCACAATCTCTGCCTTCCAGGTTCAAGTGATTCTCCTGCCTCAGCCTCCTGAGTAGCTGGGGTTACAGGTGTGTGCCACCATGCCTGGATACTTTTGTAATTTTAGTAGAGACGGGGTTTTTCCATGTTGGTTGGACTGGTCTTGAACTCCTGACCTCGGTGATCCACCCACCTCGGCCCCCCAAAGTACTGGGATTATAGGCATGAGCCACCACGCCTGGCTTCACTTTTGGTTTTTGAGAAATTCTGTCCATCCTCCTGTAGCAGCAGTGGGGTTCCTTTTCCTTCTGGAACTTCACATTTCACCCTAGGGCTCTGACCTGGTCTTTGCATGCTGCCAACTTCTTGTGACAATCTAGCTGCCCACTGGAGGCAGCTCTTGGAGGTCGAAGCCACATCTCTTTCAGCTTGGGTCTGTAGCACATGGTAGTAGGAGCAGAGAAGAGAAACCAATTTATTGAGGGCTTGCCTTGTGCCAGTTTTGTGCTGGACACTTGACATATTCTCTTCCAAGTCTTTACAGTGATGCTGTGTGATTATTATGTCTGATTTATGAGTGAGAAAACCCAGGCTGAGAAGAGTTAAGGGACTTGTGGTCAAGTGGCAGGCTGAGATTTAAAGTCAGGACCACCTAACCTCATCGCTTCTGCTCTTTCTGCTGCACTGACCTGTGGTGGAAATAATTCTTGGTAATGTGCCCTCCCTCAGCTATTAAAATAGTTTTCCAGAAGCATCCGTTGGATGACCACTGTGGATACTTGTAGTTGCTTCCAGTTGCCTTAGGTCAGCACCTTCCGGCCCAAGCTAAGGGCAGTGCTTCCTGCTAGAGGTTGGCTCCTGGCCTTGTTTAACACCACTGTTTCCTGTCACTCCATAGCTTGGTCGTCTACTCTGGCCAAGGAAATGGACCAGTCTTCATTCTCTGCATTTGGCTGACTGGGGCTTCCTGGGTCTTAGCTCACCCTGGAGCTCTTAGCACCCATTTCCAGGTGGGTTCCTAATATTGCTGTGGTTATCAAATGAAGAAAGAGTGTGGGTTCTTCCCCATCACCACAAAGGGCTACCACTCACATCCAAACCCAATTCCTCATCTGGAAAACCCAAGCCAAGGAAGTCCCTTGCAGCCTGGCGGAGGAGCTCTGCTCACTCTGCGCTCTCAACCTGGAGGCAGCGGTTTGTCCCACTTGTAGACCTCGACTTTGCTTGTTGCTTCTCCAACCCTGTCAGTACTGTTGCTGCCTTTACACCAGCATAAGCCATGCTGACCCCACAGGTGAGCCTTGACACATCTTTGGCCTGAAATGTCCTTTTCTCCCTGGAGAGGTGGTTGGTCTTCCTGCTCAGACATCTCATCAGTGAAGTTCTGTTCAATTGACATTGATTGAGCCCCGGGTTGGACATGTAAATCTGTTCCTTGGGGTCCCTCTTACCCTTTTCCACTCTGCCCTGTGCTGCAGGAGGCTGACCTGTATGAACTGCATCAGCGGGCTCCCATTCTCAAATCTGTCGTCCTGCAGGGCTGACCACACTCCTCAGTCGCATGTCACAGCCCCCTCAGGCAGTGCTTCATACTCTTGGGGCCTAGGCTTCAGGGCACTGCAGCACCCACTGTACTGGTCCACACCTTTGTAAACAGTCTCTTTCTTAAGCTCTCCTCAAATTATCCCAATTCAAGTGGCTCCCTGTTGCCTGCTTGGACGCTGACTGACGCAAACATTTACTGGGTGTGCCCAGATGGGCAAAATATGGATCCTGCTCTGGAGAAGCTCTTGGAAGGCAGACAGACCTATGAGCAGTTTCTGCCTCCTGCAGCAGATGACAGGAGCCCATGTGCTGTGGCAGCACTGACCCAGAGAGCCAGAAAGTCTTCCTGAGGAGAAGCCTTGGTGAAACCCTGACTCTACTAAAAATACAAAAATTAGCTGGGCCTGGTGGCATGCACCTATAGTCCCAGCCACTTGGGAGGCTGAGCATGAGGATCACCTGAACCTGGGAGGCAGAGGCTGCAGTGAGCTGCAATATTATACCACTGCACTCCAGCCTGGGCCCCAGAGCAAGAGACCTTGTCTCAAAAAAACAAAAAACAAAACAAAACAAAAAAACACTAGAACAATACCCAAGACAGTACGAATAGTGAGAGTTCCTATGGGGAAGAAGGGAGGTAGAAGGTTCCTGGTCAAAGGTGATACAGCTTTTAATAAGGAGAATATATCCCTATATTATTTGTATATGTACAACCACAAATAATTTTAAAATGCAATGCACACACGTGTATGGGGGAATGAGGGCAACAGGAAGGGATTCTGAAGGAGGTTTTGTGGGATAGAGCTTTTATATCAGACAAGCCTGTATTCTAGTCCTGACCTTGACAATTAGCTGCCAGTGACTTTGGGCAAGTCACCTTACTCTGAGTCTCAGCTTCCTCATTTGAGAAGTGGGGATGACAATGTCTGCCTTCCAGGGCTCTTGTGGGGATATGGAGTAGGCCAAACAATTCTTGACACATAGTAAGTGCTCAGTGCATCATAGCCATTATTGTTATTTCAAATTTCAGCCAAAAATAACCACTTGAGCTCTTACTAGGTGACAGTTGGATTAAGGACGTTGGGGCTGTATCTGGTTGAATCAGGGATGACTTCCTGGGGGAGGAGGAGCTTGAGCTACTTAAATATATGTGGGAAGCAGGGCAGCATTGAGTTAGAGAGAAGGCTGTGTGGAGGCCAGGGAGGGATTATGCCTGTGTGCCTATTATTAGTAATGATATTACTTATTTCCATATTATAGACAAAGAGGGAGAGTCCAAGCAACTTGCTCACAGACACATAGCTAGTAAGTGTAGAGTGTTCACATGGAAGGGATGGGCTGAGGAAGAGAAATGGGAAAATGCAGGAAACTGGGATAGTTCAGTGGGAGGGGAAGGGAAAAAAAGAATGGGCTTTGTAATCAGAAAGACTGAAGAGAGGGATGTGGGGGATTTAACAGACCAGCATTGCCCTTTACTTAAAAAAAAAAGTGGGGAGAGCAGGCCCAGGGTAGATGTAGAACCTTAAAGTCTTACCTTTGCAAGATGCTCTTGCCAGAGGCCACTGGCTCTCCATCTCCCCTGGGCCCAAGCAGAAAGGATTGGGGCCCCTCCTCACAGGAAGGGGTGCTAGGCTGAGTAGTCATAGGAGGCCGGGGCTTTTCCCCAGGAATCCTCCAAGAACTCAGTGGAATGACAGCTTGATGGCTGTCAGTACTGTGCCAAATGAGGTCGCTGCCTGCCCTGTAATCTGGCAGTTCCACTTCCTAGGTTTTCAGGCAGAGCTGTGAGGGTTCCCATCAATAAACAGTTGTGGCAGGGTTGCTGGGGTGTTGGAGGGAACTTGGGTGCCTTTCACCTTCAGAGTGGGTAAATAAATGTGGAAGGTGCCCACCAGGAACTAAATGTGCCCACAGTAACATGGATGAGATTTAAGAATATAGTGCTGAGTGAAAACAAGAAAAAAAAAAAAATATATATATATATATATGTATATATATACATACACACACATATACATATGTATATATATGTATAACGTACAAAGTGTGAAACTAAAAAATACATGCACTTGCTTTGCAAGGACAGATACAAATGATTGGCTGTGGGTTAAAATGAGAAATGAGAATAAAAATGAGATAAATGCCTTGTGGTGAAATCCAGTTTCTCTGCAGGTGGGAGGGGAGGCCAAGCGGTCAACCCACATTTCTGTGCGCATTGCACCATCTAGTGGGCAAAGAGGCTTTCAGCTGCCCTGGTCTAGGAGCTGTGCAACCACGGCACCATGACATCCTGGGCAGGTGCTGCCTCAGCTGGGCCCCCCAGAGTAGAGGTAAGGGGTGAGCGCTGCCTTGGGAGTGGCGGACAGGAACAGTCTGCTGTAGGCCTGTCCATCAGGGCTGGCAGCCATTTCTGTTGTGGGCGGGGAGGAGGGTTCAGACAGGCCTGCTTGCCTCCTCCAGGGGCTGTCTGAGCTCAGGGCCAGCTCTTCTGCCTGCTGTGTCAGGCAGGCAGGTCGTTCCTGAGGAGGGAGTGGCTGGGGCTCTGATGCCAAATTTTCACATGTAGCCCTCCCTCCTGGCAGGAAACGGAGTGTCTGGCAGGATCATCATGAAAGCAAAGAGGAGAGAGGAGAGCGGGTAGAGACACTCAGAGTCTAGAGAGAGCAATGACTACCTTGAGGTGGCACACAAGAGGACAGACCCTGGCACCAGACTGCCCGAGGGTTCACATCCCTTCAGCAAGTCCCCTGTGCCTCAGTTTCCCCTCAGAATATAATAGTACCTACCTTGTAGGGATGAAGTGAGTCAAAACAGGTCCCCTTTCAAGATCAGGGCTGTGTAAGCGTATCTGAGGGTCACCCAATTCCTGTAAAGCCAGCACTCTGCCCTTACCCTTCATGGGAGTCACGGAGCATGAATAGAATGCCTTGGGTTGATAGGGGTCACTGCAGCAGGACCTGGGGCTATGGGCTACGAATGGACTGCAGCCATAGACCCAGGCCAAACTTTGGGGAGGGAGGTGGGATGAAGCAGGGTAGGGACTGGGGCTGGGGACATCGCATTGTTTTATTTTGTTGCCCAGGCTGGAGTGCAATAGAGCCATCTTGGCTCACTGCAACCTCTGCCTCCCAGGTTCAAGTTAATTTCCTGCCTCAGCCTCCTGAGTAACTGGGATTACAGGCTTCTGCCACCATACCCAGCTAATGTTTTTGTATTTTTAATAGAGACAAGGGCTCACCATGTTGGCCAGGCTGGTCTTGAACTCCTGACCTCAGGCAATCCACCTGCCTGGACCTTCCAAAGTGTTGGGATTATAGGCAGAAGCCACTGCTCCCAGCCGGACACCACATTCTTGGGGTCTGCAAAAATGCGGTAGCTCACACCTGTAATCCCAGCACTTTGGAAGGCCGAGGCTGGTGGGTCACCTGAGATCAGGAATTTGAGACCAGCCTGGCCAACATGGTGGGAACCCGTTTCTACTAAAAATACAAAAATTAGCCAGGCGTAGTGGCACGTGCCTGTGGTCTCAGCTGCTCGGGAAGCGGAGGCAAGAGAATCACTTGAACCGGGGAGGCAGAGGTTGCAGTGAGCCGAGATCGTGCTATTGCATTCCAGCCTGGGTGACAAGAGTGAAACTCCATCTCAAAAAAGCAATAACAGCCAAAAAAACAACCAAACCAAAAAGGCTTTCCTATGTACTGCTCAGTTTGTTCCCAAATACTCCCCAGCCAGGTCATTGAGGTTGTGTGTGATTAGGATACATGAGTTCCTGTCCAGAGGGGACCTGGCAGTCTTGATTACCTCTGTGGCTTGAGGAACCCTGTCCTGCTCCACCCTTTCTGCAGCCTCTGGCCATTTATTTTAGCTGCCCCTGCCCCTACACCAGCCTCTGCAGGCTCCTGCATCACAGTCATCTTTCTAAAGCACAGTATGGCTCCTCATTGCCCAGAAATTCAATGGAGACATCCTTGGTAAGCATTCAGGGTCCCTTCTGGTCTGGCCTACCCTGCCTTCCACACCTGTCTCCTGCCAGTTCTACTCTCAGCAACTCCATTGCCTCTTAGCTCCCACCATGCCTCGTGTTCCACACCCCTGGCCTTGCTCAAGTTATTCTCCTTGCTTTGAGCGCTCTTCCTCCCTACTTTTTTCCACCTGGCAGAATCCTCCTCATCCTTAGCGACCCAGTTAGCTCCTCCAATGAAGACTTCCCCAGCAAACTGCGCCCGCCACCCCAGGCTCCTCTCATAAACCACTTGTCATTAATCACTTACCAGTTATAGTTTGTCACAGCCAGTCAGTTCCTGTTCAGTGACTAGAGGAAAGAAAATGTGGACTTTGTTACCAGACTGTGTGGTAGAATCTCAGCTTGGCTATTCACTAGCTGTGTAACCCTAGGCAGGTTACTTAACCTGTCTGAGCTTCAGTTTTTTCACCTACTACATGGGGATAAAGCTCTTATCATTCAACCTGGATTCCTCACCAGGGCCTGCAAGGCCTTGCCTGCCCTGCCTCCCTCCTCTCTCCTGTTGCTTTCCACACATCTCACCACATTAGTGTCCCTCCTCCTCCTCGAACTTGCCTCCTGGCCTTTGCACCTGCCCTTCTCTACCTGGAATATTTCCTTCTCATTCCATCCTCCACCTCATTTCCAATGTCACCTCCTCAGAGAGGCCCTCTGTGACCACCCTCTCTAAATCCCCCACCTGGTTCTGTTTCATCTCACTTTCTGTTTATTTTTTTCTAGGGCTTATCTCAATTTGAAATTTCCCTACTTTTTGGCTTGGTTGTCAGCTCTGTGAGTATGGGCTCTTTTCTCTGGGATTACAGGAGATGAACAGACTTGGTATGTGTTAGTCCTGACTTCTCCTCTTCCCCCAGGTCACACCTGCTCATCTGTGAGCCCCTTCAGGGCAGGGCATCATGTCTCCTTCATGTTTGCTTTCTTGACCCCAGCAGTGTGCCTGGTCCATAGTGAGCCCTTAGCCTGTATTTGCTGCCTGCCTGTCATTGTCTTCCCCAACCTTTTTCCTTAGCAGCCCCTGGTGATCTCCTGATGGTTTCTGACACATGCCGCAGGTTGCCTGTGGGGATGAGCCTGATATCTCCCAGAGCGGGAGCGCCCTGGGGTGGCCTCATGTCTCTGCCACTTTGCTTTCCAGCCCAAGACAGGATTTTGAGTGGAGAGTTTGAGGTATATTGTATATTACTGGCTGTAGCATTAGGGACCTTGGCCATGTCCTTAGCATTACCCTGCGTGGTAGGACAATACCTAGAATGGTCTGGTCAAACCCGAGAGACTTGGAGAAGGCCAAGAGGACACAGTGATGCCCATAGGCCCCTCTCAGTGGCGAGATTGGGCTGTGACTTGCCCAGGCAGAGTGGGGTCCACACAGTCTGATGAAGCTTCATTTGGTTCAGAGGAAAATTTCTCTGTGAACACAGACCATCCCTTCTTAAGTTGACTCAGAGGTCTGATAATTGGGTGAGTGTGATGGCTCCATGTTACCCACCTCCTCTGGCACCAGGACATAGGGACCAGTCTGTTGGTATGTAGAGGCTGTGCTACCCAGCCTGGCATCAGTGATGCTGGGAAGAGCTATTGCCTGCCTGCTACTGTGGGAATGACATGGAGGGCTGGAGGGAGTGACCTGGCAGGGATGGACCCCAGGGCCCATGCCCTCATGCTCACTGAGCAAGTGAAGCAGGATTCACTCCGTGCTGGGAGAGGGAGACTGGGGTTAGGGGGCACAAGGATTTATCAATAAAATTTCAAAAATTCATTTTGGAAATTGGCATAAAGGTTGATGGCATCTTATTTTGTCAAGGACACAGGATAGGTAAAAAATTAATTTTCTATTGTACCCTAAAAATGAATATTTTAATACCAAAAAAATTGAAAAAAAAAAAAAAAAAAGAATAGTTCTCTAGGAAGGCCGATCAGCATTCTTATGCTGACATTTTGAGCTGTGGACAGGGGAGAACAAGGTCAGAAACCAGCTCCTGGGAATTGCTGGGTTAGAAGTTTGGAGAGCATGTGCGTGTGAAGGGGCATAGTGTTGGAGCAGGTTGCTGACCTGGTGGTGTGATGGGAAGGAAAGAGCCTGAATATTTCCTGGATTAGTCCAGAATATTTCCTGGATTAGTCCAGAAATTCTTCAGTCCCCTCTGCACTTAGGCTTCCTGTGGATTAACTTGTTCTCTCTTTGAAAGTGTGAACATCCTGCAGGCAGGGTCCATCAGGGAACCTGGACAAGTGCTGCCCTGTGCACAGCCTCCTGGGAGGGTGTCCACACAGGTGAAATCTGGCTGGGATAAATGTCAAGGGCATGTGTGGGGCAAAGAGAGGGAGGAAGGAAACTCACCCTTGCTGGTCCTTACTGTGTGTCTTGCACTATGCTTAGGGCTTTTTCATGAGTTAGTGAAGAGCTGCTTCTTATCTCCATTTTACAGATGAGAAAACTGAGGCCCAGAAAGACTCAGTGATTTGCCCAAGGTCACATAGCCAGTGGTGGAACCAGCATTTACATTCAGGCCTGCATGAACTCAAGGTCAGAGCTTTTATTTCTCCAGCAGGCCAAGGCACAAAAAGTTTTAAAAACAACTTGCGTCCCATCTTCCTGTCGGCATAGTGTCTGGCAGACATGTTTTTGATTTGTTCTGTCCATCTGGAAACACTGTGGCTGACTGTGTTGGCAGTTCCCGGGCCCTTGGAGGGGAGGTTCAAAACTCACGTTTTTTTCTTTTTAACTTAAGAGAATTCTGGTAAAGTACACATAAAAGTTGCCATTTTAACCATTTTAAAATATTTTATTTATCTATTTAGGAGACAGTCTCACTCTGTTGCCCAGGCTGATGTACAGTGGTGCAATCTTGGCTCACTGTAACCTCTGCCTCCTGGGTTCAATGACTCTCCTGTCTCAGCCTCCTGAGCAGCTGGGATTACAGGTGTGTGCCACCATGCCTGGCTAATTTTTTGTATTTTTAGTAGAGGCGGGGTCTTACCATGTTGCCCAGGCTGGTCTCAAACTCCTGAGCTTAGGCAATCCACCCACCTTGGCCTCCCAAAGTGTTGGGATTATGGGTGTGAGCCCTGCATCTGGCCTTAAAGTGTGTAATTTAGCAGCATTTAGTACATTGAAAATGCTGTGTGGGCTGGGCATGGTGGATCACGCCTGTAGTCCCAGCACTTTGGGAAGCTTAGGCGGGTGGATTGCTTGAGCCTAGGAGTTCAAAACCAGCCTGGGCAACATGGGGAGACCTGTATCTACAAAAAAATAAAATGAGTTGTTGTGTATCTACAAAAAAATAAAATGAGTTGTTGTGATAGGGTGTCCATGTAGTTGGCTACTTGGGAGGCTGAGGTGGGAGGATTGCTTGAGCCCAGGAAGTTGAGGCTGTGATGAGCAGAGATTGTGCCACTGTACTCCAACCTGGGTGACAGAGTGAGACTCTGTCTCAAAAAAAAAAGAAAAGAAAGAAAAGAAAATGCTGCCTGCCTGTCACCACTCCCCAGTTCCACACCTATTAGCCGTCACTCCCCAGTCCCTGCCTCCAAGCTCCTGGCAGCCAGCAATCTGCATTCTGTCTATAAATCTCCCCATTCTAGACATTTCCTATAAATGGGATTGTACACTGTATGGCCTTTTGCTTCTGGCTTCTTTTCTCAGCAAAATGTTTTCAAGGTTCATCCATGTTGTAGCATGTATCAGTATTTTGTTTCTTTTTATGACTGAATAATATTCCATTGTATGGATATAACACATTGTGTTTATCCATTCATCAGTGGTGGACACTGGGGTTGTTTCCACCTTTGAGGTTGTGAATAGTGCTGCTGTGAACATTATTGTACAATTTTTTTTTTTTTTTTTTTTTTTTGAGACAGAGTCTCACTCTCACCCAGGCTGGAGAGCAGTGGCACAATCTTGGCTCACTTCAACCTCTGCCTCCCCGGTTCAAGCGATTCTCCTGCCTCCACCTCCTGAGTAGTTGGGATTATAGGCGCACACCACCATGTCCAGCTAATGTTTGGATTTTTAGTAGAAATGGGGTTTCACCTTATTGGTCAGGCTGGTCTTGAACTCCTGATCTCGTGATCAGCCTGCCTCGGCCTTCCAAAGTGCTGGGATTACAGGTGTGAACCATGGCGCCTGGCCAGCAAGTTTTTGTCTGAATAACTGTATTTAATTTTTTTTTAGTCTGTACTAACAGTAGAATTTCAGTGTCCTGTGGTGATTCCGTGTTCAGCTTATGCTGGGACTGCCAAACTGTTTCACGGCAGCTGCACCATTTTACATTCCCACTAGCAATGTGTGAGGGATCTCATTTCTCCACACAGTCACCAACACTTAGGTTTCATTAAAGATTTTTATTATAACCACCCTAGTGGGTGTGAAATGGTAGCTCATTGTGATTTTTATTTGAATTTCTTAACGACATCGACCATCTTTGCCCTTAATTCTTTGGGGTGCCGCAGGTAGGCCTCTCCATGCCATGCCTCTGCCTCAGAGTCATCTGTCCAGTGGTGGTGTGAGGGTTAAATGAGAAAACTACGTGAAGAACTCAGCATCTATGCCAGGCACATAAGACCCTAAAGACCAACTCAGACAGTCCCAGGCCTGCCCTTGTCAGCTGGTAGGGAGGCTGGACCTCAGAGGACCCTCCCAGCTCTGACCAATGTATGAGTCAGAGCCGTTCCCACTGCCTGGCAGTCCCCCCTGCCCACTCTGCCTCCACTGTCCTGGTCTCCCTGGGGAACTGTGACCCTTCAGAGGCTGGGATGACATTTATGGGGGTGGCAGGTCCCCTCTCCCCCTTTTCCATTTTCACAGACCCTCCTGGCCCCCGGGTGCCTTCCCTTCTGGATGCCCTCTTGGCACTGCCCTCTGCTACTGGAGCTAAATGGGAAGTGCCTGGAAGTCTATCCCCTCCATGGTGGCTCTTAGCCAACGACTAGGGTGCAGGAGAGTAAGCTTCCAGCTCCCTTGCCTGGGGCAAGGACAACCCTGAGGTGTGACTTAGACATCCCAGTTCCCCTGTGAGATCAGGCTGAAGCCATCCTCTGCAGAGCTTTGCCTGAATCTGCACCCTTCTTAGCCTCTTCCTTTCTTGTCTTGCTCCCCCTGTCCCTCTCCAGTTTCCCTGGGAACACTCCCAAATCATTTAGCTATGAATTCTTGTCTCAGCATCTCCTTCTGGGGAACCTGACCTAAGACATGGAGCACCTACTGTATGCCAAGCCCCGTGGAAAATACTCAAATAGACAAAGATAAACAAGATGCAGTTCCTTCCCCAAGGAGCTCATGACTTGGTTGGGGCAGTCCTAATTGCAGTAGTAATGCTAATAGCCCATGTTGTACACCTTCTATGTGCCAGGCCCTAGGCTGAATGCTTTACAATGAAGCTAGAAGGTTCATTTAAACCATCTAGCTCTTCTGGTCCTAGGCGCTTCGGGAGCCACGGCTTAAGATGCAGACATGGCAAAGTCCAAGAACCACACCACACACAACCAGTCCTGAAAATGGCACAGAAATGGCCTTAGGAAACCCCGATCTCAGAGATACGAATCTCTTAAGGGGGTGGACCCCAAGTTCCTGGGGAGCATGCACTTTGCCAAGAAGCACAACAAGAAGGCGGTAAGGAAGATGCAGGCCAACAGTGCCAAGGCCATGAGTGCACATGCTGAGGCTATCAAGGCCCTCGTAAAGCCCAAGGAGGTTAAGTCCAGGATCCCAAAGGGTGTCAGCCTCAAGCTCGATTGACTTGCCTGCATTGTCTAACCCAGGCTTGGGAAGTGTGCTCATGCCCGCATTGCCAAGGGGCTCAGGCTGTGCCAGCCAAAGATCAAGGCCAAGGATCAAACCAAGGCTCAGGCTGCAACTCTAGCTTCAGTTCCAGCTCAGGATCCCAAAGGTGCCCAGGCCCCTACAAAGGCTTCAGAGTAGAGAGCTCTGTCTGCCAACGTGAGGACAGGACTGGTATGACCCTCCCTGGGCTGCTGTCTGCGTAGGGCTGGGATCCTTCTGTGCTATTTGTACAAATAAACCTGAGGCAGAAAAAAACAAAAACCTAACAACTTTGCGAGGGGATGCTATTATCATCTCCACTTTACAGATGGGGAAACTGAGGCCCAGAGAGGTGAACTAATCTGTGGGCCAGGGTTTTACAGCTTGGAAGTGGCAGTACCCACCCTGAGACCTCTGTTCATAACCACTCTTCTTTCAGCATGTTTCAGCTCGGAGGAGATACTCCAGCTGCTTGCATTCAGTAGAGGAAAGAAATTCTCCAGGGCCTTGCTATGACTGCTTGTGAGGGCATTTCATGACTACTTTGTTGCTGATCTTGGTTAACTTTTTTTTTTTTTGAGACAGAGTCTCCCTCTGTTGCCCAGGTGGAGTGGCTGGAGTACAGTGGCATAGTCTCAGCTCACTGCAACCTCCGCCTCCCTGGCTCAAGCAATCCTCCCACCTCAGCCTCCCTAGTAGCTGGGACCATAAGTGTGCCACCATGCCTGGCTAATTTTTTGTATACATATTTTTTGAGCCACTGCACCTGGCCCAGATCTTGGTTAACTTTTTTTATGAGTGATTTAAATTAAGAAGAAGGCTGGGCACAGTGACTCATGCCTGTAATCGCAGCACTTTGGGAGGCAGGTGGATCGCTTGAGGCCAGGAGTTTGAGACCAGCCTGAGCAACACGGAAAATCCCCATCTCTACAAAAAATAAAAAAATTAGCCGGGTACAGTGATGTATACCTGTAGTCCCAGCTACTCAAAAGCTGAGGCAGGAGAATCACTTGGAGTCCAGGAGTTGGAGGTTGCAGTGAGTTGAGATCATGGCATTGCACTCCAGCCTGGGTGATGGGAGTGAAACCCTGTCTCAACAATGAAGAAGAAGAAGAAGAAGAGGAAGAGAAGGAAGAAGAAATGAGTTAAAACCTATCCTTCTGATAGTGTGATTCCCACTTACCTTCTACTCTGCTTTCCTGAGTAAGAGACAAGGTGGGAGTACTGCCCAGGTGCCAGCACTGCCACCCCTGGGTGAAGCTCCCATCCCAGGTGTCGTGGTATAAACAGGGTATCAGCTGTTACTCCTCCGGGGAAATCAGAAGTACTGGCTCAGGAAAAGCCAGGCCATGCTGTTTGAGTGCATTGGAGTGGGTAAGAGCACAAACTCAAGGCAGGCTGGCTGGGACCAAATCCTAGCTCTGCTGTGTGCAAGCTGAGTGACTTTGGGAAAGTTACTTACCTCTCTGTGCCTTGGTTTCCCCATGTGTAAAATGAAGACAATAATAGCATTGGCCTCTTACGGTTGTTGTGAGAAGTAAATGACATAATATACCTAAAGCAGAACACTCTCTGTCTTGTACACAGTAGGAGATAAACAAATGTTGACTATTATTATTGTTAGGAAAGGCCGGGCAAGGCTAAGACTCCTGACTTAGGAGTTACCCGGCAGTTTCCTGGTAGAGTCCCTGAGTCTGGGCACACTCTCCCAGACTGATGTTCCTGGATTCCTCTGTGCTCTGGGAGGGCAGAACAGAGGCTTCTGCCTCCTTCTTCCCCAGCCCTCTCCTTCCTGGCTTGCATCTGGCCTGTGCAGGCTTCCTGGTGCTCCCCTGAGTCAGAGGCTCCTGGAATGGGAGTTGGGGCTGTAGGGAAGGGTCTCAGGGACATTGCCTCAGACTCTGAACGAGGACATGCTGTCCACTGGCCTGCAGGCCTCATGGTGGTGGTTGGGGTGGCAGCTGGCACAGTGCCCTGCTCATATGAAGAACCCAGTTCTGCCACTAGCTGACTGTATGACCATGGCCAGCTCCCTTCCCTGGTCCTGGCAGCTCTCTCTGGGTGCACACTGAGCATTGCCTCAAATATCTGCAAACTTGCCTGGTGATTCCAGTCTTCATCATACAGACCCGGAGGCAGAGGCAGTGAGAGGAGCAGCCACAATAAGAGCAGGGGGACTTTCTCACTGCTAATGGCCCAGGATTCACTGGACATTTTCTCGGATCTAGGCAGGTGTGGGTCAGGTGAGGAGCCTCAGGCCACGCGCAAGGTGGAGCTGGAACCAGAACCAGGTCTGCTTAGATGTGGTTCCAGTGACTGACCGTTGGCCTCAGTGATGAGGGCCAAGGTCCGAGGCTGAGCATTTGTCAGGATCCCAGGCGTGTATCCTACAATGTGGCTGCTGGCCAGTGGAGGCAGGCTAAGAAGATGCAGGGCAGGGTCTGTGTGTCCCTGGCAGACTGGGTGGGGTTCCCTTAGGTCAGCGGCTAGTCTCCTCATGTGGGAGAGTTTCTTACTGGGAAATTTTTCTTTTTGAAGTTATTATTATAGAAACTCTCAAACACATGCATAAATAGAGAATAAAGTATAATGAACTCCACACACTCATTCCCATACTCAGCAGCTATCATTTTATGACCAAGCTGGTTTCATCCACTTCCTTGCCCCCCTTCCCTGCCCCCACACCTAGATTATTTTTAAGCATATCTAAAATACCATGTCATTTCACAGATTTTTCTAAATGTGTGTCTAAAGATAAAGGACTCTCCTTAAAAAAAAAAAAAAAATCACCTGAATTCCAGGAACTTTTAAAAAAAAGTTGAAACAGCGTCTTACTCTGTCATCCAGGCTGGAGTACAGTGGTATGATCATAGCTCACTGGAGCCTCAATCTCCTGGGCTCAAATGATCCTCTTGCCTCAGCCTCCTGAGTAACTGAGACTATGGATGCAAGCCACCGTATCCAACTAATTAAAAAACAACAACAACATGTTTTTAGAGTTGGGGGTCTCAATATGCTGGCCAGGCTGGTCTTGAGCTCCTGGCCTCAAGCAATTCTCTCGCCTTCACCCCCAAAAATGCTGGGATTACAGGCATGAGCCACTGCACCTGATCCCCCAGGAACTTTTGTAAGGGGAGGACTTGTTTCTCATTTTATCCTGGCACCCAGCTCAGGCCAGAATCACCGCTCTAGTTTGAGGTTCCATCCTCTTCCACTTCCAGGGCATAAAAGGGGACCAAGGTGGGTGTGACCCTGCGTGTACAGCAGCTTGACTTTGGCCAAGACCCTCCCCTGCTGTGGAGGGAAGGGGCAACCTCTGAGGTCAGGCCCAGATCTGACCCTCATGAATGCAGCTCCTGGCTCCACCTGAGCCTGTGCTGAGGGCCTTGGGGATTGTCCCTCCCTGTGAACCTCAGATGTGGTCCTCAGTGTGGACCAGGGGTGTGGCTAGTCTTACTCAGGCCATGGCAGGCTCACTGGCATCACTGGCCTTTCTTGTTTTGTGTTTATGCCTTTCCTCCCTTCCCCACACCCTTCCCTTTTTTCCCCATTTTACTGTCTTTAATGCCTTTGTTTGTATGGTTCCTGCAGGTGGGCATTACTCTTTTGTAAACATGTATTCTTCTTTTTACTTTGGTAAATGTCATTGTGTTATAGATCTCATGGAGTCAACACTGTATAAAATCTAGCCTTGAGCTGGGCATGGTGGTGTACCCCTGTAGTCCCAACTACTTGAGATGCTGAGGCGGAAGAATCACTTAGGCCAGGAGTTGGAGGCCGCAGTGAGATATGATTACGCCACCACACTCCAGCCTGGGTGACAGAGTGACATCCTGTCCTTCAATCAATCAGTCAACCAAAATAAAATCTAGCCTTGTTGCTTCCAGCTGCTGCATGGAACCCTATGATGTGCAGCCACACATTTTCCTGCCCACCCACCCCATGAATGAGCTGCCAAACTCCCCTAGTACATGTCCTGTAGCGATGGGGCGGTCACCCACATCCCCATCAACGCTGGGCTTTTTCCAGCTTTTGAATTTTTGTCCATCTACCAGAGGTAGAGTGATGTATAATGATTTTCAGCGTCTTTTCATTTCTTTTTCTTTTCTTTCTTTTTTTTTTTTTTTTTTGGGACAGAATCTCACTCTGTCACCCAAGCTGGAGTGCTGTGGTATGATCATCGCTCACTGCAGCCTTGAACTTCAGCTCAAGTGATCCTCCCACCTCAGTCTCCTGAGTAACTAGGGCTACAGGCAAACACTATGTTGCTCAGCTAATTTAAAAATTTTTTGAAGAGACAGATTCTCACCATGTTGCCCAGGCTGGTCTCGAACCCCTGGCCTCAATTGTTTAATTGTCTGTTCACCTCTCATGTCCATTTTTGGGGTAGGGTTGCTGTCCTCTTGCTCCTCTGCAGCAGTTTCTTATAATGTCTAGTCTGGATGTCACTCCTTGGGCGGTTTGACGTGGTGAGTATTACCGTCATTCTGACATCTTCAGAGCCCTTTGAAATATGACTCCTCTCCTTCCTGCTGGCCTTTCCAGCTCCTTCGTGAGTGGATGGCACAGGGGAGGCCCTTCTCACTGTCTCTGCCCTTTTGGTAAATGCCAGGTGTCTGGGACAGGGTACAGCTTGCAACAGGAACTTGCTCCTAGCATGGGGCCGGGCATGGGGGAGGGATAGGCAAGGGCAGGATGGCAGTGCCCCAGGGCCCTGTCCCTACTCCTGGGGCCTTTGTCCTGGCAAGTCTTAGCCCAGCATGCTCAGAATTCCTTCATTCCACATACAGAAGCACTGGGCTGGGTCATAAGTGTTGGAACTGAGGCCTCAAACTTGACTAGGACCCTGTCTCTGGCCTTAGAACCTTGAAGCCCAGCATGGGGAAATAACAAGTCCACAAACCAGGGTGGGGGCCAGGTCAAAGCCCCAAAGAGGCCCCGCGCCCTGATAGCTGGTCTGGTGCATGCTGACACACCTGTCCTGGCAGAACACAGCTTGGCCGTCTGGCAGGACAGCTATCACTGGTCAGGGGGAGCTTTCTAGAGGAGGTGTCTTCAGTCTGGGCTTTAGAGGAAGCATGAGAGTTCTCCAGGCCTCAGCAAGGTCTTATTCAAAGCCCTGTGTGGGAACAGGAGTAGAGCCTGGCATCTTGATTCCCGGGGAATGTGGTTTCTAGGTCTTTGGCCCCTGGCTTCTCTTTCTGAGCAGCAGCAGGGAAAAGGAAGTTGGCTTGGGGTTAGCAGGTCTGCCTCTATCCTCACTCTCTGAGTGACTGTGGGCAAGTCCCTTCTCCTCTTTGGTCCTTGGCCCCCTCATCTGAACGATGCAGTCATGGGGTGGAGAGAAGCTCCCCAGGACCCTCACAAATCCCCTGGAAGACCCCAGCAGGGCAGCAGTGGCTGTCTTTCCCTTTTCACTCTGTCATACCCTTCAAGGACAAGAGTGACAAGCACAGAGGCTGCCCTTGTCCCTGGCCCCAGACCCTCTGCTGCCTCTCACCTATGTGGACCCCCTTTCTAACAGCGCCCAGAGCAGGCTGTGGCTCACTTCTCAGGGTTTTCTTTCAGAACTTCTGTACTTTCCAAAGAATAGCTACTGTGAATTGAGCAGGCCGTGTGTGCCAGATACAATGCTTAGCATTTTACACTGAGGACCTCATTTTCTTCTCACAGTCTGTGAGCTGGGTACTATTAGTATCCGCATTTTGCAGATGACACTGAGGGGCTCAGAGAGGGTAAGCCACCTGCCCAAGATCACCCAGCTTACAAGCTGCAGGGCCAGGATCCAAACCCAGCTCTGCCTGCTCCAGAGCCCATTTCCTAATCTCTTCCCAGGTCACATGGGTCTTCCCTTTCTTAAATTCCAACCATTGCCCAGTTAGCACTCCTCAGCCAAGCCCTCGCCATGCATCTCTTACCCACCCCGCCATACCTGCATCCTTCCCAGATTCACCCCCTTTCCTGCTGGAGCCCTGCCGGCCCCGCCTGAGCCTCTGCTTGTTTCTCTGCATTTCCTCGGAGTATGCCCACTCTCTCCAGGACTCCAGCAGGGGCTGGGTGCCCACAGGAAGCTGGGGGGCTCCCTGAGGCTTCTCATTAAACCCTACCTTGCGTGGACACTGACTCCACAGAGGGCTTGGGTGAGGTCTCATATACCGAGGAGTTACCATCTTCCGGAGGTTGAGCAGGGTCAGCTATGGGGCAGGTCGCCCTCTAGGGCCCAGCAGGCCTGAGGCCTTGGGCCCTGGCAGCTGACCGGGCACGTGCCTGGCGTGGGAAGCCTGAAGGGTATGTGTCTGTCCTGCTGGAAGCCGCTGGGTTATCAGAGGGGAATGAAGGGGGTGGGACACATCTCCTGGGACGTGCAGGGACTCATGCATGCATGTGTGTGCGTGCGTGTGTGTCTGCATGTGCAGCTGTGCCTGCCAAGGGCATTGTAAGCCTGGCCCCGAGGAGGGTTCTGTGTGCAACACTTGACTCCTATGCATTTAGCAAAATCAGCATGGTGCTGAGCCCAGCATGCCTCTGATCCATCTTCACTGTTATTATTTTTATAATTAAAAGCCAAAATCACATTTTCATGCCCCTTCTGGGTAAATCCTGTCTTCCACATGAAACCCAAGCTGGTGGAAGACTGGGAGTGGGTGTGTAAAATGAACCTGCTCGGAGCTCAGCTGCCTGGGCCAAGTCCTGACCCTGCCTCTCTTCCAGCTGCAAGACGATTTCAACTGCTCAGTCTCAGCTTCCCATCTGCCAGTGAGGGCCAACCTGTCTGGAATGGTGGCTGAGTCCGTAATGAACCCCATGATGTGCAAGCAGGTGAGAATGCCACCATGCAACATAAAAGTGGGTGGCAGTTGCTGATCAGCACCTTTTATTTCCACCTAGCACCATGCTAGGCCCAAGAGGGGCAATGGATGGACCCTTGGCTCTATTTGGTAAGGATTTAGCCTGTGCCCTTGAGAATGGATTGGTTTGCCATCTTCTGCAGAGATGTAGAAGACGGCTGGGCAAGGTTCATTGGATGAGCGGCTGAATGACTGAACACATGAAGAGATGCCCATCTCTGCAGTGCTGAGAAGTTGGATGCCTCCCAGCTGGCAGGCATGAGGGACTGGACCAGATGACCTTAATTTTTTTCTTAACATTAAAAAAATACAGAGATGAGGTCTCATTATGTTGCCCAGGCTGGTCTTGAACTCCTGGCCTTAAGCAGCCTCCAGCCTCAGCTTCCCAAAGTGTTAGAACTACAGGTGTGAGTCACCATGCTCATCCTAGATGAGCTTTGAAGCGATTTCCCACCGAAGGTCCTTCCCAAGTTCTGTGACTTGAGCCCAGTCTGCCCCCTTTCCAAGAGCCCCTCCCTATCCCAGAGCCTCCCTGTGATTGGTGCTGGGTTGGCACAGGACCTTTTGGTCCCACATGGTCCTGCCTATAGAGGTTCTCAGGTTAAGGTATGGGGAGAGCCCATGGCCAGGAGAACTGAGGCCCATGCAGAACCTACATGATGTGTCAGGCATGTGAGGCCTGGGGGAGAGAACAGCCTTTGAGAAGCCAAGGCTGTGTTGTGGGAGGGAAATATTGCCAGCTTTTTGGGGGTCAGCCGGGAAGGCTTCCTGGAATTGGCATTTATTCTCGATGTGGGAACCACTAGGCTGGCCCCTAGTCCCAGCCATCACAAGCTCGTGTGGACTATATGTATCTGCCCTCTGCTTACCTTGCCATGTCCAACCTATGACCCTGAAGGGCAATATGGAGGGAGCAGAGGGATTCTGGCCTAGGTGTGTGTGGGAACTCCTGAGACTGCAGGCTCCTTTTTATTGGCTCACTGAAGCTGTCTCTTGGGAAGCTGGGGCTTCTAGGTGTGGTTGGTGCTGCATGGTCTTGGCTAGTTCTCATCTCTTGGAACGTTTCCTCCCCTTCAAAATGAGTGGTTGGTAAGGGTGCTCATCGAAACCCCCTCTGCACTGGAATTTGTGGGAGGAGTCTGCTGGGGGATACCTGGACAGCGCAGCCTGAGACTCTGCCCTGGGGTGAGCCAGATGACAGGCTCAAGGAGTAATGGGGACTGGGGGTTCTCTCTGTGCAGCTTCCTCCTGGAGGGCCTTTTGGGGGCTAAAAGTACCCCCCTGCAAGCTTCCCTCCCTGGCTTCTTCCCCCTTCCTCTGCCCCATTTCGTTTCCTTGGTGTTAAATTCCACAGTGAAAAGTGATCCCTCACTCAAGGTCTGAGGATTACAGGCAGAAGAGAAGCCCAGGTCGCCCTAGGAACACTCACGTAGCCTTTTCCCAGCGATGCCCTCCTCCACTTGACAAAGGCTGGGGTAGGGGGGTGATCCTGAGGCACCCCCGCCTGAGGGAGCAGCAGGGTCTCTGGGGTTGGGGGGCTGATTAGCCTTTCCCTCCCTCCCTGGGGTTCAGCAACCCTAGGGAGGAAGTGAACTGTGTTGAGAAGCCCCTTGTGGGCCCTCTCAGGAGACAACTGGGGACCAGGCCCTGGGTTTCCACATGCCTGGGCTCCCCTGCCCCCTCACTTATGCCCTGACCCCTCCCCCAGGCTGCAGTGCCACTCCCCATCCCTACTAAGCTGGGGATTTCCGCAGGCTGAGCCAACCGCCTGACCCTAATTATGGCGCCTTCATCCTGTTGAGGTTAAGCTCCCTATGGCTTTCTCTCCCCCCACCCCAGAGGCCAGGCTTGGGGTCAGAGACTCAAGAGGCTCAAGCCCTGCTGTGCCCCCTCTGGAAAGCGTTGATGGGCCAGGGTCCCCTTGTGGTGTTGGGAGGCAGCTTCTTGTGGGTCTGGGTGGACAAGTTAAGAAAGTTTCTCTGGAGAACCCTTAGGACAGAGGGGAGTCCTGGGGAGCTGACCTCTAAAGGGCTGGGAAGTTTGAAGATGGGGAACTCCTAGAGGACCCATTCTCAACCCTATTCTCTACAGAATCATGTAGAAAGATTTTCTTAAAATTACCTATGCCTCAGCCAACCCCTACCGATTTTGATTTCCTCAGCAAGGGCTAGGCAAACATGGGTATTTGAAAATTTCTCCCAGCGAGTCCCATGTACAGCCAATCTGAGAATCACTGCTCTGTCCTCTGCCCCATGGTGCTGTCAAGGAGACAGAGGCTCCGTGAGCAAAGGCCCTTGATGGAGGCCATTCCATTAGTTGGGGCAAGGCCACGTCAGAATTTGAGTCTTCTAACCCCATGGCAAGCTGCTTCCTCTAGGCTTCCTTTGTCTCCCGGGGGCTGGTCTGGTATCCCATTGAGTGTAACCTGTATTCATTTCACCATTTGGGTACCAAGGAGCTGTGTGACCCTTGGCAAGTTGCTTAACCTTGCTGTTCCTTGGTTTCTTCTTTGTGATGATCATGGGCTCTAGTGATAAGAACTGGACAAAACGATGCCTGCAAGGTGTTCAGTAGCACTTGGGGAAGAGCAGCCACTGTCCTGCTTTTTGCCTGGAGCCAGGCCTGGTGCTGCACGACCTGGGCAGAGGCCTCCTTGATTGTCCCCACCCATCAGGCAAGTGAAGCCCTTAGAGGTAGAACTTCGGAGGATGGAGTGGGGAATGGGCACCCCTGAGACTCCCCAGGGCCCTGATAGGGAGTTGGGAGGTGTAGGGAAAGTGTTGTAAAAAATGGCTTCCTTGCTAGGCGCGGTGGCTCACGCCTGTAATCCCAACACTTTGGGAGGCCAAGGTGGGCGGTTCACCTGAGGTCGGGAATTCGAGATCAGCCTGACCAACGCAGAGAAATCCCATCTCTACTGAAAATACAAAACTGGCTGGTTGTGGTGGTACATGCCTATAATCCTAGCTACTTGGGAGGCTAGGGCAGGAGAATCCCTTGAATCCGGAAGGCGGAGGTTGTGGTGAGCCGAGATCGCACCATTGCACTCCAGCCTGGGCAACAAGAGCGAAACTCCATCTCAAAAAAACTAAACCAAAACAACAACAAAAAAGAATGGCTTCCTCGCACACTCGACTTCATGCACTTACAGAGGGAGGTGTCATTCCTCCATATTATTCCTATAACATTCTGCAGTTATAGGAATGGCCACCAGGTGTCACCCTCAGCTCATGCTTGAAGGGAAGGCAGTGCGGAAAGAAGCTGTAAGGGAGAAAAGAGGGAGGACAGCCCACCACGGAGAGGATGAGTCTGGAGAGGGCCCAAGGCTGCCAGAGTGGCTGCTTCACTTCTGCAGGAAGGCGCAGGACAGAGCTCAGAAAGGTGACCACTATGCCAGCAGGAATGGTGGTCTGCCCTCGGAATTCTCCTTCCCATGCTAATGTCAAATCACAATGCAACAGGTTCTTTATGGGGCACCTGCTGCACACACACAGTGGAATCTTACTGAACACCTAGTCTATGCCAGATCCTATACACACAGTAGGCTACTCAACATCCACAACACCTCTGTATAGTAAGTATGAATACTGGTCCCAAGATACAGATTGGGAAACTGAGGCTTATACCAGTTATGTGTTGTGTCCAAGGTCACCAAACTGGATGAGGACTGAGGCCTGTCTGGAGCCTAAATTCTTTCTCCTACACCAGATTGACTTCCAGAGAGTTCTAGGATACAAAGCTGGCAACAGACTTTCTGCCAGGTTGAGAGATGTGGCAGGTGGCAACCCTGTCTGGCTCTGCTAATCAGGATTCAGTAAGGCACTCAAGACAGGTGGCCACTTTGCCGGCAGGCAGAGGAGGGACCTGTGCCCCCTGGAGTGGGTAGAAGTAGGGTTTTGATGGGTGCTGGGTGTTGGGCACAGGTAGGCTACAGACATAGCAGCAATGAGTGGGGGGAGATTCAACCTGCCCATATCCTCCTCTGAGCAATCTCCCCACCCCAGAATTATTTCAGTTTCCTCAGCTGTCAGTTCTAGGAGTGGACTTTGTTCATTCAATGCTGTGTCCCCTGACCTCTGTTCCCTGCCAGGCTCTGAACTGATCATGTGTCAGGCTAGATACTTAGATGGACAAGCCATCCTCTGCCCACAGCTGCCCCACCTGAAGTCTAGGCCAGTGACCTCCAAAGTTTTTTGATCATGTGCCCTTAGCAATAAAAAAAATAGTTGAGTACACACCTGTCACAGGAGTATATTTTTATATAGTTTACCTTGTAAAACACACACTAAATGAAAAAAGGATTCGATGAAAAATAAATAGGCATTCTGAAACTTTCTTCCAGCACCCCTGAACCATGCACACATATGGCACTTGAAACCACCTCCTCCAGGAGCTGGGAGGGTAGGGTCAGTCCAGCCCTCCTCAGGACGGATGGGTGGTCAGTGTGCCAGAACATCCTTGCTCACCCCTTTATGCCCTAGCAATGGAAGGGAGAAACTTCAGATACAGCAGGTGGAATGTGGGCAGACGGGAAGCGTAAGCAGCCCTGTGTCTGGGGAGGCAGACAGGAGGCAGGTTTTGATTTTAGACTGTAATGTTGAAATTTTGTGATCACTTTTTACACTATCCCAGGACATATAGGACCAGAACATAGTGTCCCAAGTAGTATCTAATTTCATATACTTTAGGTAGTTCTATTCCATTTCCAAAGGTTTAGAATACCCCCTTAGCCCCCCGGAAATTGGGGAGCACTCCCTCCACCACACACACTTGGGACGGGAAGGACAGAACCTGGCTGGGGAGGCACTAGGTGTCCCTTCCTCGGGGGCTTCATATCCCATTTCCCCTCCTGGGTTGGAGGCTCCTGTGCTCCCCTCGCCTGGGCAGGTCCTCATGCAGGGTAGAGCACCTGGATGCCTCAATCATGGGTTACAGGAGAGAGGGGCAAGAGGCCACAGCTGGGGTACATAAGGAAACCCCTCTGTAGGCCCCCTTACTCAGAAAAGTCTCAGGAGAAACCCTTTCTCCACCCCCAGTCCTGGCACCAAGCTGGAGAAAGACAAAATGGCTTGTGAAGGCATCTGTCTGCCCTCTAGGGTGGCTGCCAGAGTGGCAGCCATGATGGCTGGCCTGGTGTGGGTGCCTTTGTGTGTTGTGACTGGGTGTCTGTTTCTGCAGTCACTGGGCGCTTGTTCTGTGGGGTGAGGGGTGTGGGGGTGGGGGCACGGCCTGTGGCAGGGCATGTACGTGAGGCTGGGCACGAAAAGCCTCACCCACCTACTCCTGCCAGGTACAGCCAGCTGCTGGGGCCAAGTGCCGACCGCCTCCTCCCTTCTCTGGGCACGGCCAGGCCGGGGGGCAAATGACTTGGCAGACACCTCCTCTCACTTGGACCCACTAGGGCAGGGCCAGCTCACCTAGGGTACAGGCAGGGCTCCTGGTTGGGTGAGTGTTCTGCCAATCCCCTCCCTCATTTCTAAAGTCGGGGAGTGAGGCCAGGGAAGGGGCTCAGGTCAGAGATATGCCCCTCTCCTTCCCAGACTGTGCATGGGTAAAGCAGGGCAGAGAGGGGCTGGTGGAGGGGCGGGGAGTTTCTCTGTTTAGGGCCAGGAAATGATTTCCATGCAAATGAGATGCAAACTCCTTAATGAGTTTGCAATTAGGGAGACCAAGCCTGCCAGGCCAGGCAGCGCCTGCAGGTTTTATGAATGGGCCAGCGTAGCAGGGGGAGGGGCGCGCCGGTCCGCCCTCACATTTCCCTGCCGCGACATGCCGCGCCGCACGTTGCTGCCTCCAGGCCCTGCCGCGACCTGGCCCACCGCCAGCGGGTCAGCTGCTCCGGACGGCGCGGGAGGCTGCCGTCCAGAGTCCTCGCCACGCCGCCGGCCGGCGACGCAGAGGAGCCGACGACACGCCCCTTGGGGCCCAGCAGGGGCTCTGTTTTCTGTCCCCCTTTTTCTCAGTTATTGGAATGGCTTCCCGAGGCAGGAGGGACAGAAGTTAGCCTTCAGGCCCCGTTGTATTTAAAATGGACTGCCCTGGGATTTCACTGACCAAAGGAGGGGGCTGGGCCCCTAACAGGTGGGAGCAATGACCTTGGGAGGGATGCTAGTATCCGGTGACAGGAGAGGGACCAGTTCCCATCCCAGAGCCCCTTGCATCTCTCCAAGCCCCACATGCCAGTCCACACCTGCCTCACCTCAAAAGGCTGGTTCCCACCACCAGGGCACCTGCTTTTCTGTAGAGCCACCTCACTTCACTCTGGGTCTTGCTCTGACCTGGGGCCCAGGAGAGGGTCTCCTAAGTGGGTGGGTACACTCGGGGTAGCTCTGATCCAGAAGGAGGCTGACCAGAGTTTGAGAGTTAGGCCACAGCCCCCTACCTCCTTCCCTCCCATCCCCTCCTCCAGCCCCCGCCCTGCCCCATTGCTTTCAGAGTAAATTAATTACCTCCAATTAAAGCACCTGGCTCTCTGTGTCCTCCTGGGCCTGCACTCACTGCTCCTGGGAGTCCTCTTTACCCAGGCAGGGTCTACGAAGGGGGCCTGGCCAGTAAGGCAGAAGTCAGTGAATCAACGAAGTGGGGCGGGGAAGGCAGGATGGAGGAAGCCTGCAGGGCCATTTACTGCTTGGGAGTGGTCCAGGCAGCCAGGCTCTCTGCTTGGCCAGGCTGCAGACTGAGGTTGGGTCTGGAACTTGGGCTGTAGTGGGGCCTGTGAAGGCTGGGAGCAGAGGCTGCCTTTGGAGGTAAGTCCCTGGTGAAGGGCCTGTGCAGATGTCAAGGCCCTGAGGGTGACCCTAGAAGTCCCTCCTCAGGAGGGACAGGTCCTAGAAGCTAGCAGTTCTTGGCACCTGCTGCCTCTGTCACCCAGCAGGCAGGGAGAGACTCCAAATGCTTGTGGGTCCATCCAGTCCCTCCTGTCTGGAACCCCACCTGGCTCCTCCTGCTGCTCAGGAGGTGAAAACCCCTTCATTCTTTTCCTCCGGGCTCCCCTTGGTGGCCCTGAGGCACAGGCCCAACACTAGCTCTGCCCAGCACTGTCCTGGCCTGTCCCACGTGTGGGACGTGATGGGGAGGATACCTGGCGGCAGGAGGCAGAGTGATGGATTGTTGACTTGGGTCTCACCTCTGGGCGAGCTGGCCACTCCTGGGACCGGGCAGGGTCACACCAGGCTCTGACTCAGGCCCCTGCCCCACCATGCCAAGGACCTGGGCCTGGGCCATCCTGTGTGTATGTGGGGTGGGGCGGGGCAGAGATTTGTCAATTGCAGGCTTCTCTTTGCGGACACCTCTTACAGCCCCAAGGAGCCAGGCTATGACTAGAAGGATCAGGGTTTCCATAGCTGCTCCGCCCCACCCACCACCCTAGTAGAGGAAGGACCCCCAAGCCAGGCACGGCAGCCATCAGAGTTAGTGGGTATGTGAGCCATCCAGGACAGAGGTAGGGCTCAGCACACAGGAAGGGCCACCCCTGGGGTGTCCTGAGCCCCTATCTGGCAGCTTGGCTTGTCCCCCTAGGCCCATGGAAAGCTGGCTCAAAACTCCCCACTTCCAGGCTTCACCATGCCTCCCTTGTTTGTGGCCAGCCCAGCGCTGCTCTCAACTCCTAGTTTTCACTTGTTTCTCTGTCTCTTGTCCCTTTCCTCAGACCCACCAAGTGTCTATCTGCAGACTGTTTTTTCCTGCACTTCCTAGTGGCCAGCAGAGGGCGCCGTCAAAAGTCTGAGGCCACCAGGGAGGAAACAGGAGAATCTGCTTATTGGGGTCTGGCCTCTGTGCAGAGCCCAGGCGCATGGGTCGGTGTCGGGTGTGTGTGTACGTATGTGTGTAATGAAACTGGATGCTTTCCTTCCCGGCGATTTTGACTTAACCTGTCAGCAGAGGGCTTGAGGTTAGACCACAGGTTGAACCTAGGTGGCTGCTGCAGAGGTAAGCCCAGGTGGCTCTGGGCAGGAAGAGGAGGATGAGTGAGTTGCTCCCTTCCAGCAGCCCAAATGGGAAGAGACAAGGGAGGTCACCAGTTTTCCTCCCCTGACCCTGGAAGAAGGGTTGGGAGGGATTGCATAGAATAGCTGGTGTCCCACCCTGTGGGAGGCACTGCTGTGGACATCTGGGTCACATCTGGTTTCCCGGCAGGGCAGGGAGCTGGCCTGTTTGGAATCCTCGACCTACCACTTGGTGGTCCCTTACCATTACATTCCAGGAGGATCCTTTACAAACAGGTGTATAGGGCACAGACCTGTAATGCGAGTGAGTTCGCAGCAACCCAGTCCTGGCCACACTCCTTTGGAAGTGGCCCTAGGGGCCTGGGCGGCAGCTTGCTCTTCTGGGCCACTCGACCTTTATGAGGCCATGTTGCAGTGTGCATGCTGAGATCCTGGGAAATGCTGGGAATTGTGCTCTGGTGCTCATCCTGGCCATGCCTCTTCCTCTAGGTGGGGTCAGGGAGGAAAAGGGAGTGAGTCTGCAGTACCTCTTAGGGACCCCAACCTATGAAAGGCAGAGTGGGGAAGTGCTTGCTGTAGGGTCACCTCCAGGAAAGCCGGGGAATGCGGTAGGGACGGGAAGCGGTAATAGGGGTCAGGAGGAATGGTTCTTTCTTGGGTCTGGATTCTGGGTTTGGGGAGGAGACAATACGGAGAAAAACCCCTCTTGGTCGGCTCGGTTCCAGGACGCTCGGGCTGGGAGACGGCCGTAATGGCCTTGCAGAAAGGAGCGGGGGCGGGGGAGGGCGAGGGCTGAGCTTCGAGCCCACCCGGACTCTCCCTCGGTCCTTCCCGCTGCGGGGGCCCAGCCCCTCGCCCCCTCGCCCCCACGCCTCTCCAGGGCCGTCGCTGCCCCTCCCCGAGACCTGGGCGCCGCCTCCCCCCCCCTCCTCCTCCCCCTCCCACCCGGCGCTGCAGCTGCTGCCGACGGACCATTCTGCACGTAGCGAATGGAGGAGACGCACAAGGGAGGCCTCAAGTGCGCGCGCGCGGGAACCGGAGCCGCGCGGGCGGGGGAGCGGCTGCGGGCGCGCGTGCGCGTGCGGCGCCCGCTTTGATCATGCGCGCCGAGCTCCAGAGCGCGCTGCTCCTTTGAGCCACGGGATTGGGGATTCCGGGCGGTGAGCCCCGGTACCCTCTTCCCTCCGCACGCACTGTTACTCCTCCAGCAAACCCCGCCTCTACCCAGACGCCTTTTCGGTTGCCACCCCTATAGTACTGTCCTCTGCGCGTAGTAGGCGCTTCTACTACGGAGTGCCGGGTGACGAAATGTACCGTCAGCCAGGTCCTAGGCTAGGGGTTCACAGAGTTCATGTACACATGTTCATGAGCATATAGTTTCACCTTTGCCCCAGGATCTCAGCCTGGAGGCCCTCACCCTCCCACCTCGCTGTATCTCAATCCCAGGCAGGCTCTATAAAGCCCCTTATAAGGGCCTGGGAAGGAAAAACAAAGGAGTGCTTTGACTTTTATTTCCTCTGGGATGGGGAACTCCCAGGGGAGTTCATTTCCCTGTCACCTCCTTCTATGTCACCTGCACAGTTCCTACTCCCTGGGATGTCCGGGACTCTGCTGGGCTCTACCCACACCACTGGCAGAGGTGTGGCATGGTAAGCACAGAGTCTGCGTCCTGGGATAATCCAAGGGAGGACAGGGAGGCTGTGTCAGGCTATGGCAGGCAGGGCCTTCATCTTAGAGGTGTCTCCTGAGTTCCAGGGGCACCCTCTTCACTTCCTGAATCCCTGATCAGAAAGGGGACTGACAGGTGCCTGGGTTGCCACCTGGGCCACTGGCAAGTGGTTGGTGGTGGAGGGGCTGTCTTTTCCTTCCCTGGGTGGGCCAGGCTGGTACCTCACTCCACCTGCCCCGATGTGCATCCTGGCTCTCCTGGCTAGGTGGGCACTGGGCAAGGCAGGGCCTTGCAAAGGGATGTCTGAATAGGGTTGGTGGTGTTTCGAACCTCCCTGTGGGAGTGAACCGAAGGGGACTGGCATGTGGAATGTGTAGGTGAAGGTGGCTGAGAGCTCTTTGTCACATATTCACTTGAACTTACCCCAGTTGTTTGACCTCTCTGAGCCTCAGTTTTCTGTATAATGGGAGTACAGAATTCACTTGTCGGGGCTGCTGAGGCTTAAAATATAATCTGCCTATAACATGCCTCATATGTTGGCGGCAGAGGCTCAGTATGAGATAAATCTTTTTTTATTATTGTGTTTGAACTGGCTGAAAGTCTGGGGACATTTCCCTCAGCTTTGTTTCCACGGAGAGAGTGAATTCAACTCCCAGAGCTGGCAGCTCCTTGGAATTTGAAGATGGGCTTTGAGAAAGCTATAGAGAGGCCAGTAACATGTCATGTTTATGTCACCATCCAAGAATGAACCAGTTCATACTAGTTTTCCAGACATTAATATCTGAAACCTTAAAAAGAGATATTTTGGATAGGAATCACCAATGGATATTACACACTTTCCGGCCTTTTAATCAGAGGTTACAGAACATGTGAGTCTTCATGACTCAGGGTTGTGGTTACAAGGGTCCATCACTGTCCTGGCTGTAATACAGTGAAAATCCAAGGCCTTTTTTGGCCCCACACTAAAGGGCCATTCCATGAAGGCTACGTTTTCATAGTTCTTGTGTCTACTTTTTATAGTTCTTTGTCACTTCATCAACTCTGTCCATATAAACTGTCACTTCTGTTACCATCACTTTGCCTGCCTCCAGGGCAGACCACCAAACCCACCCTATTCTTCTCAACTTGTTTCTGTTTGGCTGTGGGCTGCGACGCCCGAAAATCACATCTGTTGGAAGATGTGAAAAACAAGATCTTTTGAACTTGACAAATTATATTAAAGTTCATCTGGAGAAATAAACATGCAAAAAGAGCTTGGAAAATCCTGAAAAAGAAGTATTATAAGGGGCGACTAGTGCTACTAAAATGTTGTATAAAGCTCCAGTAATAAAATAGTTGGGTACTGGCACAAGAACAGACAGGCAGATCAAAGGAGCAGAGTAGAGTCCAGACACACACCCGTGAACGAATGGAAATTAAATATATGATAAAGTAACATTTTAGATCAGAGGAGAAAAGATGAATTATTCAATCAAATCAGACAACTGGCTCGCTCTTTAGGGGGAAAAAAAGAAAGCCAGCTCCACACTTCATTTCTTATTCTGAAATAAATCCCAGATGGAGCGAAGATTTAAATGTAAAAAGGAAACCATAAAATTACTAGAAGAAAACATCTAAAAGTTTAAAAGTATATATTCTTGGATTGGGGAAAGTATGACACAAAACTTAGGAGTCACAAAGGGAAAGAATTTTTTTAAATTGGCTGTATTAAAATATGACATAGGGTGGTGTGGCACATACCTGTAGTCCCATCTACTTGGGAGGCTGAGGTGGGAGGATCACTTGAGCCCAGGAATTTGAGGCCAGCCTGGGCACCATAGTGAGACCTCCGTCTCTGAAAAAAAAAAAAAAAATTTTTTTTTAACGTAATATTGGCTGGGCTTAGTGGCTCACACCTGTAATCCTAGCATTTTGGGAGGCCAAGGCAGGCGGATCACGAGGTCAGGAGATAGAGACCATTCTGGCCAACATGGTGAAACCCTGTCTCTACTAAAATACAAGAAATTAGCCAAGTGTGGTGGTGCGCACCTGTAGTTCCAGCTACTCAGGAGGCTGAGGCAGGAGAATCGCTTGAATCCAGGAGGCGGAGGCTGCAGTGAGCCAAGGTCACGCCACTGCAACTCCAGCCTGGTGACAGAGCAAGACTCCATCTCAAAAAAAAAAAAAAAAAAAAAAGTAATATCCTGAAGTCTAAAGACAAATAACCATCTGGAAAAAGTATTTTTAACATAGATGACAAATGAGTTCTTACAAGTCAATAAGAAAAATAAAAACAAATAGAAAAATGGGCAAAGCACATAAACCGGTATGGGGATACTAATGGTTACCAAGCAGGTGAAAATGCTCTCCCTCAGTCAACATAGAAGAAATCAAAACGAAGACATGAGAAGATTCTCTTTTCGCCAATTTGATTGACAACAGCTAAAGCGGGCAGCCCCTTACTGTGTGGACACAGGCACCCTCAGAAGCTGAGGGGAAGACACCTGCACCTGTGAAGGGGATTGGCAATATCCTTGAGAAGAATTAATTCACAAACCATTGACTCCAGGGTTCCATATCTAGGAATTTATAGATTCACTGTTATAAATGTTACAAGTGTTCAAAGTATACATACAAGTGTGTTCATTGCAGTTCTGCTTCCACACCTGAAAAACTGGAAACAATGTTAAGTCCATTAATAGGGCACTGACTGGATATGACATGAGGCATCCAAACACTGGAGTAGTATGCAGTGGTTGAAAACAGTGAGGTTGAGGTTGTGTGTTGATATTCACTAAGTGGAAAAGCAAGCAGCAGGACATTGTTTGGATGGTGCTACTTAAGGAAAGGTGTGCCCTCTGCCAGCATCGGCATTCCATAGAGCCGGTTAGAAACCCAGAATCTTCAGCTGGGAGCAGTGGTTCATGCCTGTAACACCAGCACTTTGGAAGGCCAAGGCAGGTAGATTGCTTGAGCCCAGGAGTTCAAGACCAGCCTGGGCAGCATGGCAAAACCTCTCTACGAAAAATTAGCCTGTAGTCCCATCTACTAGGGATGCTGAAGTGGGAGGATCGCATGAGCCAAGAGGCAGAGGTTTCAGGGAGCCAAGATCACATCACTGCACTCCAGCCCAGGTGACAGAGAGAGACCGTGTCCCAAAAAACAAAAAAGAAAACCAGAATCTTGGGTACCACAGAACTACAGGGTCAGAAACTCTAGGACTGGGGCCCAGCAGTCTGTGTTTTTAACATGTTCTCTCTGTGATTCTGATGAACACTTATGTTTGAGAAGTACTGATGAAGAATATGTCACTATATGTGTAAAAAATGGATAAAAACCAGTTGACCCTTCTGCCTCTAAAATTTCAGAGATTCACCAGAAAGGGCTTTCCATGAGCAGAGTGAGAAGGGGTGGAAATAGCCACTTTTTACTTTATATGTTTCAGACTTTTTGCCATGAGAATATATTACTTTGGTTTTTAAAAAAGTAGTTAACTCTGGGCCGGGTGTGGTGGCTCATGCCTGTAATCCCAGCGCTCTGGGAGGCCGAGGCGGGCAGATCACAAGGTCAGGAGTTCAAGACCAGCCTGGTCAACATAGTGAAACCCCATCTCTGCTAAAAATGCAAAAAACCAGGTGTGGTGGCGCACACCTGTAGTCCCAGCTACTCAGGAGGCTGAGGTAGGAGAATCACTTGAACCCGAGAGGCGGAGGTTGCGGTGAGTTGAGATCACGCCACTGCAGGTGACAGAGCGAGACTCGGTCTCAAAAAAAAAAAAAAGTAGTTAACTCTGGAGGCTGAGGCAGGAGAATCACTTGAACCCAGGTGGTAGAGGTTGCAGTAAACCGAGATCAAGCTACTGCACTCCAGTCTGGGTGACAGAGCGAGAGTCAGTCTCAAAAACAAAAAAAGTAGTTAACAGTTTAAAAAAGATACCCAAATGGAGAAAGAAAATGTGGTACATACATAGAATGGAATATTATTAAGCCTTAAAAAGGAAGAAAATTGTGATACATGCTATAACAGGGATGAACTTTAAGGACGTTGGGACGTTGTGCTAAGTGAAATCAGCAAACCACAAAAGGATTTTTATATTACCATATAATTCTGCTTTAATGAGATAACTAAAGTAGTCAGATTCATAGAGACAAACTAGAATAGTGGTCCTCGGCAGCTGGAGAGCTGGGGAGTTCGTGTGCAGTGAGCAGTTTCTGTTTTGTAAGATGCAAAGAATTCTGGAGATGGATAGTGGTGATGGTCGCACAGCAATGTGAGAGTTCTTAATGCCGCTGAAATGTACACTTTAAAATGGTTAAAATGCTAAATGTTTTGTTTGTGTATTTTATCAAAAACTTTTTTTTTTTAAGTTAAAAAAGCTACTTTTAGGTGTGTAAAGCGGGGTTAGTGATGGCAGCTGGCAGGTTCTGCGAGAGCCTCCATCTAGATTACAGGGTATGTATTTGAGGGTTGGGCTTCTTGACAACTCTCTGCTGCCCGCTGCCGAGCCCGACTGCAGGAAGTCTTGGCGTCCCCTAAGGGTGAGGCCACTTGTTCACCCACACAATGGGAAGCCCATCTAAGAACTTGCTGCCTTGAGGGATGGCATAGGCTGACAATAGGGACAGGTAGGAGAGTGGTTTGGTGACTTGCTGGAAGACAGAGGCATGCTAGGGTACTGGGGAAGCTGGATCCCTGCCTCTTCCCTGCCACCTCTGCTGAGACCCTTCCCTGGCCTGCAGAGGGGCTTGCTCTCCTAGAGGGTCAAAGGTCTGCAGGGAGTGTGATGGGCCAGTGCCCCTGCGGAGATGGCTCCTATGGGGAGAGGAGGGAGAGAGGGCAGGATGAGTAGAGATTGGTGGGGCAGGGGCATGGGTTTCTTGGGAACAAGCCTGTGCTTGGACATCTGGCTGGAGAAAGGACTGTACTTGAAAAAGGGATCAAGCCAGGGCGGGGGAAGGGAGAGGCGCACTGGATGTGGGAGAACCTGCCCAAGCTGGGCCTGGCTTAGCCAACTGGCTGGGGCCCAGAGGCAGGGGACAGCATGTGGGCTTCCACCTGCCCTGCTGCCAGCTGGGGGAGAGTGCTCCTGTACCGGGTTTTGGATGCACAGCTGCACATGCCAGCCTTGACCCTCCTTCCCCAGGCACCAAGAGTCTGGGTTCCAGGAACCAACTAAGGAGGCCTTTGGCCAAGGAGGAGTCCAGAGGTGAGGAGGCCCTGCAGCTAAACTGGCCAGGCTGATGGGGCCACAGAACCCCATGCCAGGGGCAGCGCAGGTCTGTACTTAGCCTGCCCGCATTCAATCCTACGCACCAAACCCCTTTTAGGAAGCTGGAGACCAGTCTCTGAGCTCAGGGAGCTCACAGTCTGGCTGAGAGAGGAGCTTGACTCAGGTGGAGTGGGTATTGACCACAGCCTGAATGCATCACCCTAAGGCAGGATCTGTCCTGATTCTGTGACAGCCACAGACTTCAGTCTGCCCATCTATATAGTGGGGTTGATATCTTAGGATGCTCTCAGCCATGGCAATGCCCAATTCTCAGTGTTAGGTCGGAGGCACTGACTCTGACCCTGCCAGCCTGGAGATGGGCTTGTCAGTGGAACAAGGAGAGCACAGAAGTCCAGTCCCAATCTCTACATGGCTCTGTGTTTTATTTCCCTGAAAAAGGCGCGGGAGGTCAAGAGGAGGCAGGGAGGAGTAGGGGGATAGAGGGCTGGGAAAGCCCAGCTCCTCCTATTGAAAGGTGATTAGGGAGTGGGGAGGGATTCCCAGGCCTGTCCAGCTGTTTCCTGCTTCCTTCAGGAAACAGGGACCCACTGGGGTATGAGGCCTCTTCCTCCTCTAGTCCAGGGGGCTACAGCATAGGAGAAGGGAAAGCTAATAGTGTTGGGACCCACTTCCTATGCTGATTTGGACTCATGGAAGCAGGCACCTGCCAGGCTTGGCTTCCTCAGGCCACGGGCATAGCTGCCCAGGCTTGTCTGCCCACTCCCCATGCTCAAATGGTCCTGAAGAGCCCCCAGCTGAGGGCAGTGGGCATGAGGTAATGCTACAAAATGCCTGTGCTGTCAGCTACACAGCCCCCACCAGGCCCAGGCAGGCCCTGCACACACATCCTGTGGGTCCTGCCTGCCCAGCTACCCATGGTGATTTAATGTGAGAGACTGGGGCTAGACTGTGGGAGGGACCACCCAGAGGGCTGAGTGGGTGAACTGGGAACAGGCTGCTCACGGAGGAAGCCCTGCCAGTGAGCATGACTGTCCTTCCTCAGGAGGGTGGCTTGTTGGGAAGTAGATGCCCCATCCCACCCAGTCTGAAAACCCCCAAATGATGGTGGGGATGGTGGATGGGTTGCCTGTTTTAGATGCTAAAGGAGCCTAGTTCTCACCTAGTTTGATGAGATTGACACAGTGCCTGTCTTCATGGAATTCACAGTCTGAGGGGAGATACAGCCTTGACCTCAGGGAGCCCCAGTCTGAGGGGAGACACAGTCCTGACTCAGGGAGCCCCAGTCTGAAGAGGGGGAGACAGTCCTGATTCAGGGAGCCACAGTCTGAGGGGAGAGACACAGTCCTGACTCAGGGAGCTCCAGTCTGAGGGGAGAGACAGCTCTGTCCTCAGGGAGCCCCAGTCCGAGGGAGACACAGCCCTGCCCTCAGGGAACTCCCACTTGAGGGGAAATGCCCTATGCTCCCTGCTTCCTCCCTTGTGTGTAATTTTCCCTCCCAGCCCCATCCTCTGCTCTCCTGAAGGTTTCCTACCCTAGGAAGGAATTGAGTGGGGGAGTTGGGGCTCCCGGCTTGCCCTGGGTCGTTCCTGCTGACTCCCTGCCTGCTCACTGTCCGTGCATGGAGTCTGTGAACCGACTATGAGGGTTCCAGGCAGGGAGACTGAGTCATAGTGACTCAGGGATGGACTGGTCACCCCTCTCCCATCACCCAGAGAGGCTGCATGAAAAGCAACATGAAGGCCCGGGGGAAGAACAGAAGAGGCTCCTTTTAGCTCCAAGCCCCAGCCACCCTCTCCCACAGGCTGGAGCTGTGCATGTGTGTGGGAGAGACCATGTCCTGCATCTTGACGGACATGTGAGGCTGGGGTGAATCAGGGATCTGGAGTTGGAGGTCTGGAAGCCAGATGCGGCTCAGCTGTTGAGTGAGCCCAACCACCCTATGTGTGGTAGCACTTCTGTCTCCCCACCCTCTGTCTTCTGGGCTCCCAGAAGCCCTTTTGTGGAAGCCCCTCACCCTGGGCTCGAACAAGGATTCTCCTTCCTTACTGTGAGGTGTTCTCAGGTGGGTGTGGTGGGGAGTGGTGCCTGAGAGGGCTAGAACAGGGCCTGCACACACTCCCATGTGCACATGCATGCCTGCCAAACCTGAATGCCCATGGGTGCAGACAGGGCTCCCTGAGGACAGAGGGCAGGAGCTAAGTCTCCCCCTTCATTTTAGTGGCTGCCTCATGTGGGGACTGTGTCTCCCCCATCTGACAGGAGCTCCTTGAGAGCACACCTGTGTCTCCCCCGTCAGATTGGAGGGTCTGAAGGAAGCCAGAAAGGGTGTCAAAACACACATGCACAGCACTCACTCAGGCACCTGTTCCCTCAGACATAGACACCTGAAGCTGGGGCTTCCTGAGAACAGAGGCTGAGAGTCCCCTGTCACAATTGTAATTCCCTTAGGGCAGAAGGTGATAAAACTTCCCTGTCAGGGCTGGGCAAGGTGGCTTATGCTTGTAATCCAAGCACTTTGGAGGCCAAGGTGGGCGGATCACCTGAGGTCGAGAGTTCAAGACCAGCCTGACCAACATGGTGAAACCCTGTCTTAAAAAAACAAAAACAAAAACTATAACTTCCCTGTCAGATTGGGAGTTCCTTGAAGGCAGATCTTTTTGTTTTTGTTTTTGTTTTTTGTTTTGTTTTTGTTTTTTGTTTTGTTTTGTTTTTCGAGATGGAGTCTCGCTCTGTCACCCAGGCTGGAGTGCAGTGGTGTGGTCTTGGCTCACTGCAACCTCTGCCTCCCAGGATCAAGCGATTCTCCTGCCTCAGCCTCTTGAGTAGCTGGGATTACAGACACCCATCACCATGCCTGGCTAATTTCTGTATTTTTAGTAGAGACAGCGTTTCACCATGTTGGCCAGGCTGGTCTCGAACTCCTGATCTCATGATCCACCCGCCTTGGCCTCCCAAAGTGCTGGGATTACAGGTGTGAGCCACTGTGCCCCGCCTGCAGACCTCTTTTCTCTCCTGAGAGAAAAGACTGTCTCCCCCGTCAGACTGGGAGCTCACTGAAGCAGCCGCTGTGTCTGCTACCCATCAGCTGGGGGGCCCTCTGAGGGCAGGGCTTGAGCCTCGCCTCTCAGGCTGCCTCCTCTCGAGTCCCTGCAGCTCCCTTTCTTGTCCAATCTTGCCACCTCCCTCCTGTGATCTCCGGTGATCCGCCTGTGGTCACTTCATTCTCGGTGGCTAGGAAGGCAGCAGATTACACACTGTGACTCAGCCCCCACGACTTTCTTCCCCTGCCTGGGCGGCCTCATCATGATGGGGAAACCCTTCTGCTTCCTGCCTTCTCTGACGTCTGTGTCCATTTCTCCTGTCCTCCTAGCCAGACCCCTTCCCTGCCTGCACACACTGTAGTCCTAATCTGCTAGCAGAAATCTTGAGGAAGTCTTCTGGGAGGGGTGTGTCCTAGATGTGGCTTGACTGTGTCTTCACCAGCCTGGGATGTAGATGTCCATTTGATAAATGAGGAAATGGCTCAGTGAGGTGAAAGGACCTGTGCAGAGCCACACAGCTCCTAGTAGCAGACTGAGACTGGGACCAGAGGGTCTAAGCTCCTTGAAGAAGGCCCGACTGTGCATGTGTGCACGTACCGGGGAGGCAGGGGCTCATCCAGCCCCATCCGACCCTGGCCCTACAGTGGGCACTCACAGTCTTCCTGGAGAGCAGACAGGGGGAACCCAGTGCCTGTGGAAGGTGAAACAGCAGTGCACGGGCTGAGCAAGTGTGCCGGGGCTACCTGGTAGGGCATGCTAGGGGCTTACGGCAGAGCTCAAGTGCCAAGGAATGGAGCTGCTCTTTAGGTTTGGACAGAGGAAGTGGAGGCTGCGATGGTGGGCTTCAGGTGGCCAGGCAGAAGACATTCTAATTTTTCAGTTGAAGGATGCTATGACCTCTGCTGGGTGAAGGGGAGGAGCATTTGTGCAGCAGCGTTCACCAGTGAGGCTCCTCACTACAACACTACGCCCGTTTCACAGGGGAGGGCCGTTGGCCCTTCATTGGCCCTAGAGAGTGCAGTTCCAGGCCTCAGCCCATGTCTCTCTGGCCCCAAAGCCATCATTTCTGTGGGGTAGGGGGCTGAGCACCAGCCAGTCCTGTCCCTGCTTTTTTGAGGAGCGGTTTAGCTCTGGAGTGGGTCTGCTTAGGTTTGAATCCTGACTGTGTCCCTATCAGCTGTATGGATGTGGGTAAGTTACTCAGCCTCTCTGTGCCTCTGTTTCCCTGGATTGTAATAAGCACAATATAATGCTAGCTCTTATATAAGCTGGTTAAGAGGAACAGTTGGTGTTCGTGAACTGCTGACCAGAGCATTCAAATGAAACTGTTGGCCTCTTTCTTTCTTCTTTTCCACCTAACCCCTTCAGTCCAAAAGGAGAACAGTAGTTGAGAGTTGAGACTTGGCAAGATGAGGCTAAGGTCTCTCAGAGAATGAGAGACTCATCAAGGGGCGCTCAGGCCTGCTCAGCCCTTCCTTGGGAGTGGGATGCAGGGAAACAGGAAGCTGAACTTCCCACTAGTCCCATTCCTCCTGGGCCCCCAGTCGTCCCCCGCCCCCACTGTGGAGTGTGGGCATGTGGAACTCTGGCACGTACCCGGTGATAAGGGCCACCCAGCAGGCAGGACGTGGGCTACGTGAGGGACCAATGGAGGCGGCTGCTTTGGCTAGCAGCTGCCTACCCAGCTCAAGGGGCCAAGGCCGGGAGGCTGGGCCGTGGGGTCCATTGTCTGCCCGCCGCTCCCCCCTCTGGCGAGCACAAGCTCAGCAGCAGCCGGCAGCGGGCCCTTGGCAGAAGCTTGGTCCTGTTCCCCCCACACAGGCACGCCCTGGCCTGCACGTCTTCGCCTGGGCCTCCAGCCATAATGGCGCTGCCCGCTGTGCTGGCTGCTGCTGCCACTGGCCTCTAGGGGGCACTGCTTGGGCACCTAGGAAGTTCTTGAAAGGTGAGCCACGGCCTGGGGCCCTCATTGAGGGGTTGTCAGAAGCTCAGCTCGCTGGGGTGGGGCAGACTAGGGAGAGGGTAGAGGCAAGGTGGGTCACCTGGGCAGAGGGTGGAGCAAGGTGACCCCCGGGATGTGGCCTTGGAAAGTTATTGAAATGTCCTTGTCAGACTCCAGGTGGGCAAGGGGGTAGGAAGCTAGTGTTGACCAGTAGTGTGACTTTGGTCCTCCTCCCTCAGATTGCAGTTTCCTTATCTGTATAACGCAGGGACTGGAGAGGACCCATCTCTAGGTTTAATGTTCTGTGATTTGTGGCACGCTTGCTCTTCCTAGCTGAGTTCAGCCCCAGTTGAAACCAGTGGGCAAGATGGGGCATGTCTCCATCTGTGTCTCCCTCTCCCACTTCTCCATCAGAGTGGTAGGAGGGCTGGGTTTCTGCAGCCCAATACCCTTGGGAGTCATTGAGGTGAGGTTGAGGTGAGGCCTGACAGCTCACACCTCCTCAGAGCCCCTAGTCTCAGGACTCCCAGGGGCAGAGCTGTGGCCTCTAATCAGCAGGTTAAAAATAACACCCATGGGCTCTTCTCCCTCCACAGGAATGGTGTTTGTGTTGGCATCTGTGGCCCCTCTGGCCCTGCCAACTTGTAGAGCATGTGACATTGTCAGGGGACCGTAGGTGTGAGGAAGGAGTTAGCTGGAGGGGCTCACACTGCCCCACTCCAGGTGAGGGTGCAGAGCAGAGGTCAGGGACAGCTGGCAGGGCCACCTGTGGCCACAAGGCTGCCCATGAGGCTGAGGGCACATGATAGGCAAGGTGAGGTCCACTGGTAGAAATAAAATGGTGCAGATTATAGGCTGGGTTATGTCCAGGTGCTGGGCCAGGGCCCTGCAGGGCAGAGCTGTGCAACCAGGTCATCCCCAGTCCTCAGACCCCAGAGGCAGAATCTGTGAGTCACAGGATTGTGGAATCAAGGAATTCTAGAATTGAAAAGAACTCAAGAGACACTGTCCAATCCCTGCCCAGACAGGAGAAAAATAGCAGCCCCACTAGAGAATATTTATGGAGCTCGTCCTGGGTGCCAGGCTCTAAGCTGGCATCCCCTGAATTAATCTTCCCAGCAACCCTTTGCACCCAGTTCTGTTTTTTTTTTGTTTGTTTGTTTGTTTGTTTGTTTGTTTCTTTGTTTCCAGATAGAGGAAGAAACAAAGGACAGAGAAGTTAGGTAACTTGTCCAAAATGGCTTCAAACTGACCTCTGTATGATTCCCAAACCCCTATTTGTTTGATTTAACACAGGTGGGAACAGAAGCCCAGAACTTCGGAGTTGTGCTAGGGTTTCAGGACCAGGCCACTGAGGTCACTTGCCCTGTTCAGTTCCAAACTCGGCCCATAGCTCCTTGTACACAGAGAGCTCATGTCATGGGAAGTCAGAATTCTCCTTTAGGTCATCCGGAGTCATATTGACTTTAATGTAGGATCATTTCTTCTCCTTCACTCCTCCAGAGATAAATGACGGCTCCTCAGTTCTCCTCTTAAATTCCCTGCTCATTGTTCACAGTGGTCACACTCCTAATTTTTTTAGGGTACTAATCTGCCAACATACTCATAATTTAGCCTCCAACTTTCTCTGGTGCATTTTAGGAAGAGTATCCTTGGACATTAACTCATCTAACTGCTGATCATGGCATTGATGTCACCCCTGAGCTTTCTCTCGCCCAGGCAGAACAAGCCTGATTTCTTCCCCCTTTCCTTCAGGCCTGTGTTTGCCCTTTCTGTGGCCTCTGTGGCCTTGCCTGGCCTCTTGTCAGCTTCTTGTGACCAAATGTGGACCTGCCCTGGCCAAGGAGGAGAGCTTGGGGGTCAGGGCCTGACTTGACAGCTTCCCTCCAGGGGTCCTAGGCAGTGGGACCAAAATTTAAGCCTTGGCTGCCCCCAGCCTGCCAGGTCTCCCTCCTACCCCCATTCCATCTTACACTGTCAGGATCCTGATGTGGGTTTAAGGTGTGGTGCTCCCAAGGCATTACCTGGTCCTTTAGGTCCCTGAAGCACTGGACATGTCGTTCTGGGGTGAGGAGTCCAGGTTTCTTTCCCTAACTCATGCCCCAGACCAGTCGGGTGGCAGCTCCTTGTTCCTCACACCCCAGGGCAGGATTTCAACAGCGGCAATAATGAGCACTGCCTGCTTACTGAGCACTCGCCTTGTGCCAGATGCTGTGATGAGCACATTACTGTAGCCCTTTCACTGAATACTCACAACAGCCAGGTGAGGTGGGTTCCATGGTTATCCTCACTTTACAGGAATCCCAGGCACAGAGAAGGGTTTTGTCTGGGGCCAACGCTGGATTTAATGCTAGACTGATTCTGTTTAGTTTTGGTTTGGTTTTTGAATAACTTGATGCTTTCCCTGAGTGAGGCAAGAAGGCCCATTCCCAAAGCACAGATGGGAAAACTGAGAGTCAGACTTGGGTGGTGAGTCAGGTAGGTCATCCTGCTCTGCTATCCCCACACCCCTAGCCTGGCTCTCTGTCACCTGAAGTGTTTTCCCAGGTAATTCATCCTTCTAGATATGTCTTCTCATTTCATGTATTTACCTGGCTCCTCCCTCCTTTCCATCCATCCATCCATCTATCCATCCTCTTGGAGCCAAGTCCTCCCAACTGGGTTCCTCTTGGCCTCACAGGGCAAGTAGAAGGAAGTGCTCCTGGGTGGGGACATCACATCCCTGGTAACTCTTCCAGGTACCTCATCCATCCCACTCTGCCCAGCCACACATGAGTCTTGAGATTATTTCATCAGACAAGAAGCTCATATTAGTTAAATTTTGATTTACACAAGATAGATAGTGAATTTTTTCCTCATGTAAAACATTTCCAGGATGTAGTCATGTGGTCAGAGACCTAAACTCCTTCTATCTTTCCGATCTGGTAGGTGTGATTTCCATTTCCAGAGTCACCTCATTGCCCAAGATGGCTGCTGGAGCCCCAGCCAGCAGGAAGGAAGAAGAAATCCTGAAGAAGGGCACACCACTTCCCTTCAAGGAAACTTCCTAGAAGTCACACACTTATATTCCATTGGCCAGAACTCATTCATCTAGCCACACCTAGCTGCAAGGGAAGCTGGGTAGTATCGTCTTTATTCCATGGGGGTCTGGCTAAAAGTTGGGGAATAAATGAAGAATGGATATTAGGAGACAGAATTTACCACAAAGCCTGTTTGTCCCATTTAGATTGCAACTGGCAGAGATAGGTGGGGCCTTCCCAACTCCCTGCCTCAAGCAGTCCTGGTTCTCTCCCTTCTCCGAGGTCTCAGCTCTTCCCTGATACTTAGTAGTTACTGCCTGGAGCTGCTAAAGGCAGCAGCACAATGCCACATCCGGCTGCTATTGGCTGTTGTCCACCGTCTGCAGACCCAGGCCAGTGCACTCATTCATCTCACAACAGCTCAACAGGCAGCTAGTCTTAGTCCCATTTTATAGTTGAGAAATTGAGGCCTAAAGAGGTCGGGTGACTTGCCCAAGAGCACGCAGCTGGGCTCTGGGCCCAGTTTGCGTGTATTTCTTTCTTTCCTGTTGAGCCTTCCCCCTAGGGGTGGATGCCCTGGGCCTTCTCAGGGTCTGACAAGAGGAACAGAAATGGTCTGAGCCCTAGGAGGGGCCTGTCTGGGTGGAGAGGGCAGGCAGGGGCGTGACCCCGTCTGCAGGTATCTCCTCAGCACTTACTCAGTGCCATGGTCAGTGAACGCGTCTGAACAGAGTCTACTGACGGGCTTGGGGATTTCTGCTGGCGCCAGGGACTGGCCACTGCAGCCACATCCTCAGACGCCACTTTCCCCAGAATAAGTGTCCTAGACCCAGCAGTGAGGAAGGACAGGGATAGGGCAGCTTTTGTCACTTCCCTTTCTTTCCTCCAGCCCACCCCAAGGCGGGGGAGTGGGAGATTGCTTATTCTGCTTTCACCTGGAGAAGTGGGCACCAGGGGACTCAGCACCTACCATAGGTGGGCTGCTTGGTGGGGAGAATGTGACCAGTGCTGAGGGGAAGAGGCCAGACGCGGGAAGACCAGGGCCATCTGGGCCATCTGCCTGCCTCCGGGCAGGACTGTCCGTGCTTGCTGCCGAACATGAGTGTGAGGTCATTGCTCTGGTCTCAGAGGTGGGGGGAGGTGCTCTGAGCGTAAGCACGGTCACCGCCCGTACTGTGGTTAGTAATGTTACTGTAATATCTGCTCCCCGATCTCGGGCCAAGAGGAAAAGCTCATGAGTTGTGAGTCACAGCTGGCTGTCGACAGTGGGGCAGGTCATGCGAAGCTTGAATGGGGGTGTGCTGGGGGTGGCCCTGAGACCCAGACGTAACCTCTGTCCTCGGGAGCTCCTACCAGAAACAGATGATGAACTAGAAAAACAGACGTGAGGGTGAAAGCCCCCGGTCCCTGTCCTCCATCACCAGGAAGTCTTCCTTGATTAACTGTCTTGGGATTGCTCTAGGGTTGACCTTGAATTCCTAGCTTTGGCAAGATAGGCTTCTTTTTACTTACCATCCTGGCAAATCTGAGCACCTACAGGTTCTGTGCTAAGAGCAAGGATATGAATAGGAACGTAGTGTTTTCATTCAAATCATTCATTCATTCATCTAATATGCCAAGTGCTCAGGATACACTAGTGAAGCTATGGACTCAGCTGCTCTTGCAGAGTCTGGAAAAGGAGAGTCTTTTTTTTTTTTTTGAGACAGAGTTTCACTCTTTCGCCCAGGCTGGAGTGCAGTGGCAAGATCTCAGCTCACTGCAACCTCCACCTCTTGGGTTCAAGCGATTCTTCTGTCTTAGCCTCCCGAGTAGCTGGGATTACATGCACACGCCACCACACCTGGCTAATTTTTTGTATTTTCAGTAGAGACAGGATTTCACCATATTGGCCAGGCTGGTCTTGAACTCCTGACCTCAGGTGATCCACCCGCCTCGGCCTCCCAAAGTGCTGGGATTACAGGCGTGAGCCACCACGCTTGGCCTTAAAGGAGAGTCTTAAAGCAAGTAGTCACACAAAAAAGAATTACAAACTGTAACATGTGCTGAGAGGGAAAATTACATGGGGCTCTGGGAGGATATCCCAGGGACTTAGTTTAGATGGGGGTGTGGCCTGATATTTAGGCTGAGCGCCTGCCTTCCTCTCACAGAGTCCCAGCCTAGCTGGGGACAGACACACACACACACACACACACGCACACGTGTGCACACACACACACAGAAATGTCTGGGAAAAGATGATGTTTAAGTGACAGTTTACTATATCTTCTTGGTCCATCCTAATGCCCCTGAACTGGAAGCTCCCTGCATGCCTGGATCATATTTCGTGTTTGCATGACTGAGGTGCTGCCACCAGGCCTGTGGTACAGGTGGTGCCTAGGAAATGTGAGTTCTTTGCATGCCATTCGAAATTACCTGCCCACCACCAAATTAACTGCTCTAGGAGTGCCAGGGTGGGGGATTGGGGTTGTGTGGTGGTTCAGGAAGTTTCTGAGGATGAGGAAGGCAGTGCTTTGAGTCTGGAAGGACTGAAATCAGGATGAAGGGGATGACAGGAGAGTTAGTCCTGTTTGGAGACAATGAGGAGACTGGAGGTTGATGTCCTGGCGGGTTGGAGGTGGGGGGTGCCGCGTCTCTGCCCTCAGATTGGCAGATCCCAGACAGCAGGAAGTGTCTCCTCCTTCAGACTGTGAGCTCCCTCGACTCTATGGGACTGGCTTCTGTAGACTTGGGCACCATTTGGGCATGCATGGATGTGGGAGTTGATAGTGGGCCTTCCATGTCACCCCTAGCAGCCCCGTGGGCCTCTGGGGAGAAGTCTGTGGACTGACCCAGAGCCAAGAAACTCCTCCCTCCTCCTCCTCCCTTACATCTCCAAGGAGCAGGATCCAGAGCCTCAGAGCTTCCAGTCACCTGAATATGATTAGTGGGAGGCCTCTCCCTCTGGGATCGAGCCCTTGGCCGTGGCCTGAAGTCTCCAGCATGGCCCAGCCTGAAATTCATCTCCCAGTCCCAGTGCCCTTCTCCCTTTTCTGCTCTTCAGCCCAGCTCTGGTTGGGCCCAGGCAAAGCAGGGACTAGGGATGGTCCGAGGGGCTTCCTGGGGCTGTGCCACTCCTGATAGGCAGTGATTCCCCTGGCAGCCCCTCCCCTGCTGCCTTGGAAGGTTCTGCAGGGAGACGGCTCACCAACATGGTGGCACGCTGCCCACCAATGGGGGCCGTGCCAAGTGTGATGTGATGTGTGCCGATCCCTCTCCACTCCTCACCGAGGACCAAGCGTCTGCTGCCCCCGCAGCACAGAGAGCCTGGGGTGCTGTCCAATCACATGCATGGGGGCTCGGAGGAGAGGTAGGAGTGGACAGAGGGTCCGCCTTGTGCTGCAAGCAGCAGGGCCAGTCTCAAAGAACCTCCCCCACCCCCAGAACTGATCTTCCACCCTCAGCTGATGGAGCCCCTGGGCACTGTCCAGGGTATCAGTCCCTCTGCATTTCGTTTGCACCCCTCAGTGGACAGAGGAGGTGGGGCCCATTGACTCCATTGCTCCACTCACCCCCCCGTACTTTGGAAAACATGTTGGAGATGTTTCCCTGCCCTCCTTTGTCCCACTCTGCCTGCTGGGGCCCAAGTACCAGGAGAGAGTGAGGGATCCTGGGGATGAAGGGGGCACAGAAGGGGTGTTGCATCCATCCCCTCAGAGGTAAGCAGTGCAGATTGACTGGGCTCCGCCTCCTTTCTCCTTCTTCAGAGTCCAATTGTCTGAGATAAGGGCTGTGTTAGGTCGAAGGAGGTCCAAGGCCAGGGGCAGCTATTTTATTCAGGGGTAGACTCTTGGATCCCACCCACAGATTCTGCTTGTCTAGCTCTAGGGAGGGTCATAGGACTCTGCACTGAAAAAAAGCCCCCAGTGTTTGTGACATTAATGGCCGAGGAGCACAGCCTGCTACTAAGGAAAGATCACAGATTCTGAGGGTGGGGAGTCTTGAGTTCCAGCCCGAGCTTCTCTGTTTGCTCTCTGGGTGACTTTGGCCATTCATCTCAAGGCCTCAGCTTTCTTATCTGTGTAATGGGAGAGTGATACCTACCTTGAAGACTGAATGAGGCCAGTGCAGATAAGCATCAGCATCAGGCCTGGCACACAGAAGATGGGCAATAATTACTGTCCTCAGATGCAGCTGGCTCATTCACTTTCTGGGCAGGCTTGGACCTCTTGTCTCGCCTATCACTTGGGGATCCTGATGGGGTGAGGGAGGTGATTCAGAGGTTGGCAAAGATGGTTATGCAAGGAGAAGCTCCAAGAGGTTGCCGTTGCTGGTGACAGGGAGGGGTGAGCATCCCCCACAGTTCACCAATACAGGGACTCCCGCCTTACGAAGAATAATGTAAATGGAACACATAGCACTATGTGCCAGGTGCTGTTCTGAATTCATTAATGACTGTAATTCTCTAGAGGAATTGTTATCCCATTTCACAGATAGGGAAACCGAGGTACAGAGGGATTGAGGCAGGAGCCCAGCCTCACATAGCTAGTGATTGGCAGGACTGGGACTTGAACCCAGGCAGCCTGGCTCTTAACCACTGCCTCTCTCTAGCATGGGGCCCCCTGGAGAGACGATGGCTGTCCCTTTCCTTCATGTCCCTCTGTGGGGTTCTGGGGCTGGGCTCTCTGAGTCAGGCTCTGGTACTCTAGCGGGAAGAGGCAGGCCCCAGATTTGCCTCTGGGGCATTCTCTGACTCCAATAGCTCCTGCCCACCCTTCCCTGGGCTTCTTTGCCTCCTTCGCTGTCGCTGCCTTCACCCGGCCCCACACGCCCACCCTAGTCAACATTCACTTTCTCCAGCTGTGAGCATCTGGACCCCCCAGGAGTTGTCACTGGGCTCTGCTTTGGGCTCAGAGCCCAGTGATCAGGGAGAGGTCAGACTCCAGCCTGATCTGGCTGCCCAAGACCAGTGGCCTTGCCCAGTACTCCCTCAGTCCTTGGGGCTGTTGGCACCAGGGCACCTGCCCCCTCAAGCTGCTGTTTGTGACCTGGTATATCACTCATTGTCCCCACCCTCAGCCTTAATGAGGACCAGAGCCCGCTAAGACATCCCAATTAACCACGCCATCTGTTTTCCTTTAGCAGAAACAGTGTGGCGGGTGAGCAAGAACCTACAGTAGGGATGTTGTAGGGTGGGCTCAGGGCTTGTTTTCTTCCCTGAAAAATGACTTACCACCCACCCTGACCTCTGCAGTGGGCAGAGGGTGGCTGCCTTCCCTCAAAGGGAAGCCTGGGAGCCCCTCAAAGGGCACAGTTTTCTATCCCACCCAGCAGGTAGCTTCTGCAGCAGGCCAGTTGTGGGTTCAGTGGTGACTCAGATGGGATGCAGGGTGCCCCATTGCGTGCAGGCTTCCTGGAGATTTGGGAGGCCAAATGTCAGTGTCAACAAAGGTATTTGACTACGGGAATAGGCAGGAGGTAAGGCTGGGAAAAGGGAAACCAGTGGTTGGTGAGGTCACTCTCAAACTTCTGAGTACCCTCTCACTGATCCACAGGTTTATCAGGTGCTGAGTGCCCAGCACTGACTGGACACCAGAGATGAGTGAGCAAGGCCACAGGAGGAAGGGCCTGTGGGGAGCATGAAAGGTCAGGAATGTTCCTGGAGGGGGTTACACTTACTTGAGTTCAAGGAATCAGTCCCTGTCAGCTCCAGCTCTTTCCTGAGGTCAGCTCCTGAGGCCAGAACCCCAGTGACCATGAGAGTTAGTGTGAACCTGGAGCATGGGGTAGGGAACTGTAAGAGTTGGAAAGGGCTTAAATTGGGGAAAAGGAATCAGGAAGCTTTAGAAATAGTTGATAAAATGGGCCAGTGAACAAATGCTGAGTCGGGGAAATTGGTGGGTAGTGTCAGGAACCTTTGGGGTGGCAATAGGGCTGGGAGCTGTCTGGGGAAGTGTATGGCTAGACGAGTCCCAGTCTGCCTTAAGTAGGAAGCACCTTTGTTCATTTCTTCCTGAAATATGTAAGCAATCACACAACATGCATATTGTCAACATCTGCTTCTGCACCCACAGCAGGTATCACTAGCTACTCCTAGTACTTTCTCCTTCCAAGTCCAGAAGTAGCCTCACACTTTTTCTCATATACTGGTCCAGGTTGTCACTATTAACTGATCAGAGCAGAGAGATGAAATGAGAATCTATTTACCTTCCATGGCTGGAATTCAGACATGCATAAGATCTAAGGAAACTCCCAGGAGAGAACTCATTCAAAGGGAAGACAGAGTCAGGTGGACAGTCTTAGGACAAGGGCAGTTTTAAGCCAGGCAGATGATCATCACCACTGGATTTGCTCTGGTCGAGCTCTCTGGTAGACTTACATCTGGGTTTCAAAGAGAGCAGGCCACAGGAAGCCTACCATCCCAACCTCCATTTCCTCTGTCTAAACCTACAGAGTGGCTCCATTCCCTGGCACTTGAGCTCTGCTGCAAGCCCCTAGCATACCCAGCCACGTAGCCCAGGCATGCTTGCTCAGCCCATGCACTGCTGTTTAACCTTCCACAGGCACTGCGTTCTCCCCGTCTTCTTCCCAGGAAGACTGATGGGGCCGGATGAGCCCCTGCCTCCCCGGTACGTGCACACATGCACAGTCAGGCCTTATTTAAGGAGCCTGGATCCTGGTCCCAGTCTCAGTCTGCTACCAGGAGCTGTGTGGCTCTGTATATGACTAGGACATTGTGTGTCCATCAGGATTCTGTTGCAGAGAACAGAATCTGCTCTGGCTAGTTTAAGTGAAAGGGATTTATCACAGAGTAGGAAACAGCTACAGAAATATTGGTAGGGCTGAAGACATAGACTTGAGGTTAAGCTCTCAGGAACAGCTCTCAAAGTCACACTGCAGAACTGGGCCACCAAGGGAACTGCTGCCTCTTTGGCAATCATGAGGTCAGCAGCTCCAGAACTACACTGCAGTGTGATTAGGAGGCTGCCGCTGCTGCCAGCTCTCCACACTGCACCTGCTGAGGTCCATGTTGGAGACAGACACACTGTGTCTCTCCTCTTGACCCCCTCTGCCAGTACTGCAACAAAACAACAACAACAACAACACACAACACACACCACACACCCCTTATTCCCAGAAAGCAGCTGGCACTGCAGAAGTACAGCCTTCCAAATCTCATGCACGTGCATCTGATTGGCTAAACCCGAATTATATCCCAATCCTAATGGCAGGGGAGGAGACTGGGAAACGTAGTTTTTTGGCTTTTCCTGTCTCTGCAGGCCAGGAAGGCACACAGCAGGGGGTGGAATGATGTTGAAAGTCAGTCCTCCATACTGACTACACACTGTCTTCTAACCTTCTGCAAGATGCCAGGGACAGCAGCTCTGTTTTGGATGTTCTCAGAAAGGAACAGAAGGGAAGTAAGAAGTCTTCTCCCCTTTTTATCACACACCACTATACAGTTTTGGGACACCTTGAAGGCTCAGGCACATCAGTGGCACCATTTGTGTGTGGTCCTTGGGGAGTGTGATACCAGGTCATTGTAGCAGGTCATTGTACTAGGCAGAGAGCCTCCTAGACCTGTCCAGGAATAGTTGGTGGGACTTTGTCAGCAGCTGGGACCGTTAGGGTCTGAGTGGTTTTATCTAACCCCTGGCTGGATCTGTCTTTGGAAACACTACCATGAGCGCCTCCTATGGGCCAGGCACTGCGCTGGGTGTTGGGGGACAGAAAAGGATGAAATGGAGTCCCGGCTGCTCTTTGCAGCTTCCTGTCTAACAAGGAAGAGGTGTGGGCCTATGCAGCCAAGGGTGCAAAATGGTGAACAGGGGACTTTCCAGGGTGGAAGACATTTGAGCTGAATCTTGAAAGGCCTCAGGATGCTTAGAGGAGATCTGGGTGAGAGACAAGGTAAAAATGAGAAATGTACCATAATCTCAGTGAGCCAGGCAAGGAGGGATCTGAGGGGTGAGGGTGGGGAGGAGAGAGTGTTTGGGAAACCAAACCAGGGATTTCTGAAGATCCAAGATTCAGTCTCTTCGTCCAGACCAGGCAGGATGCTCCAGTGCTGGGCCCCGCGTTTGGCCAGTCATGCAATTTGTCCCGGGCTCTCTGCAGGCTGTGGGATGGGGTTTGATGCCTTGGCTCACACAGACTGCTGGGAATGACTCACAGCTGAGGAGGGGCTTGGGAAAGCCAGGGGGTGCTGCCCAGGCTGGAGGCTATGGGGATGTCTCTTCCTAGGGCTGGTGGCAGCAAAAGAAACTAGCCCATGTGGGAAGGGCAGCCCATGTCTCCCCACCCTGGGCCTCCAGGCTACAGGGCCAGGTGTCCAGAGGGAGTCTCTGGCACCCCAGCCCCCAGTGTCCCCTCCTACCCCAGCCCCCAGCGTCCCCTCCCTTGTCCTCTGCTTCCTCCCCATGACAGCACTGCCCATTCCCTCCCTGCATCCCACTCCACCCTAATGCCAGCCTTCCCTGGCTCAGGCAGCTGGGAATACCCTAGGTGGGTCATTACAGGACACCACTGCCTGAGGGTCAGAATGGAGGAGGCCCAGCTGTCAGCTGGAACCCATCAGAGGCCAAACTAAGCCCTGGCAGCAGTCAGGACAGGAAGGGCTGATTGATGAGAAAGGTGTTCCTGAGAACTGCAGTTTTCAAGCCCTCTGTTAACCCTTCCCACTCTGACACAAGGGTGTGTCCTGACATTTTCCAGTGGTGACAGGTGGCTGCAGGTCTCTGGTTCATCAGCCCAGGTTGGTGAGGTGAGGTTGATTTAATGGAGAGACCACGCCCCTGCCTCAGGGAGCCCCTAATCAGAGAGAGGAAAAACAGCTTTCTGTTTTCAGGGAGATTCTAGTCAAGGGGAAGATTCAGCTCAGACCTAGGCGGAGGGGAGACACAGCCCTGTCCTCAGGGAGCCCCCGTCTGAGGGAGACACAGCCCCAACCCAGGGAGCCCCAGTCTGAAGGGAGATGCAGCCCTGACCTGAGGGAGCCCCAATTTGAGAGGAGACACAGTCCTGACTCAGGGAGCCCCAGTCTGCAGGAGGCACAGCCCTGACTCGAGGAGGCCCAGTCTGAAGGGAGACACAGCCCCGTCCTCAGGGAGCTCCAGTATGAGGGAGACACAGCCCCATCCTAAGGGAGCCACAGTCGGAGAGAGATGCAGCCTCGTCCTCAGGGATCCCCCTCAGAGAGAGACTCAGCCCTGCTTACAAGCAGTGCAGGGTCAGAGATGTGGGAGGTCTTGTCTGATTATTAAACTGATAAGTCAGTATCATGGCCTTACTTCTGACTTTCCGTGTGGACTTGTGGGGAATCAGCAACTTGAACACACATTCTTTGCTCTTAAGCTCCAGGAATCATGTGGCTACCGATGGAGAGAGTTCTCATTAGGGGATGGTTTTGTCCTGGTTGCCCACTTGAGGTCAGCTGCCTGCTTTTCTGAGACCCTTCCCCACCCCACAAACCACTTAGCAAGTGGGTAATTTTCAACGGCTCGTTCCAACTCCTTCTTTGGTATCCCCGTAACTTATATAACTCCCAGCTTTCAATTAACAGTTACACTTGGTGAGCAAGAACGCAAAAGGAAACATGTCTATGTTAACTGGCCCTTCTTCAGCTGCGTGGTTTAGATGTCTCGGATTTATTTTCCACAATTAGTGGCTGGCCTTCTCCCAACCTCTCGCCTTGTTCTCTTTGAGGGGCCTGCTGCTGGCTGGGCACAGCAGCCTAGCAAAGCTGTCTGAGGGCACCCTTTTCTCCGGGGCTAAGATCACTGAAGAGCGCAGGCCTTTTGGTTCCTGGGCGTCAGGGGGCTGACTATCAAGCTCTCCAAGGGGAAGGAGGGGGCCCACGCCCACCTACAGGGTGAGGAGGGAAGGGCCAGAAATGCTTTGCATGCCTTTTCTGTGAGTTTCATCTTCGAGCAAGTCATTCCAGCTCCAGTGCCTCAATTCCCTCATCCGTTAAATGGGAGTGAACAGAAATGGTTAGGTGGTTCTTACAGTCCCTTGCGCTCAGACTTTGAGATTTGTACCTGCTTCCCTCCCCACCCTGCTCAGGGCTCTCCTGACACCCTGTCGTGATCACAGTGATGGGTTAATCACTGACCGTGTACCAGACAGCCTCAGGCTGCTGGCCAAAGAGTTGCGGCCCCATCTCTTCCAGCCTTAGTCTGGCACTCTGATGCATGAGGACATTTATGGATATGCAGGTGAGTGGAGCCATTTGGTCACATTTCCTGGGACCTCTCTGAGCCACCCACTGGGCCTTGCCCTTAAGAGACTCCCAGGACAGTGAGATGACTGTGTATAGGAGGCTTGAGGAATGAGTGCTGAAGCCAACCAATGTTTACTGAGCACCTGCTACAAGCCAGGCCCTGGACTGGCCAGGGCAAGGCAAAGCTGAGTAAGTAGCCATGGTGCTTAGAGGCAGGTATGGGTTCCAAAGTCAGCTGATCAGGTTTAAACCCTGGTCTGATGCTCTTTCGGGGAAGGTATTTAGCCTTTCTACACCTTGATTTTTCTATCTGGAAAATGGGGATGCCAATAGTACACGACCATGGGGTTGTAGTAAGGATTAAACGAGTCAGTGTGTAGAGCCCAGGGCGTGGTCTTTGCCACTCTCATTTTGTGAGCACCAACTCTGTGCCAGAAACTTGCATGGCATTTGATGTAAACCACATCCCTTACAGAGAAGGAAAGCACTTCTGGCCGAGCTGAGAGTGAGGCTTCATATAGGAGCTGGTACCATCGTCTGGTCTTGAAAGATGGAGTTAAATTCTATAGGTGGCAACGGGGGAGGGTATTCCCAGGACGGGGAACAGCATGGGCAAAGGCGTGGAGGCAGGAAAGCAAAAAATGTGCTGGGGGAACTCCGAAAGGACCAGTCAGACTAAAAGGCACGGGAGATCAAATTGGAAAGTAGGCTTAGGCCAGATGAACATCTAGACCACAGAATGTGACCTTTATCCCGTAGGCAATGGGGAGCCATTGATGGTTGTTGAGCAAGGGGATCTCGAAGGGAGATGAAATTGCTGTAAAGAGGCAGCAGAGTAAGTTTCTTTAGATGATAGTAACAACAAGAATGATAATCAGAAACATGTCGTTTTGTAGACTCTAAAGTTCACTGAGAGTTTTCATAGGCACAACTTCATCTGATCATTATGGCAACGCTGTGGGGTGAGCTGAGCAGAGATTATTGCACCTGCTTCACAGATAGGAGGATGAGGCTTATCCAAGGTTGCCCAGAAGGTTGATGGCAAAGCCAGGAGCTAACATGGGTCACCTGGCCAGCATCAGCATGGATGCCCCAGTGTGAGTGAGGGACATAGGTCCACATCTCATGGCTGCCCAGGGGAAATGAACTGCCTTCTCAAGCCCCATCCTTAAGCTTGAAAATGTGTCTGTGTGTGGGAGGGATCATGAGGATATCTGTACAGGGAGCCCTCCAGTCATGCCAGTGCCAAGTCTTCTGTACTTCTGGCCCATTGCCAGGGGCCAGCACGCACTAGGCCAGAACACATCTAACTTCTGCTGATTGGTACCGAGAGCACTGGTGATTTGGGTAGGGGGTTGGCTGAGCCACTGCCAAGAGGCTGCTGCACTGATGCAGGGGCAGGTGGGGCTCCAGGGGTTTGGGGAAGACACATACATAGCTATACCCTTTTAATGAACGCTTCACCTCTCTAGAAGCCTCTCCCGGCTGAGCAACAGCCAAGGCAGATGGGGAGAAGCCTACCATTCACCTTCTCTTCTGCTGGGACTGTTCCCTGACGCCCCTGTATTCCTGCCCCAGGACTGGGAGTCTGGCTTCTGATGGCCCCATCTTAGCTCTTTCCTCTCCTTGAATTCTGCCTGCTGGCTGATACCCTTCCACACTGGGTCCTTCCTCCTCTGATGTTCATTTCCAGGTCCCGGAGTTCCCCAGCAGGGCCTGGGATGAGGAAGGAAACAGTAGAACCCCTGGCTTCCTGAGCCTGCTCCACCCCAGGTTCTCAGCAGAGCCAGGCTGGCCTATCTTTCTAGAGGACCCAGCACAGGGCCTGCCTCAAAGCGCAGCCCAGGTAGCACCTGTTGGTTCTGTCTGCCAGGGTCCCAGCCTTCATGGGAGGCCAAAAGCCCTAGGGGAGCTGACAGTGAGCCCAGAAAAGTACACTGTGATGTAAACCAAAGAGTGGCCCCAGTGAAAGGCTTTGCAGGATTTGGGAGCAGGTGAACTTGTGGAGGCAGTCAGGTACTTGCTGGGGTGGTGTCCTGGATCAGAGCTGAGCATTCCTTGAAGGTGGTGGGGCTTGGTTAAAGGAGAGGGTCTATACAGGGGATTCTTTCCAGAGGGTGGGGAGCCAGCCTTACTGTGCCATATGAAGCAGTAGGTTGAGGGGCATGAGCAGAGGGGTGAGGGCATGCTTGCCTTAGGCCAGCCCTGGAAGGTGTGCAAAATGGCCTTGGGTAGTGATGGGCTGTTGACTGATTGATCGATTCATTCATTTAAGTTTATCCAGCACCTCCTCTGTGCCAGGTGCTGTGCTTGGGGCTAGGAGCTTAATGATGAGTAAGACAGTTGTATGCCTTCCCTCCTGAGCTCCTGGTTGAGACGGGAAGGCTCAGGAGCAAGCAGGCAGTTTCAACACACTGTGATCAGTGCCAGGACAGAAGAGATGCAGTGTCCCCAAGAGCAGAGAGGAGACTTCAGCTTCAGACCTGAGGGTGGATCTAGGAAGACTTTCCAGGGGAGGAGGAGCTGAGACCTGCAGGATGATGAGTGAGCTGGGAGTGGGAGTGAGCATCCCAGAATTGGGAGGGGGTGGCATTCCTTTCAGTGGGTGAGGATCATGACAATAGGGGAAGAGGAGGCGAGGTGCAGTGGCAGATCCTGCCTGTTGTGCTGCATGAAGGAATTATCCACAGGGCATTGGGAAACCTTTGAAGGGTTTTAAGCAAGGGCTGCTGGGATCTGATTTGTGTTTTGGAAAAACCTCTTTGGCTCAGGTAGAGAACAGGTTACAGGGTACCTGAGCTGTCCAGGCTCAGTTCCAAGACAGGAATGCAAGCCCTGTGAAGACGGCATGGTGATCTTCTTGCTGTTACCCTTTACGTCCTGTAAAGGGTGTTGTCCAAGTCCTCTTAAGGGAGGCCACCAGGGTCCGGATGATGGCTGGTCTTCTTGCCCATAGGGTCCCTTCCTTTGGCTGAGACATAGCCACTGTGAGGGTGGCTCAGCTCTCTGGCACCAACAGGGAGAAGTGGGGCTCACCCTGCCAGGACTGGATACTGAGGTGTGGGTGGAGGACATTTGGAGTGGGCAGAAGAGAGCCAGTTCTCAAAAAGAGAGCTGCTTCAGATCAATCTACTAATGCCTGCCCCTCCTGCCCCCACCACATGCACACAGGAAATTCATTTGGACTTTAAGACTAAAATGCCAGTAGTTCCCACTGCTTTGGGTGGGGAATTGGGGGAGGCAGACAGTCTGCCCTGCACTAAACTCAGCCCGTGGAGGAGGGCAGATGAGATACCTGGGATGTGGTAGAAATGAATATCATGGGCCAGGCACCGTGGCTCACACCTGCAATCCCAGCACTTTGGGAGGCCAAGGTGGGTGGATCACCTGAGGTCAGGAGTTCAAGACCAGCCTGGCCAACATGGTGAAACCCCACCTCTACAAAAATACAAAAATTAGGCACGATGGCGGGTGCCTGTAATTCCAGCTACTCAGGAGGCTGAGGTGGGAGAATTGCTTGCACTCAGGAGGTGGAGATTACAGTGAACCAAGATCATACCATTGCACTCCAGCCTGAGTGACAGAGCGAGACTCCGTATCAAAAATAAAAAAGAAGAAGGAGGAGGAGGAGGAGGAGAAGAAGAGGAAAGAAGAGGAATAATAAGAAGAAATGAATATCATGGACAAGGGGACAGGTGGGGGTGGGCTGGACTTCCAAGGCTACCTGCCCTGGAAAGGAAACCAGGGGGGTGTTGTGGAACCTGGAGTTTTGGGGTGAAACTCTGGCACCTGCACTTCTCCAAAAGCCATCTGTGTGGGCTGGGGGTGAAATGCCACGGTTATGGGGAAGGTTCCCCACCCCCTCTCCACAAGAGGAGAGAGGAATGGGAGGGCAGGGGAGGGCTGTTTGGCCAGGCCCCTGGTTCAGCCAGCTCTGGGAACCTTGCCTGAGGTGCCTGAGACAATGCTGGGATGGAGGCTGGCCTGGCCAGAGGCGGGCCTGGGAGGGGCAGGAGCAGTGCCCACTTCATTCACAGTCCTGGCCTCTACACAGTGGCCCACAGCACCACCCCCTACTCTTGGGCTCCCTGCCCAGTCCTAGGCTTCTGCCCACCCCTTGGCAGCCACCAGTCACGCCATTCTCCCAGAGAGGCCTCTCTCCTTCCTAGGCTGGTCCTACCCCTCTGAGGGAGAAGTGTGTTTCTGAGAGTGAGTATGTGTGTCTGAGTGTGGCTCAGTATGTGAGTGTATATACATGTATGCGTGTGTGCACAGGAGGGGGTGAATGTATATATATGTAAGATGGGGTGTGTGCATGCATGTATGTGTAGTGTACATAAGTATCTGAGTGTCCCCATGTGTGTAGATAAGTGCATGTGAGCATGTATGCGTGTGTATACATAAGTATCTGAGTGTCTCCATCTATGAGTTAAGTGCATGTGAATGTGAGTGTGTGGTGTGAGAATGTGTCTATAAATGTAAGAGTGTATATGAGTTTTTATGAGTATATTTGAGAATATGTATATGAGTGTGTATGAATATGTATATGAATGTGTGTGGGTGTGCGAGATGTATGTGAATGTGTGTATGAATATGTATATGAATATTTTTGTGTTTTGTATGTGTGTGTGGGTGTGTGAGAATGTGTGTGAATGTGTGTGGGTGTGTGAATGTGTATATGAATGTGTGTGTGAGAATGTATATGAATGTGTGTGTGTGTGCATGTATATATGAATGTGGGTGAATGTATATGAGTATGGGTGTGTAAAGATGTATATGAATGTGTGTGTGTACGAGTGAGTATGAGAATGTGTATATGGATGTGTGTGTGGATTTGTGTGAATGTATATATGAATGTGTGTGAATGTATATATGAATATGTGTGTGCGTATGTGAGTGTGGGTGTGTGTGAAGATGTATATAAATGTGTGTGTGAGAAGGTTATATGAATGTGTGTAGTGGGGGTGTGTGAGAATGCATATATGAATGTGTGTGAGTGTGTGGGTGTGTGAGAATGAATGCGTATATGAATGTGTGTGAATATGTATATATGAATGTGTGTGAATGTATATATCAATGTGTTTGAGTATGGGTGTGTGTGAATGTGTTTATGTGTGTGTGTGGGTGTGTGTAAGAATGTGTATAAGTGTGGGTGTGTGTGAATGTGTATATGAATATGTGTATGTGAGTGTGGGTGTGTGAGAATGTGTATATGAATGTGTGTGTGTGGGTGTGTGTGAGAATGTGTATGTGAATGTGTGTGTATGTGGTGTGGGTGTGTGTGAATGTGTATATGAATGTGTGTATGTGAGTGTAGGTGTGTGTGAAGATGTATATGAATGTTTGCGTGTGAGTGTGTATAAGCAGTGCCCACTCTGCTCCTCCCCTTTCCTGCCCCTCCCCAGCCATTCTGACTGCGCAGTGGGTGCTCTGACCTTTCATTTGGACCGAGGACCACATGACCAGTGTTTCTCAGGACAGCCCTCATTCAAACAGTCCACGCCCCCTGCCCCCACCAGTGCCATTTATTTTTCCAGCCCACACAGCCTCATATTCAGGGTGGAAAATGCAGTCACCCATCTCTGGGGTTCCCCTCTTCTCTTTGAGTTCAGGAAGAGTTTTCTCCACCTGACCTGCCAGAGTGGGACTGGAGGCCTGGAGGGGCCATTGCAGGTTCCAGGAGAAAAGGACCCCATTTCTGGGACTCTAGTAGGGAGCTGGGAGCTGGGGGAGGGGGTTAGTTGTGGAGACAGGCTTCTCTGTTCCCATACCCAGGGCTGGCCTGGATTTTTCTCGAGGGGACAGTTGGAGGGAGCCCTGGCTTACAGGGAGAACTGGGATTTGGTTATTAAACCAAGTTGCAAGTTCAGTCTGCTTTCCAGCCAACTTTTCTTGCTGCCTAGCTTTCTCCTCCAGATAATAGAAATACCCTGGAGGGGTTCCTTTTCTCCCTGGCAAGCTGGGGGAGGCTGAGGACCCTGCCATTGGCCACCCCCGGGCCTGGGCCTGGGACTGGGCCAACTCCCCACCCCACCAACAAGGGGTGCAATTACATCAGCTGCTCTCTGTCAGGCTGTGGCCATTGCTTGGGGAGGTCCTTGACTTACTACCTGAAAGAATAAGCTCATACTGAAGGAGGCCTGTCACCCCGATGCCGGCCTTCTGAACTTTGACTTTCTCTGACCCCTTTCAGGCCTTGAAATCATGGCAGCAGTAAGACTCATCTAGGGCAGCATGATACCTGGGTTTGAATCCTGGTTCAGCCACTTTCCAGCTGTGTGATGTGGGGCAAGTCAGGTAACCTCCTTGGGCATCAGTTTCCCTATCTGCAACTGGGGATGACAATAGTGCTATCTTCCTAAGTTTGTTCTGGGGATTCACTGAATTAATATTCGTTAGGCATTTGTGCTTTAGCTTGCGTTATGTATATGTTGGTTAAATAAATACATCATTTCTTTAATGATGACCAGCTAAGGAATAGATGGATGGAGTGGGTCACTGACCCACTAACCCCTGGCTTCATGCCTCAGCACTTACTCATTCCCTGGCACTTAGCTCTTATCCCTGCATAGACCCAGGAAGTCTCTGACTTTCTGCTCACTTTCTCAGGGTTTAAATTCTGCCCCTTCTATTTACCCTCTATGGCACTTTGTCTCCTGGGGCAGGGATATCACGGCAGAATACGGAGGCCAGCTCAGGAGAAAGTCTCCCATCCTCACTTGTCTCTCCTCCTCTTCTGCCACAGCAGCCACCCCCAGCATGGCCTGAAGGGGGAAGAGGTGCCCCAAGTGGCAGATCTCCTCCCAGTGTTCCCAGTGTCTTAGGTCTTTGTGGAGACAGGAAGTGGCAGCTTTGCCTGCTGGGCTAGGGGCTTAGGTTTTGGTTGGAGCATGGAAAAGATTCATTCACAGAAATTCACCTGCCTTCCTGAGGCAATGATCCTCATCCACTAACCAGCTGCTCTTGCCGGGGCATGGGGAGTGCAGGGGACTTTGCTCAACTTGAAGAGCTGGTGGAAGGATTCCTCCCCAGCTCCTCCCTTTTCCCCAGGCTCAGATCCCACCAGGATTGCAACCCTTAGCCCTGTCTGGTCTCCGCTGCCACCCTTGAGGCCACCCTGGAGGCTCAGCCATCCATTCATCCCAGGTGGGTCCCACGCTGCCTTAGCCACCTCTTCCTGGCCCCGTGGCAGCCTGCCTCCTCTCCCCTCCCTTTGGTTGCTCTCATTGTGGGTCTGGAGACTGAGGTAGTGTTGTCGCTGGGCTTGGGGCCTGGCTTCTCGATGCCCATAGTCCTCCAGCTCTGTTGTGCTCTCAAATATGGTGCAAGCACCCACTTGTGCTCTCCTGTGCCTGGCTCTGATGGGAAGGGCCAGCTGGTCCTGGTCACCAGGGAGCCTCTTTACCAGAGTACAGCCTTCAAAGAAAAGCCAAAGGTGCCATGAGATGCCTTCCCTCCCCTCCCCTGCCCTTCCCTCCCTCCTCCTCTCCCCTCCCTTCCCCTCCCCTCCCTTTCCTTTCCTCCCTCCCTTCCAGAAATGTTTATTGGGTCCTGCCTTTGTAGCAGGTGTGGGCTGGGCCCTGACCATAAAAGACAACTTCAGTGCCAGGAGGTTCAGAGGGAACCTGGCTGCAGGCCCCAGGCAAGGCTTTCCTTTCTTTGAGTTCCACAGCTCTGCTCACTGAAGGCTTCCAAGGCAGAGGCTGAGTCTCCACCATCAGGTGGTGGGCTCCCCAAGGGTAAGGCAGGTGGTTTCTGCCCCTCACAGTATCTTCTGCATTCATTGATTCACATTCTGATTCATTCATTCACAGCCTCTCAGGGATGCCTCTGTGCTAGGCATTGTCCTGGGCTCTTGTGAGCTGATCTGTTGCAGCAGGTGCCATCTAAACTGGTTTCTGGTGGATGAGAAGAAGCTAGCTCTGGGAAGTGGGTTCCAGGCAGGCAGAACAACACGTGAGAAGCCAGGAGCCTGAGAGCTATCAGGGTAGGCTGAGGCAGGAAGGAGCTTTGCAGATACAGTGACTCACAGGAAAGCAGGGGCCTGTCTGGGGAGCTGAGGAGAAAGAAGTCCTTGAGGATGGTTGAAGATTTTACTTCTGTGGCAGGAGAAAAAACCCAGGAGAGTGTCAAGTATCATTGCCCAAAGGAAGACAGGAATTCAGCATTCTGCGGAATCCCTGACTCATCGCTGGGGGTGGAGGGAGGTGGGAGAAGACTGGGCTGCCTGTGCTTCATTTCCAGCCTTCCAGATTCCTTCCTCCTCTGCCCCTTCAACCTCCCTGCCCTTGTGGGGAATGAATCCCAGGGCTCTAGCTGTCATTGAGTTCTCCGTGTTGTCTAATCCTAGTCTCTCCTGCTGCATTCTTGCATGTCCTTGGAGATTAACCACAATTGGGGCCTGCAGTCTCTTTTCCCAGAGGCCCTGGCAGAGGCATTCCCTAGCCTTTACCTGTTGCTGCTACTGTCCTAGGACACAGAGGCTGGGTCCAGGGCATGGAGGTAGTTCCCAGGAGACAGTATGATCCTCGAGCCCCAGGCCAAGCCTTCATCTTGATCTCCAGGATTGCTTGAGGTCTTAAATCTCACTGGAGAGGTCTAGAGAAGCCAGGGGAACCCTATGCTCTGTGTTCCTGTCTCTTTCTTACCATGACTCTTCTTTCTCATTTCCCTCTCTCCTCATCTCTTTCTCTCTTCTGCTCTCTCTCCACAGATCCCACTCCACCTCAACCCCCACCCCCAACATCTTTTCCTGGTTCTATCTTCCCTTTCCTCCTTCTTGCTGTCTTTTTCTTTCTGTCCCTTGCCCTCCCTCCCTCTAGGACTCAGTCTCCATTCCCATCCCTAGCCCTCTCTCTTTCTGATGGCCCCTGGCAGTGCTCGGGCAAGAATGAGGAGGTGGACTTGTGGGGCTGCAGGTGGCCGGACAAGCAGCATTGTGCAAGATAGCTCTCTTCCTTGTCAGGTCGGAGGGGATTTGGAGGGCTGGCCCCAGTCAGCAGCCTGGCTTTCATTCCAGGCCTGTTGGAGGAATTCATAATAAAGGGCTTGGCACTGAAGCCCTGGGTGGCTTTAATTTTCTAGAAGAGAGGCAATACAGTTGCTTCCCTGAGGAGGAAACTCTGTGTACCCAGTGGAGGGAAAAATGAAGAGCATACAGTAGTTAGGCTTTAAGCCTCTCCCGCAAAACATCCACCTCCAAACTGTTGGTGGGACTGAAGACAGTATTTTGTCATGGAGAGGAGACTGGTTGAGAGGCAAGAAACAAAGGAGGAAGGTGACCAGACTCTTATCTGGCCAGTCAGTAGCTTCCACGGGTCCCTGAGCCTGGCCTCTTTTCGGGCATCTGAAGAAGGCAGGAGATGAAGAGCTCTGAGTGTCAGGAAATGAGCTCCTAGAGAAGAGACTAGGACAATGGAAACCGTCAGTGGTCCTAGGGTGGCATGATAGGCCTGGAAAGCCGGGAGGAGTATTTCCTTTCAAAAGCAGGCAATGCCTTTTGGGCAGAAAATGGAGCTATGTTGGCTGGATCTTGGGGACTCCTGTGAGTGAGTGGCAGAGATGCTGTTTCTGGAGGTAAGCAGGCCTAGGGCTCAAGTGAGGTCTGCTTATACCAGGAATGGACAGATGTCAGAGGGCCCTGTAGTCTACACAGCAGTGGGGAGCACCGTGCAGAAGTCGAGGGCCTGGTCCCCAGCCCTTGAAGGCTGGACCCAGGAACTCAGGACTTCCTCCTCCTTGAAGTGATGGGTGAGCCCTGACTGTTTCACCTGAACCTGACACAGGGCAGGGGGAGGGAACTGTGAGAAGAGGAGAGAGTTTAGGAAATGTCTTGGTGGGAGGCCCAGAGTGGGTGACCAAGGGCAGAGCACATCACTGCCCACCACCAGAGCCCCCGGAACCCCCAGGATAGTGTCCTGCTCTTCTTCCGAGGTCCTTCCTCTCACTGCCTCTGTCTCTCTGTGTCTATTGTCTACTCCCCTTTCTCTGTCCCTTCTTTCTTGTCCTGTTCTCTGCCCCTAAGTCTCCCATCAGGCCCTCCTGTTTTTGTGTCTGTTGCTCTCTGCCGCCGACATCATGGCTTCATCGTACTGTCTAGCACAAGGAGAACCCCCTGTCTCCATAAACCCACTGGACACTGGGTGACCCCTGCCTGTGTGTGTGTGTGTGTGGTGGTGGGGGATACATGAGCTGAGCACAGGGTGTGTGGGGGGGAAGGGCGTGGCTGAGTGTGGAGGAGCTACTGGTTGAGCTACGGTGGGACAGGCTGTGAAGGGTCTGGTTGAAGATGGAGGGGTGAGGGCTGGGGTGGGGGCTCCTGTCGCCCTGGGTGGAGTGCATGGTCAGAATTTCTCAGCAGAGGCAGCCCTAGCTCTGCCCCTGGGCTCCAGCTCATTCTAGGAAAATTTCAGGAGCCAGCTCCACCATGGCCAGTGCACACAAAGCACATTGTTCCACTCCCCAGGCCCTTGCCCCTGTCCCTGCCAGGGTTGCTGCCAGTTCCTGGAGGTGAGCTGGCAGCCTCGTTCCTGAGGCCAGGGCTGCTCACCTGGCTCAGTGAGGGTTCCTCCCCTGCTGACTCGTCACCCTCTTGAGCAGGGCCAGGAGCATGCCAGGCTTGCTGACCCTCAGGAATGGCACTGATGGCCCTTTCTGCCAGCCTGTCCCCTCTGCACATGTTTCCTCATTCCAAGAGCTGGCCCAGCTGTTCTGCCCTGCACTCCCACCCCAGCTTGTTCTTTCCCATGAGTCTCTGCAGAGATCAGTTCTCCCCCGTGGGAAGATTGCTCTCCCTTTGCTCCATATATCAGTTCCTGGCTGCAACTCACCTCCTCTGGGAGGCCTTCTTGGTTGCCCCCTTTCCATCTCAGATAGCCCATTCCTCCTTGCCCTGCTGGACTGCTGGACCCACAGCAAACACACTACATAATATCCAAGTTTTCTGTGAGTGCTGTTCCAGGGAGCTGCTGGGACAAGAGCGGGCACTGACTAACACCTGCCCCCTGCCAGGCACTTCCCACACGTTGTTCACTTTGCTCCCACAATAACATCCCTGGTGCTATTATCCCCATTGAACAGATGAAGAAACAGAGGCTCTGAGAGGTCAACTGGTCTGCCTAAGGTCACACAGCAAAATCTCAAAGCTAAGACACTGTCAAAATGATGTGGGGACGGCAGGTGCTTCCAGGCCAGAGGGAAACAAACCATCCACAGGAGTCAATAAGTCCCAGCTCCAGGGCATGATAGGATGGAAAGTCCAGATGTGGCTACCAGAGTTTGGAAAGGAGGCAGGAAGATGGAGGAAATGACTTTTGAGGGCTTGCCTGGGTTTAGCTTGCTCTCTGCCCTCCTTGTGAAGACCTCCCAGCACCACTTTCAGAGGGCTCACCCCCTTTGCCTCCTCTGAGGGCAAACACTTAGCCCCCCAGCCCTGCCCAGTTCCCCCAGACCCACCTCTTGTTCCCCTCCTCAGGACTGGCTCCAAGGTGCCTGGGGAGAGCTGGTTTGGAGCAATCCCCTTCTTCCTGCTCCAGTGGGCCCCTTACCCTGCTCCCCTCCTTGGTCAACTTAGGCTAGGAAACACCCAGGATTTCTACCCACAGTTCTCCTCGAACTTGGTGATGTCAGAAGAACCTGGACTCAGACTTCTCATCCTTGGTGAAAATCCATAGAGCCCATCCCTCTACCTCCTTCCTTCTCCCACCCTGTCTCTGCTCCTCTTTCTTTCTTACCTTTGATGTACCTACTGTGTGCAAAACTGTGCTTGTGTCAGACCCATGGGCTGAATCTATGCTACACGGGTCCATTGACAGCCACCCAGACAAGAACATGAAATAGTGCAAAGAGGTGAAGGCAGTGCATTATGAGAGCTCCAGGGCAATAGTGAGTACAGGCAGGTACCATCTTGGAAGTTTTCCTGCAGAGATGGTGTTGAATTGAGCCTTGGAGGATTCTGATAGGCAGAGAAGGAGGCATTTGTGGAAGGGAGACCCACAGGCTGCTCCTCAGTGTGGAAAGACCAGAGGATTTTTCCCTCTGGGACTGTGAGCTGCTGGGCAGGGCCCGTATGCTCCAATACAGTGCTTTTCAAGCTACCTGAAAGAAGGACCAGTTTTTTTTTTTTTTTTTTTTTTTAATTCCTATCTGTCGGCTGGGTGCAGTGGCTCATGCCTGTAATCCCAGCATTTTGGGAGGCTGAGGCAGGCGGATCACTTTAGGCCAGGAGTTCGAGACCAGCTTGGCCAACATGGTGGAACCCCATCTTTACTAAAAAATACAAAAATTAGCTGGGTGTTGTGGCACACACCTGTAATCCCAGCTATTCAGGACACTGAGACCTGAGAATTGCTTGAACCTGAATGGTGGAGGTTGCAGTGAGCCGAGATTGCACCATTCCACTCCAGCCTGGATGACGAAGCGAGACTCTATCTTGAAAAAAATACTAGTTTGTCATAAACTGATAATATTATATAATGCAAAGGAATGAT